>JBBPBO010001985.1:1390320-1612972 GCA_037974295.1 Cicer cuneatum
GTTTATATTTATTCTTTTTTTTTTAATTTATTTATTTACCTTCAAATAATGATATGACAAAAAACTAAATAAAAATATATTTGTATTTTTTATAATTTATTCTTTTCTTATATTGTCTATAGATAAAATGAAATTTTGACTTTTGAGTCATACAATACACTTGTGGAATTGAAAATCTTTATAAAATATAATGACAACAATGATAACCCATAAACTCCCTTCCTCTTTATAAATAAAATAAGGATTAAATTACTATTAATTTAATACGAGATATATAATTATTTTTAAATATTTTTATCAAATCGATATTATTTAAACTATTATTCCGAGGGTAAAAATAAAAATGGTTGTTAACATATTTCTATATATAGTGGTTGAAAAAATTTAATAATTTTTTAAATACTTGTTCATGATAGTCGTGGTACGTGATAGAATTGACCATAGTTAACCACTAGTTTTCTATTAAAAATAAAGTGGTCCATTAGATTTTTATAAAAAAAAGTAGATGCATCATATCATAATTATTAAATTGATAGATTATATTCAATTTTTTAATTTTTTAATTGTATGGTGGATGAATTTATGAATTGATGGATTGGATGAATGATATATAAACGGAGTCAATTGTCACCCTATTGAGAACAAAGTTCGCGAATATACCTTTAATGGTGCAAGAGAGCTTATAAAATTTGAGAATAGAGAAGTACGCTAAAGTTGCGATTTGCATGAAGCAACGAGCTACGATCTTCAATGATGGAGAGGGAGGTCGGAATTGAGAAGATCTTTACAAATTGTTAATTGGATTTTCTTCACGGCTTTTTTTCTTTCAATATAGGTATGTTGTAGTCGTGAAAAAATGTGAAAATTTGAGATGCAACTATTAATAATGCACACCTTAAATTTGGCATAGTTGTTTTATTTATAAGCAACACATATTTAATACAAGCATTGATTTATAGTTATTGACATATCTTCTTCACTCTTGGCTGAAGCGATGTGTGCAAGATCTCTAAACTTCACATATTGTTTGATGAAAAGCTTTTGATGGTCGAAGAACAACAATAGGGCAGATCCATAGTGTTACTTTTTGCCTAGCTCGGGTTGGAGTGTTTGGATTCACATATCTTGCGTTGTGTTTGATTTTTTGAATAGTCGTGAAAAAAATGTGAAAATTTGAGATGCAACTATTAATAATGCACACCTTAAATTTGGCGTAGTTGTTTGCTCTATAAGCAACACAGATTTAATACAAGCATTGATTTATAGTTATGAACATATCTTCTTCACTCTTGGCTGAAGCGATGTGTGCAAGATCTCTAAACTCCGCATATTGTTTGATGAAAAGCTTTTGATGGTCGAAGAACATCAATAGGACAGATCCATAGTGTTACTTTTTGCCTAGCTCGGGTTGGAGTGTTTGAATTCACATATCTTGCGTTGTGTTTGATTTTTTGAATTATTATTACTTGCATGAAAACAATCCATTGTATATCAAGGTTAGGAAATTGTAGCGTGTGGATGACATACTTCTTCAAGATATTTTTTCTTAGTGACATCATAAACTATTAAGAGACTTCATCGAACGTGCTCACACAAAAAATATTCTCAAAGGTCAATCACTTCACGATTGCATCGTAAAAAATAGTTACCTTTGTTTCATTTACGTCGCCAACATTCTCATCAACTTCTATGCAGAAATATTTTTAAGTTGCCTCTAAAATAAATGAGCATATATCTATTCGTCCCTTATTATGCGTCCATTAAATATATATTTTGGAATCATTTATTGACTTTAACTTATACATATACATCGTTTTTTCTTTCGTTTCATGAAAATAAGTAGTTTATTAGTAGATCTTAACTTTCTTTTGCATTATTTCACGATGTCGTAGTTTGAGTGCGACACTATTTTGTTGTCGTCTTGATATAATTTTTTTTTTGTTGGGACATTCATTTGGTTAAGATTAACATATCAACTTATAATATTTATATATTCTATCAATTTTTTTTGTCTTCAACACTATAGATTCAAAGGCGTCAGTATTTCAATCATTTTGATTTTTTTCATGTGTTGTAGACACATTACTGTTTTATGTTAATAAGTAACTTAGATGTTGTAAGTTTGTTTGTAGATTCGTCTTTTTCAAATTTGCAACATTTATTTTGTATTGTATTATATCAATTTAAATGAATGATTTTTTTTTTAGTAAAGAATGTGTTTATTAATACCCACCCCCATTTTAAGTTCCTCGCCGAATTTGGGTAAAAACATAAATATAAGTAGCGCTTTGAAACCTAGCTACCTCCTTCTCGTTATGTTTCTCTTTTATTTATCGAAGAAGGATGACTCGAGACCAATTTTTAATCTAGAATCACACCTTTAGATAATTTATCATCCTATTTTATTTAAATAAGTGTTTCAATCCATATTTAGTTTTTATTTAATTTTTTTCTTTATGATTTCGTAATCTAAGTGTGACGTTCTTTTTCGTGATTTTGGTACGACATCATTTTAGTTTTATGTCTTATTGTAATATTTGTTTGACTTAGATTGACATATTAACTTTAATTATTCAGTCAAAAATTTTAACATTGTCCAAATACAATTTCAAAGACACAAATATTTTAAACAACTTTGAACTGTATTTCTCTTTATTGATCTAATTTATATTCGAAAGAATAAATATTTTTTTTAAGTTAAAAAAAATCAAATTTGGGTAGTTATTTTTTTTTCAACTATCTGGTTAGAAGCTTAAATAAATACAAAAGCGAAATGTCCGAAACCCGTATCCGTTGAATTCGGGGGCCCAAAAGAAAACACCCACTTCGTATTTTTCGAATGGAGTTTCTTTTGTTTCAGTTATGATTGTAAAAACGAGGGTTTAATGGTGTTCGCCTCTTTCATTTTGTAGCAACCATTGCCTCACGTTTCTGCATTCTCTTGCTTCTGGTAATACTTCTTCTTATGACTAGCTTTGCTTCACTCGCCTATGTTCCTCTTTTTCTTTGATGAAAATTTAATATTCAAGTAGTTGAAGTTTCATAAATTATATGTATGCATTGTTTAATTCAACACTTTAAATCGATTTCTATAGTTCCTCCATCATTTCGTAATTTAATTGGAATTCATATAGCAAATTTGAAACCAAAAAGTTCAATTTTTAGGTTATATGATACTGATTCTTTGTTTGTCGAACTTGCAAAACAAGAATAAATATTCTACAAAAACTAGGGATAGCACTTGTTACATGAATTTATCGATGAAATGGAAAGCTATAATATTGTGAAAGGATCTCTAGTGTAACTTAGGATCTATTCTGTTTGTAGATATATGTGTGCATTTATAATTTAACATAAAAATGTAAAAAAAAAACTATTTATTTAACTGGCGCGATTGACAACATAGATCTATCATCTGTAGTGTAACTTAGGATCTGTCCGTATCTGTATTAATATATCAAGCTGTCGTTTAGGTTTGTGGCATTGGGTTCTACCAGACATATTCTTATCACTTATAAATAATGGAAAACTCAGATAAAAGTCCGTCAAGATTATCTCGAGTGCCACATACTCCAGTAAGTGCAGAAGAGCCAGAGCCCAAGAAGGCGAAGATGTCTACCACTACTTCTGATGATGAAGAATGCACAACTGCTGCAGGTACCAAGATACGATACAAGCGCCGTAAGGTAGCTATTTTATTTGCATACTGTGGCGTTGGTTATCAGGGTATGCAGAAAAACCCTGGTGCAAAGACCATTGAAGGTGAAATAGAAGAAGCCTTATATGTGTCTGGAGCTGTCCCTGAACAGGATCGTGGAAAGTCTAAACGGTACGACTGGGCTCGGTCAGCTAGAACAGATAAAGGAGTTAGTGCTGTTGGCCAGGTTGTCTCGGGTCGGTTCTACATTGATCCGCCTGGCTTTGTTGATCGCCTTAATTCAAACCTTCCATCTCAGATACGAATATTTGGTTATAAGCGGGTGACAGCTTCTTTTAGTGCCAAAAAGTTCTGTGACAGGAGGAGGTATGTCTATCTCATCCCTGTGTTTGCTCTTGATCCATGTTGTCATCGTGATAGAGAGACTGTCCTGGCTAGTTTGGGGTCTGAAAATGAGCTTGTTAAGTGCTTGGAGTGTTCTGAGAGAGGCCGAAAGGTTGAAGGTTTGGTTGGTAATAGTAAGCACAATCTGGAGCTAGAAGTTGTGGATGTTGAGACCACAGGCGGAAATGCTGTGCTCAACTCTGGAGTTACAGAGGATGTGGAGGTTTCTTTGAGCAAAGGTGATGATAATTGTTCAAATACAGAATCCATTAATGACAATGAGGGTAAGGTTTCAGTTGAAGATGTAAACTGTAAAACTGGTTTTGAGACTGTGGTTTCTGGTCAGGACGAGGTTGCTCCTTTAAATGGTGGATCTGAGAATAATTCAGGTGTTCTCGAGGAAGAAAAAGTGAAAGGAGAGGGTACACCTGCTAAAGGAAGTGAGTTTTGTTATGGTGAGAAGGAGAGGGAGAGATTTAACAAGATTTTGAAGAATTATGTGGGAACTCATAACTTCCATAACTTCACGACCAGAATAAAACCTGAGGATCCTTCTGCTAAACGTTTCATTATTTCATTTGACGCAAGCAACACTGTTGTAATTGAGGGCATGGAATTTGTGAAGTGTGAGATTGTGGGACAGAGCTTCATGCTTCATCAAATACGGAAGATGATGGGGCTTGCCGTGGCAATCATGAGGAATTGTGCACCAGAGTCACTTATCGAAAAAGCTTTGCAGACGTGAGTACTGCTGTGTAGTATATAGTTATATCCAACTTTCTATTTAAAATAGTAAGACAATTATCTGATGTATTTTTTTTTTCATTTTGATTAATTCCTCCAAAATGCAGGGATGTTAGCATCACTGTGCCTACTGCCCCTGAGGTTGGATTGTATTTGGATGAGTGCTTCTTTACTTCATATAACCAGAAGTGGAAAGATAGCCATGAAGAGGTGTCAATGAAAGCATATGAGAAAGAAGCTGAGGACTTCAAAATGAAGTTCATATATTCTCATATTGCTTCCACGGAACAAAAGGATGGAACTGTTGGCCTATGGTTGCATTCTTTGAACCATAGAAACTATTCAGATTTGCGTGTCGTTGACGAGGAAGGTGTCACAAATGACAAGAAATCTGAAATTGAAGTTGTGGCTGAGTGAACTGTTTTCTGGCTGGTCATTGTAGAACTCATTCTTTCTAATTGATTTATGTTACTATTTCGGACTTGTTATATCGATATATATATGCATCATATACAATATACGCAAGACGTGGCATTTTTCTGTGTCTATTTTCGGTAGAGACACTAGGAAAGGGAAATGAAAGAAACACCTGATGATTTATATATATATTATTGTATCCAGCTTATATGACTTGCGAATTTGTATTTTTTTTTATTCTTCCACTTATTATAGCATGTTTCATTTTCATATACTATTCATTGATCTTTTAGGATGATTTCCATAACAAGGTAGAAAGACGATTTCAACTTAGTATATTTTCTTTAATTTGATATTCAAATTTCTTCAATGACATGGTATACGAGTCACATTTTTAAGTAAATTTTAGATACTTGACACAATTGAAAGCCACATTTCTCATTAAATATTTTAACCATAAATATGAAAGCAGACAAAAAGTAACTAAGGAATAAACAATGTTAATATGTTTGACTTCAACAATCCATGTTCGCTCAACAGCTAAACAACCTGGGCGAATATATGAAGCATGAACATGGAATTGAATGGAAGGTTGTTGCTTAACTCGTTTCACACACTAGTCCTCATGTCACTAGTAGGAAGTGCCAAATGCAGGATCTGCCAAACCATGAATTGCACTTTTGAAGGTGCCTTCAACCTCCATACCCACTTCCAATCATATATTGTATCCCATGGTCTAACTATGTGCAGAAGCCAAGAGTACCCAGACGAAGCTTTAGCTGTACAAACACCTTTTGTCCCCTTCCCACCCATCCACCACCATGAAGGTTTTCATCCACATGATTAGGAACAGATGGGCTGTGAGCTAGCAACAAAATGATTAAAAAGCAATAAAAAATTCCAACTATAAATTTTGAAACCCCTCTCCCCCTTCAAAACAGTAAAAATTGCAATTAAAAGTTGGAAATAGCAAGTGAAACATGATTTGCATTCAAATCAATTCATTCCATTTCCGAATGATGCCTTGGCCTGGGACAATTTGATAAATGATAACCATTTTAACAACCTAATTTGCTATTTGATTATGACTAATTGGAACTTAAAAAACAGGTTTGACGAGTGTTTGGGCAATCCGGCCATTCATTAATAGAATTTTCGATTCTTATGATAACCTGTAGATTGTGGACTAACAGAAGCATCCTTCTAGATAGACTATTTATGTAAATTTTGTTTTGGTTGTTCACTCTTGAAAGTTATGATTTGTTAGTATTAGAAAACATGATGGGTACACACAGTATAGTTAGTTTGATCCTTGTCATCCACCTTTCATTTGATCTATGGGTCTCTGAGAATTGTTTAACGTACCGGTGATTTAATCCCTGGGTATTCACATTATGTAAATTATTCTTTTATTGTACATTTATATATAGGTCCAATCAGTCTTATATTCCACTACTCAGTTTGGAGTTGGTTTTATTAGCTTCATCATCATGTTTGTGCAAAGAATCGTCAGTTTAATGATACAGTTTGTTATTGACAAACTTACATATCTTGCCATCATTATCATAGTTTTCCTTGTTTTTGAAAGTTCTGAACTGTATGGATTACTTCACAGATCCGATGAGACCAAAAACACAAATACAGCATCAACTATGATAAGTACTCATTACCTAGACAAGTATATTGGGAATTATAAATGATGTAAGATTTCACTCCAAGAAAATGGAGCATCATTATCACTATCTATAACTATAACTATATGTGACAATTAAGAACTTGGTTTATATTTATTTTGTGGACAATACAAAGCATCACTTCTTAGGCACTTCATATTTTATTCCAATTTCGCTATATACTGTACTCATTTTCCTAGGAATAGTTGAAAATGACAACTATCCTACTCCTACCTATTAATCAAATCCATTAAGTAGAAGAAATGTTCAAGTTGAATTTCATTCTTCATTTACAATCTAAGATTGTGTAATACACTAGTACCAGTTCTATGGACACTACAAACCCAAATATCCCAGGTTCACCCGGTGCATAATCAGAAACACGGAGAAGATGGACCTGAACACATCTCACCCATACTAACAAACAAGTTCTGCTTTTGTTTTTCTCAATAATACAGGGCAGGAAGAAAAAGCGATTGGACAACCAAATAAATGCATAGTATATTATTTCCAATACACAATAAAATATTTTATAGAGTCAATTTTCAAATAGAGTAACATTAAAATGACTAATACGTTATTCACAAAACCCCTTCAAAAGCAAGATAGATCAATGATATTATATAATCAGCCGGGTATGCAACCAGCAAGTACATTGTTACAGGAAAAAGCTATAATAACAAGCTAAAGTTGAGTACATTCAGCAAGAATAAAGCAGTAGAAATTTCAAACTTGTATACCATATAACACAATTAGTTTCTACCAAGAGGCAGAGATCTGCAAGAATATGTTTCTTTAAAATCAGACTTCCTAGAAGAAGTAAAAATAGAGGCATAAACCTCAGTAGCATTTGCCGGGGCAATATCAGTTGCCTTGAAACGCTTAGCAGCAGCAGCACCGCCATTAACACTCTTGTTGCCATTAGCAACTTTCCCATTTCCATCAACTTTAGCAGAAGCCTTCTCCACACCCATAATACCATGCTTAGTTCCACTCAATTTTGACACTTCCAAACCCAAACCATTCACAGCCTCACTATTCTTCATCTTCTTGGTTTTCTTCTCCCTAACCTTAGCTTTTTCCTCCTCCATCTTCTCCCTCAAAACCGCCACCTCTTCTTCATTACCATTGATCACAATCTTATCAACCTCATCAAATTCTTCATGGCAAACCAAACAAGCCGAAGACTTAACCTCCTTCAAAGCCTTAGCACTCAAAACATGCCCACAATTCCTCAAAGCAAAAAATTTATACTTTCCATTGAATTCAAGCCCAGCAATAGGGCACTGAAACTTAACCTCATCATCTTCACCGTTAATCGAAGAAAGCTTAACTGTAATCATATCTTTCAAACCCTTGATATACCAAAATTCCTTCGGAAGTTTCTTCCCCAACAAAGCCTCCACCAAAGATACCTTATTGAAGATATTCCCAAGCTTATCGATCACACACGGTTCACGCAATGGCTCATTCGATAGCGCACAGTTCTGCCACTTCGAAAGCCTCTGTTCGTTTGGATCCACCTTGTCTGGCTTCTTTTCCGCGTACATTTTAAGGTAGCAATCGCGTGACTCGGCTCCCGTCGCACCGCCATCTCCACCGCCGCCGCGGAGGCGTGATTGAAGGACGAGAATTGAAAGAGGTGCGATTCGAGAGGTGGAGAAAACGGTGTTATCGGGGAGAGGTTTTCCATTGAGAGTGAAGTAGAAGGATGATGGAAGGAGGTGTTGTGAATTGGGGAATAGAGAAAATTTTAGGTCGGAAAGGGTTTGATCGCCGGTAACAGATTTAGGGTAAATTTGTTGGTCCGGAGATTGGACCAGGATTTGGAATGATTTAGGACCCATCTTCGTTTTTCCTAGGGTTTGTGAATTGTATTGTGAAACGAATTGATTTTTTGATAGATTCGAAATCGGAACCCTTGATTATGGATTGATCGCTGCTTGCCGGTAACCGACTTAGACGACGGCTTTGATTGGCTGGGCTTATTTTGCTTCGCGACAATATGGGCTTTGAGTTCAGTTGTGTGTATTGGGTTGGGTTGACCAAGAAAATAAGGATTTGAGTTCTATAACTAGCACCTCCACCTATACTTGCTACATCTATTCCACATGAAAAATATAATTTTGTTATTTTAATAATTTAAAAAGTATCGAAATTAATAATTTTGAAAGTTTTAAATTTTCGAAACTGATATTTTTAGAAATTTCAAAGTTTTGAAATTTTAAAAATTAAATTTTCGAAATAAAGATACATTTCAAAAATCTGAAAAGCTTCGAAAGTTTTCAAATTTAGAAAGTTTCGAAAATTTCCATTTCAAAACTTTAAAACATTCGAAAGTTTTGAAATTATAAAAATTTTGTTTTTTGAAAGTTTTAAACATTCGAATATCAATTACTTTTTTATTTTAAAGATTTGGAAAAGTTTAAAAGTTACGATGATTTGTCAAAATATTTGAAAGAGGGATGAAAAAATGAAAGGTAAAAAAATTGAGATATTTATAGATGGTTAAAATGGCAAAATTGTATTTTCACGTAGGTTGAGGTGACAAGTATAAGTGGGGGGTGTGGGGCAGAAAACTCTCATTATTTGGGATAAGCTTATTACAGTTTAAAAAAAATAAAATCTTTTTTTAAATAATTATTCTCAAGGGTACTCAGTTTTTTCATTACAGTTTCTATTTTTTAAAAATAAAATAATCACAAATTTGCATCTGTTTATTACAACTAATTAAAAATAAATAAAAATTTGAAAAATAATTTTTTTAGAAGTTGTTTTTAATAGTGTTTTAAAAAAAGTCATTATTTATAATTGAATTTTTTTTGTAAAAGTGATTTTCACAGCGACAAACAAATATAAAATAAGTTCTTATTTTCTTAAAAATCTATAAAAGATAATATTCAAATTGTTGAATACTAAAATCAATTCTTTTTTATAATCTCTAACAAACGACCCTATGAAAATAGTCTAAAATAAAAAGCAGTTTTGTGTAACTTCTCATTAAAATAATCTCTAAATTATTAAATGTCAAAAATCACTTAGTTTATAATCCGTAACAAACATGCCTACACATAAAATCGATTTTAAAAAAGATTTTATGCACAAACATAAACACTAATAAGATTACCAATGAAGTTGAGTTTATTGGAAGGACAAGAGTACATTGTGGTGAACTAAAATTTGAATATGAGAAGAAAAAAAAATAACACTAATAAGATTTTTTTAGAAAGGTTATAGAAATATCTTGTAACTCCGCATAAGTGTAATTTAAAAATAAAAAAAGACTATTGGAAAAAATTAAATCCTACACTGAATTAACATAGTTTATAAAGGGTGACATCTCTTACCTTATGAGTCAATTTTGTGAACATGAGTTAGATCCAACATAAAAACTTAATGTAGTATCAAGATATCGATACGAGTCATCCACTATTTATATCCACACATCAAGCCTAATAGTGTGTCGTTGATTAATGATAAGACCTAAACATAGTAAGGGATGTATGGAGAAAAACTCAAGAGAAAAACTCAATTCATTGATTAACGATAAGACATAAACATAGTGAGACGTGTAAGGAGAAAAACTCAAGTCCCATATTGATTAATAATAATACATAAACATAGTAAGGAATGTATGGAGAAAAACTCAATTCATTGATTAATGATAAGACATAAACATAGTGAGATGTGTATGGAGAAAAAGTGTCCCACCTTGATTAATGATAATACCTAAACATAGTTTATCAAGAGTTACACTCACCCCTTTACAAGTTAGTTTGAGTTAGTTTTTAGGTGGTTATTTTGTTAAGTCTACCCTTGCTTATAGATATAGCACATCATATATTTATTTTATATCTTTTATCATTCTATCCGTATAGATTTCATTTTTAATTTAAATATTTATTTTTGCTTCCATAGCTTTTATCAAGACTTTAATAAAGATTGCGAGAACATTTGACATACTGGATAGTTCAAATATGAAATGCTCCACTTTTTCACATTAAGTATGAGTGAGTTTCACTGTTAGGTTTATTAGAGTTTTAAAAAGAAACATATTATGACATATTTATAAGTTATTTATTTTTTTTATATATAAAAAGAGTTAATTTATACGTAAATATTTGTATGAAAAACTTATAAACATTTAATTAATTTATTTATCGAAACATAGTACCGCACATAAATTTAATGAAACTCGTTTGAATTTTAACAAATAAAGAAAAATTATTAAGAAGAGTTTGTTGTTAACGTAATTCTTTATATTTCAAAATTAGATAATACTATTTAAGTAATACTACATATATCTCATAATCTTAAGTTATACTACTTCTAAATGATTCTGTCAAAAAAAAAATACTACTTCTAAATAATCAAAATTGTATCCGAAGTTTCTCACCCGAAAATGAAACTATACCTAAAAGCTACATTTATTTTAGGTCTTAATTAATCTAATTATCCCGGTATGAGTAATTATTCTTACTCTAATTTGAAATTAATTGAAGACTTACACCATGTGCCATTCCATTCCAACAGTTTCGTTTTTCTAACTCCGATTCCAAATTTGCCAAGATTAATTATACATAATTGATTCTTTGATAATAGTTTTCTATTCTGATCAGTGTTATATAGTGTATATATATTTTTGTTCACAATTTCACCTGTACCCTAAAGTTGGGCTGGCCCTATTTAGTTAGATAAGATAAGACCAATACATATATGTAATGTAGTCCCAACTGAGCCTCAATCAATGATCAATATCATGGTGCTATGTGCATAATTGCATGGTAGGCCATGCAAATTTATTTTGAAACAAAGCAATGCCATTTTGTTAAGGTGGTCCGTGTACATATTTTTTTTTTCCTGGAAGAATTGTAAGGTCATAATCTCAAATGGCTAAAATGTAATTATATGGAAGTGGTCCTAAACCATAAATGACGAGGTAGACATGCTATCAACCATGCTTTGTGTATTTTTTTATCAACTACCCCATTTTCCAACCCCCCTTCTTTTTTTTTTTTGTCAGGTTGTGTGTGGTCTTTAATTAAATCACATCTTGATATATAAAATATATCTTTATTTCTTGATCAAGAGAACACTCCTCGACTTAATTTGCTTAATTCAATTGATTTGAAGCCACTCCATCTCGATTTCACGTCTACCTCTCCGTCCTTCTATTTACTCCCTCAGTCCCAATTTGTAAACGTTTTTTTTAACACATATTAAGAAAATTATATGATGAATTTAATTTGTTCATTTAATACGTAGATGTTTATAAAATATCTTTTGTACGTATGTGAATGTGTTTATTTTTAATTTTGTATCTTTTAAAATAAATTAATAGTATTAATGAGAGGAATACTTGAATAAATATAATAAACTTTTTTAATAATTTAAAAGAGTTTATATTTAAGATCAATTTTGTTTATTAAAAATGATGTGTTATAATTAGGAGGGAATGTATATTATGGTGTTAAATAAATTTTTAGTCCATATAAAATTTTAAATTTTCGTTTTTAGTTTGTATAAAAAAATTAACATTTTTTCGTTTTTAGTTGGTAAACAGTTTTGATCTTCGTTGAAATATCGATATATATTTTTGAATCACTTTTTGAAAATATGTTTATAACATTGTAAAAAGTTTATCTACAAAAAATGAGTTTAAAATTCGATTTATAAATCTATATTTTTATTATTTTTATCTTGGGTTTATGACATTTAAAAAATTTATATTTAATTAACCTTTAATTAAAAAAAATTTGTGCATAAACTTTTTATAATACTCTAAACATTCTTATAAAAAATGGTTCAAAAATTTGAAAGTACAATGACAATTAAACATGTTTGGTAAAGTAAATTACAAGTTGTCTTTTTTATACAACATTAATTAATTTATGTAAAATTTTCAAAATAACATATAATTTAAAAGGAGGAAGTATTTAGGAATAATTATTTATGTAAACGAGTGTTTTTTAATTAGGGCGAAAAGTAGTTAATGAACCAGAAAAAATAATTATGCAAGTAAATGTTTTTCGGCACTTTCTCAACATGTTAAGTTGCTTTTATATATTTAAAGTTAAGTGTGGTAAGGAATTAACTAGTCTTATATTTTTTGGACCAATGAAATTACAAAATGCATGGGAAGTTGATTTAGTTTCCTCCGTAGATGAACTTATTTGATCTGATTCCTAAGTATGAATGAATGCATGAAACAAATTGGAGTACTCCTAGTATGATGTTATTGGAAGTGTACAATTAATTAAACACAATACATATTTTTTAACTCCTAACTCCTAGTTTGGTCCGTCAAAAAAAAACACTCCTAGAAGTTTGGTGTTCTATACAAGGGATTAGTAATATCACATTCTTGATCATATTTTTCATATTTTTTTAAATATGCATTAAAAAGTTCCACTTAATTTCCATATAAATAATAATAATTTTAAGAAAATTTCCTTTACTTTAAATTAGTCAATGTCCTAGTTTATCTCCTAGATTTGAGTTTACTATATTAAACTCTGTATTATAACAGTTTTGAATCAAAGAATTACACTCACTCAAGCACATTTTGTAGTCTAGTTTTCCATTTAACATGTTGTTATCTTCGTGGACGCCATGCATCAGCATCACAAGCAGGAATAGTTTAGCTTTCAATAAGGTGCCAACCAAGAAGAGTGATAAATTTCTTCAACAATTCACTTTTCTTCCGCCACAACATATGAAATGTTTTCGATGCTCATGCTCATGCTCATTGGTCTCTGAAATTTCTGCAGTAAAAGGTGTCTTTTGGGTTTGCATTTCACTATTCACAGTTATGAAAATTAACCATTACATTATTTTCAAATTTCTATTATGAATGTACTTTTTACAAACTTTAATTAACAAAAGTTATATAGGATTTACTCATTATAACAATTTATTTATAAAATTAATAACAATATGCATGTGTGTGCATGTGAATTTATTGAGTTATTTTATTTTTCAAAGACTCAAATACAATTAATTAACTAGCTGGATTTAGATTTAGTCAAATTGTGGATCCAATTTATTTGCTTCCCCTGTTTTGACAGTATACTAGAACATGAAATCCAAATGTGTCACATTTTTGGTATAAAAATATGACTTGTACAAAACCCTCCAAAATCTGTTAGGTATAATGTTGGCTATTGAGTTTGGTTCAGTCAACAACTATTTTATAGGGTAAAGTAAAAATAATCTGACTAATAAATTAACCGTACATATATTATGAATGTATTAACAATTTTATGTATTTTACTTTCTAAGCTAGAATTCATTTTTTTATGGATCTAAATTAGAACTCATGACATAAGTGCACTCAAAGGACTTTAAGAAAAGTAGGATTATGAAAAATTGTTAATGATTTTTTTCCATGATTCATGAGGTCATTCTTATGACATTTTCACAGTAATTCCACCGACACAGTGTATACAAAACAATTGACTCATATTTTTCAAGCACACAGATACCTTTTTGGGTACCAATAGCATATACCGTTTATTTTGTCACAATAAAAAAGTATATACTGTTTATTCTACTTGACATATTGATTAAATTATTCACCTTGGTTCTCACAAGTGGAATAATAAAAAAGTGGAGACGCACAGGAATTAATTTACACACCCATTGATTTCCAAGCAAGTTACTAAATATTTTCTGCATGGATTAGATTGATAATATTTTTCAGTATAATATAATTTTTCTGCACAGTAATAGTGATAATTTAGAAAGAAATTTTATTTCTTTAAATATAACGGTTCTACATGCTGCTATACCATGCAATCTTAATGATCACTACACATTTTTGACTAAATGGTATTCCATCCTTCAAATTACTATATTATGATAAATTTTTCAATATAGGACAAGGTGAGTTGAGATAAGATAATCAAAGCTCACTTGGCAATCTATGAACCACCAAAACAATTGAAGTTTGTCTCTATTCAAATGACAAAACTATTAGTGGCTGACCTTCTCTTTACACAATAAATGTTGTCACTCACCAAACTATCACCCAAAAAATCAAACCAACCATACTACACCAGACACTCCTCCTACCCTCAACTCATTCTCTCTGTGTTATTATAATAGTCCTATTATTGACTTGAATTTGCATCTGAATATTATCTAACATGGCTGTTACTGGAGTCCTTGCAGAGATTTTAGATGGAGATGTATTCAAGTACTATGCTGATGGAGAATGGCAGAAATCTTCCTCTGGCAAAAGTGTTTCTATCATCAATCCTACTACCAGACAGCCTCAGTACAAAGTTCAAGGTAATATTATACTAGTATATGTTATCACAAAAATTAATTTTCCTTTCTTTTGTGTTTAATGAATGCAAAACTTCTGAATTATATAACATGAATATATTCTGAAGATTCACCTTTATAAACCAACTAGTAGTGGTGAATTTTGTGTAAAAACACAGATATTAAAAAATGTTTTGGTCTAGAAATGAAACTATAAGGAGATGACACGTGTAAACTAAGTCGTTCTTTTAACAGCAGTGCTATTTGTCACGAAGAAAAATATTGATAATTGATTACATTTGTTGGATATAAATGAAAGTGATCCTGATACAGTTACAATTCTCCTATCGTGATGTTTTCGCGAGTATTTTTTTAATAATTGAAAACAGACAGATAGGTAAATAGATAGATAACGGAAAAGAAATAAATGTGTCCAATAGGCTCTAAGACTCTTAAGAATGATATTAATGCAGCTTGTTCACAAGAGGAGGTTAATAAGGTGATGGATTCAGCAAAATCAGCACAAAAGTTATGGGCAAAAACACCACTTTGGAAGAGAGCTGAACTACTTCACAAGGCTGCAGCAATCCTCAAAGAACACAAAGCTGAAATTGCAGAATGCTTAGTCAAAGAAATTGCAAAGCCAGCTAAAGATGCAGTCACAGAGGTGTGTGCATATTGTGTTACATGATGGTTCTGTTTTAACAAGTCAAGTGTTGTTTAGGACTATAATATTTTGAGAAATCATAAAGATAATTTGTTTTTAAATTTTATTTTTTTGCAATGAAGGTTGTAAGATCTGGTGATTTGGTTTCTTATTGTGCTGAAGAAGGAGTAAGGATTCTTGGAGAGGGAAAGTTCTTGGTTTCAGATAGCTTTCCTGGAAATGAAAGGACCAAATATTGCCTCACTTCCAAGGTCTATCTTCACTACATATGCTACATCTTAATTTAAAACTCATATTACTATAAATTAATCTTCTTGGAATGCTTTCATTTCAATAAATTGGCACATCACAACAATTATCTTAGTAAATTTTGATGACTAGTTATAATAAATCAAATTATCATTGTGAACATTTCCATGTGTTATCTTATTGTTTTGTTATGCTTGGTTGATGATGTGGTCTAAGAAAGTTGCAATTGATTTTCAGATTCCACTGGGAGTGATTTTGGCCATTCCACCATTTAACTATCCTGTAAATCTTGCTGTTTCAAAAATTGCTCCTGCACTCATTGCTGGAAATGCTATTGTGCTCAAGCCTCCAACTCAGGTAATTATTATATCTTTCATTGTGATGATAATCTTCAAAAGCACTACATGTTCGATCCATACTCTCACCCTATTATCCACTTGCTTATGTCATAAAAGTTCTAGCTTATATGTCTTAGTGGTTAAAAGAAATCCAAACAATAAGCGCTTATGTATAAGCTATTTCAACAACAAAAGATAAAATAAATTCAAACCATTTTCATATAAGATATAAATTATTTTCATAAGCTATCATGGAAAATTTATGGAAATAAGCTGAAAATTACTTATAGAGATGCATAAATTGTTTCAATAAGCTTTCGCAAATAGTCTCCCAAGTAATTAGTCACTCCAAACAGACAGTAAGTTTATGTCAGAATCTTTTAAGTCCTCTAATCACCCCCCCTTCTTTTGTTTATTGTTCTTTCTAATGGTTGTTTAATGCTGCATTTCAGGGAGCTGTTGCTGCTCTACACATGGTTCATTGCTTTCACTTGGCTGGTTTTCCCAAAGGCCTAATCAGCTGTATTACAGGAAAAGGTTCAGAAATTGGTGACTTTCTTACAATGCATCCAGCAGTGAACTGTATAAGGTAACAGTTTACTCCCTTTTATATGATACTGTGATAGTAATTTTTCCTCTAAATGACTTGTAATATTGCTATCTTCCAGCTTCACTGGTGGAGATACTGGCATTGCAATTTCAAAGAAGGCAGGAATGATTCCTCTACAAATGGAATTGGGAGGAAAAGATGCATGCATTGTACTTGAGGATGCTGACCTTGATTTGGTTGCTGCAAACATTATTAAAGGAGGTTTTTCATACAGGTGAATGGGGAAGGTTTTTTCTTTTTATGCATTGACTTCATTAATATAACTGCTAATACTATTTGGACCTTTTTGTGAATTTTTTGTTTTGAGTCTCTTCCTAAGTTGGCATTACATTTCGGTGGTCAGGTGTCTGACTCAACAAAAAGACGAAGAAAGAAATTTTTTGACGGGCTCAAATGAAAAAATGACAAAAATGTTTGATATTTTCAATTTAAGAGACTAAAATAGAAAAAAAAAAACTTAAGGGACCAAAAGTGTAATTTATGATCAGATGAATGTTGCATTGATTAAAACTTCACATGCTGCTTATATAATGAAGGGCTATTTATAAAATGGTAATGCCACTTACTTGAAATTTATTTTTATTTTTTTTCAATAAAGTGGTCAGAGGTGTACTGCTGTTAAGGTTGTGTTGGTCATGGAATCAGTTGCTGATGCATTGGTTGAGAAAGTGAATGCTAAGGTTGCAAAACTAAGTGTTGGACCACCTGAGAATGATTGTGATATCACCCCAGTTGTATCAGAATCATCAGCCAATTTCATTGAAGGTCTTGTGATGGATGCTAAACAGAAAGGAGCAACATTCTGCCAGGATTATAAAAGAGAAGGGAATCTCATTTGGCCTTTGTTACTTGATAATGTTAGGCCAGACATGAGAATTGCATGGGAAGAGCCATTTGGACCAGTTTTGCCAGTAATTAGGATCAATTCTGTTGAAGAAGGTATCCACCATTGTAATGCTAGCAACTTTGGACTTCAGGTAAATCTTCACTCATTTTGGTTCTTGAATATGACTGCATTATTGCTATAGTATTTGAATTTATCGTATTTATAAAAAAAAAACATTCTTAAATTTATTTTTTGTTAGTAAGTTTTGTTCTCAAACATGTCATTGTTAGTTAATTTGGTCTTAAAATGTGTCTTCTTTTAATCATTTTGGTCTAAAAAATTAGTAAGAAAAGATACACTCGATATTTTTGCATTTTGATACATTAAAATTTATCATTGTCTTTTGTAATTATTTGTATTAACTCATTCAACTTGAAATTGTTCAGGGATGTATATTCACAAAGGATGTGAACAAAGCAATGATGATCAGTGATGCAATGGAAACAGGAACAGTTCAGATAAATTCAGCCCCAGCTCGCGGGCCAGATCATTTTCCCTTTCAGGTGAACACTCCATAAAACCAATCAAATTAGAGAAATCATTTTTGTAAAATTAAATTTAAAATTTTGGTTGTTGAAATAACACAACACAATTGATCAAATTACATTATTGATTTCACACAAAAAAAAAAATTAAAAATTGATATTTTTCCAAGACTTTGAAAATAACCAAAAGCATTTATACATCACAAAGCAAAAAAATGTGTAATATTTATCAAATGCTCTATTGACAGGGTATAAAGGACAGTGGAATTGGATCACAAGGAATTACAAACAGCATAACCATGATGACCAAGATCAAAACTACTGTGATAAACTTGCCAAGCCCCTCTTATACCATGGGCTAATAATAGTACATTTTTATATATTGTATTGAAAAATCAATTTACTCTTAGCTCCATAAGTTTAGCGTTGTATTCTCTTTTTGCGGCTGGGAATCAGAGATAAATAACTAAGTGTGACTGTGTGATATTCTATCACATAGCTACTTCATGTGTCTGCTTACCGTACTAATGTATTGCATCATATGAATTTAAAATGTCTTGTACCTTGTCAATAAGTTAGGAATATGATTTTGTTCCACTTAAATTGAATGTCAAATCAATGAAATGAGCACAGATATTAAGCGTGAATTTTTCTTCCAGACATGGTCCGAGGAGTCAATCTACTACATCAAAATAGTGTTATATTCTTAGAGACTACATATGATATGATGGTTAATCACAACACCTCACTTTTCTACTTATTAAGACATCTTTTACTAAATATAAAATCGCAAAGGTTATAGGTAAGACTCCAAAGTGGATAATGACTCTTAAAACGTGGCTTGAGATCATTACAATGGCTTTTTCGATGAAAAACGTTGGTCTAAGTTAAGCATGAGGGATAATTAACCCTTTAGTCACGTAGCCTTAACTGGATGCTATGGTTCTGGTGCACCAAAATAGTCCAAATTAATTGAGAATTTATAAACACTAATTGATCCATCTTTTAAAAAGGACAAAATTATTAAGGCTTATGCACAAAACTCGGAAACAAATAATATCTCTAAAATGTGGCTTCAAAAAATGTTACCTTGACTTTTTTCGTGAAAATTATGGTCTAAGACTATTTAGTCTCTTAGTTTAAAACGAGAATTACACATCAAAATAGTCTCATATTCAATAAAAATTTATAAATAATACCCATACTCCTCCACCAATTCAAGCAATTTTACTAAGGATAAAACTGTGAGGAGTTATACACAAGATCACATGGTGGATAATACCTCAAGTATATGGAGGATGTAAATTTTTTATGCAATACTCTTTAGATGCATTTGATTTGCTGAAAAATAAGAGATTCGACAAGATATTGGTTGTACTATGTTTGATTTCAAAAATTAGAAAGAGGGCTGGACTATGCAGGACATAACGGACCGGACAAAAGCTAAAAAAATTTTCCGTCATTAAACTATGATACAATTTTTTGCCCAAACTACAGCCTATTTAAAATACCAAAATAGCCTATTTATTTTCAAACCAAAATATTTTCTCAAACTCTTATATTTCCTCTCTCTCTATTTCCCCCTTCTCTCCGTCACTCTCCTTTATGAATAATTAAATTATATATATATATATATATATATATATAGTAAAAGTGTAGTAGATTTTTATTATTTTATTTGTAGTGTCCATTAATTTTTATATATATTTGTAAAAAGTTGTTCAATACTTTAAATGCTTGTTTTGTACTTCTATTCTATACTTCTTTTTAGCAGATCAAATGTACCACTCCTTGATTATGTAATTCTTTATATCTTTTTTGTGCTTAAGCATGCTTTGAAGACTAACAAGGCGTGTTTTGGTTTTTAAGAGTGGTTTTTTTGTTCCAAAAATCAATTAACAGTGCATATAAAAAAATTACTGATTTTGACATATATGTAACTTTTTAAAAAAGACGAGGGAGGATAAAAAGTTTTTATCTGTTAACAACAAGTGTATTTTGTTAATTGTAAAAGTTAAGTGGAATAAATATGGATCCCTAGTAAAGCTACTTTACCCGTTGGGCCAATAAGCAAAACATGGCGGGTAGCCCACCACTTTGCTGGTTGGGGGCAGGACTAGCCCACCAACTTCGTTTTAAGTAAAATATTTAATATTAATTTTCAAAAAATCTTTTTGGATGAATTTTAGTTTACCATTTAATTTTTTATTTTTTCTACTAAATATTTGACAGATCAATTTGACAAACCCATTTAAGAGTTACTTAGTGATCTCTCCAATCTCAAATATAAGATGAATCAACAAAAATAAATATATTTGATATAAATTTTATATCAAATACAATAATTTTTGTTAATTCAACTTTATTTTATATTCAATATCAAATGAAGCATAACTTATATATGAAGCAAATTAAAGAGTATCCTATTAACAAATATTCCCTCCTATCTCAAGCATAAGATAAAAAGTGAAATAAATACATATACATTTACAAATACATTAAATTTTTTAGACTTATTCTTACTTATATTTGACAAAAAGAAAAACTAATTCAGGTTGACTCAATAATCAAGATTACAAATGATAATATAATCACAAATTTAAAAGGTAGTAATAAATATAGACACTCCTACTAGAGCTAAAGTATGAGCAATAACCATAAACTTCACTCTAGTAAGTTAGATAGTTTTCTATTATATCTTCTTTTGAAAAAAAAAAAGACTCTTCTATTATATTCTAGATTGCAACTTATATACGAAAATGTCATACTTTACTTTCAGAAGGTCGTGAAGCAGGAATGTATCTGAGAAATTTTTTTTCTCATATAGGAGGTAGCATCATACGGATGTGACCATGTTTTTATTTTTATTTTTAACAAATAAAAAAATGTTAAATTAATAAATAAAAAATAATTAAAAAAAAACTAATTATATTAATAAAATTAAGCAAAATACATTAAATACAACAAAAAATACATCAAAGTTAGTTTGTGATTAGTATATGTGTAGAATAAAATAACGTGTTATAATATATATCGCAAATTAGGAAGGAATTATTACTAATTTATTTGCGATACGCTTCAAAATAGTAAAATAAGAGGGAGTTGTTAACGGAGTTGTTTGCCGCCTATTGCTTATTTAACAAAATAGGATTATAGCACGTTCTGTTCTTTAATTTGCCACATCTACTCAAGTAAATTTGACTTTGGTTGCTTGGCTATGATGTGCCTCTAGTCTCTGATTGATTGCTTATTTTACTTGTCACGTCTATTGAAGCGCATTTAATTTTGGTTCTTGGATGCTTTTAATCTGTGATTGTCTTTAATTCATGTGGGAGTTGATTGCAAAATAGGATGCAATTGTTAATTTATTTGTAGACTCCAGAAAAGGAGAAAAAATAAGATGAAACTGTATATAAAATATAATAGAGTTACTAATTTTTTTGTAATAAGATGAAAGATAGGAGAGAGTTGTTAAATTATTATAATAAGTTATTTTGTTTGCCACACTACTCAACCACATAAAGATTGATGTATTTTTTTTCATGTAATGTATTTAGTTTAATTTTATTATTATAATTTAATTTTTTATTATTATTTTTTATTTATTAATTTAACATTTCTTATGACAAAATATAGTCACATAACATAAGAGAATTTGTTTTTCTTCTTCTAGATGGTCACATTTCTACCTCACAACTTAGAATATAATGGAAAGTTTTTTTCAAAAGAGTATATTTTAGAAAAATATCCAATTCTATCAAAGAGTTGTTAAAATGAAAAACATAAAAGACTCGTATAAATACTATAAAAAAAAACTCATATAAATATAAATTGAAATACGAGTATAAATTTAGCTAACCAACTTAACTCAACCCTACCGTGAATGTTAGCAGCATAGCATAATATATAGTTTTAGTAAGTGGGAGTTGAGGTGTAAAGAGAGTCCTAGCACCTGAAGAGAAGGGAGGATGTGATTGCTACAGGACAAGGACATGTACCTATGTCTTTTGTCGTTGCCAAGCTTCAATAAACCTTTATTCAGCACACTAGGGGCTTTGCCCCTTCATGTCCACCAAAAAAATAAAGCTTTATTCATGTATAGTCCATGAAAAAATTTAATTTCCTTGTAAATGTTGTGTATGTTTTCAAGCTTTCTCTTGAGTCTTGTCTCAATTAAGAATATTTAAACTGTGTACCCCTTAGATATCCTCCCATTTAAACATGGCAGGTTCAGTCACTGACGAGATATATGTATATATAGCACACCCAGCATCTTTTATACCATTCCGAAAGAAATTAAGAATATATGATCTATATGGTCTTATTCTTTTTCTAGTCTGTCTGATAATTTAGATGTGCATATTAACAGTGGATTAGATGCAATCGATAATTTGAAGTGTAGCATGTTAAAGTGACGCTTTGAAATAGTAAATCAGTTTAGGCAGTAAAAGGATACATATGCCTTTTGGGGTGTATTATTTGATTGGTTAGATTCTTGTACTATTGTTAAATAACTGAATTTTGGTTAATTTTAATAAGTATTAAAAAATAGTTATTAATATTCCCTTAAAAATAATTACTAGTTGAATTAGGTAAGTGAGATGGTTTGATTTAGAAGAATAGTGGGGGAGCAGTTATGCCATGTTGTTCCAAATTAAAGAATGCAGAGTTGATCCGTTCGTTCCTGGTGAAACGCTTCCACTACTGTCCCTCTCTCTCTCTCTCTCTCTCTATACTGCCACAACCTATACTACACTTACAATTTTCTCTCTCTTTCAACTTATTAATTTCAACCCCTCCACTCCACATTCCACAATCTCTCTCTCTCTCTATCTCTCTATCTCTCTCTCTCTCTAACTTCAACGCACGCTTCTTCTTCATGCAGCCTTGTACCAGAGAAATGCAATCCCTTAACTCCCTCTTAAACTCTCCTCCTTCTCAAATTCCAATTCCTCTCCAAAATCATACACAGATCCAAATAAACCACGACACATTCCACCAATCTCAAAATTCTCACGATGATTTTCTCAAGCAAATCCTCTCCACCCTTCCTTCATCCTCTTCTTGGAATAATCTTGACCCTACCAACTCCAACCCTAATAAACCTTTATGGGACTCCAATTCCGATGAAACCCCTCTTTCCGACAATGTCCATTTCCCTAATTACGAAGAACACACCAACCTAGCCTCCAAATTTCGTAACCACCAGATCAACGACAAAGCCGCCGCTCTCATGCTTCTCAGAGGTGCCGATTCCGGAATCCTCCAGATGCCGTTGAATCCCGCTGACTTTGACTCCTCTCAAAACGACGTCGTTGATGGTTCTTCTGTTCAAGCTCTCTATAACGGTTTCTCTGGATCTCTCCACGGTATCGCCCAAAACAACACAAATCACCATTTTCAAGGACAGGGTTTTGGAGGTTCAGTGAGTGCAACGAACCAGGTTCCTACGAGTGGAACGCCGGGACAGCCGAGGCAGAAGATTAGAGCTAGGAGAGGTCAAGCCACTGACCCACACAGCATCGCCGAAAGGGTTTGCTTCTAATTTCTCACTATGACGTGTTTGGTTTCTCAAAAATAATTTAATTTCAGTTGTCATTTTCAGCGTAACTAATTAATAGGAAAATGTTAAAACGTGCACTATTTTTTTCAGAGAAAATGCGATCGTCAGTGGCTAACAGAATAATCAGACTTGTTTGTTAGGGCCTACTTTAGTACTTTCATTAAAATATATATTTTCGTTTTTTTGTTAGGGTACAATACAATCACTTTGTTTTCTTTTTCAAATCAAATGGCAATGGCAGTACTACTAATTTCCAAATTTTATTTTATGTATGCCAGTTACGGAGGGAAAGAATCGCTGAGAGAATGAAAGCCTTGCAGGAACTTGTTCCTAATGCTAACAAGGTAACGCACCACACTCAACTCAATCCTCAGTTATGCCTTCTTTTGAATTTTTTTTTTTTTTAAAAAATAATACATGACCAATGTTCATTACGTAGAGATTTTTTCTTGTTAAATTCTTATAGAGTTGAAATTACTACTTGAAATGTGAAGCCAGAAAACACAAAGGTTTTGTTTTGATCCCATAAACAATAGTATTAGTGACATATGAGTTTATAAAACTTTTTTTATTAGAATACGAGTTTATAATTTTTCATTCACATCATAAGCATCTATATTGTGACAATGTGACTTAAAAAAATAATGATTATTATAATAAAAGAGAAATATTTTTTATAAATTATACTCACCATATATATATAAATTAAATTATTAAAATATTTCTCTGTACCAATTTGTCTCTTTTTTAATATTGACTAAAAAAATTAAAATATTAATAGAACTTTAATTAGAATTTTCTAATTATATTATCATTTATTATGTCTATTTATTTATCTACTAGTAAGATATTTTAATTTAGTAAATGAATTTATGAATCTATAAAAATTATCAGTACTGTTCAATAATTTTCTTAAATGGGTAATGTTTGTATAACTTTTTTTGGGCTGAATATCGTGTGTAACTTTAAAAAGAGAGAGTACTACAGAACATTATGTGATGGGTCTCTCCTTGTTGAAATTTTAATTTATTGTTTGGTCTGTGGAGTGACAGACAGACAAGGCTTCCATGCTAGATGAGATAATCGATTATGTGAAGTTCCTCCAGGTCCAAGTCAAGGTGAGATTCCCCTCTTTTTCTTCAATTTTTTATGAATTCATTTTTTGAAGTTAGGCTTCCATAAGTAGTGTAATTTTTAATATTTGTTATTGGTTGGCGCATTAATTGGATTTACAGGTTTTGAGTATGAGCAGATTAGGCGGAGCAGGGGCTGTCGCTCCCCTTGTTGCTGATATGTCCTCCGAGGTAAATTACCCGCCCAACAATTTTACTCTTTTCTTCTGTAGTTGTCCAAAGTTTTGTTTTATTTAGGTGAGAATGTTAATAAGTGTTTTAGAAATATTTATTAGTGATCCAAATATAGAATTTTATTATAGTATATAGAAATAACTTATTTAAATTTTATTATTTTAATGTAAAATTTCATTTTTTAATTCTTCAATAAGAACACATCTTTGCGAAACCATTAATTATACAGCAAAGAAGGAACTCTTATGTAGTTGTTTTGACCATTGTTCATTCATTCAAAATAGAAAATGAATATTAAAATAAAAATAAATAAATAACCAACCACCTATTACAGGAAATATATTTATGATTCATTCCCTGGCCAAAATTTGAGAAGACAACAGGGAGATTAGTAAAAAACAAAAAAAAGATATTGAGGAAGATAGTATTAAAAACAATTAATGATTATGAATTTTTTTTAGACTTATTTTAACTTTTTACTTTACTTCTTGCTTTCTCAATATATATACATTATTATGGTTGTACTCTACCAAACATTTTTCTATTAAAAAACATGTTAGAATTTCCATAAGAAGATATACTCTCCATGAAATAATGTCGGAGTGATAAGTGTTCTCACACGGTCAGATAAAACACACACCTACTATTACTTTATCTTTTTGTTGGGTTTGGCTCATACTAGTAATACTCCTATCATCAATCAATTCTGAAATTCTCAATCATCACAAAACGACAAACCAAAAGTAGCACGCGTTGCTACTTTCTCAGATTCCACTCGCTCCTCTCCTAACACTGCCACGTGGCGATTTGTCTTTGCAGGTTGTCAGTGACTGCGTCCAACCCAACGGCAACCCCCGGAACTCTACCAGCAACCCTAAAACGGCGAACGAGAGCCTGACAATGACAGAGCAGCAGGTGGCTAAGCTGATGGAGGAAGACATGGGATCCGCAATGCAATACTTGCAAGGCAAAGGTCTTTGCCTCATGCCAATTTCTCTAGCTACAGCTATATCCACTGCCACGTGTCACAACAGGAACCCCTTGATGATCAACGCCGCCAATAATGGTAACCCCAACCCTGTTATTGCATCCAACGGTGATGGGCCTTCTTCTCCCGCAATGTCCGTCAACAGCATCGTCAAAGATGCCGCCTCCGCTTCTAAGTCGTAGATGCCGTTGATTTGGTTGACTTTTGATATCATCAGAGAAAGAAAAAAAAAAACAAATGGGATGAAAACATAAAATGACGTGGTATTTCTCAAGTCTAGGAAAATAATGCGTCACTAAAACGTCGTTAACTTATTATATACGACGAGTATTTACCGGACCCGATCCTCTCCGGTTGCATTAGGATGTTACAGCTGTAGGAACCGTAAAATTAAGAAATATAAAGTTTTTCTTTCTAAATTTAACAGTTGCTACAGCTACACACCAACACTAATGGATCCAAAGATGCCAACTTCATGTTAATTTCAATATACACAGCCTTATTAATTTTCTTGTAATTTTCTTTATTAATTTTTTGCAATGTTCTGCCCTTCTTTTTAAAAATATATGCTGCATCTTAGATTTCATTTTGCTATATCTTTTGGAATAAGCTTATTTTTTCCCGTACACCTATCACTTTTCATTATTTGGTAGAGTACTTTTTATTTATTTGTAAAATTAAATAAATGTTTAGTCCCTGCACATAATTCTTGATTTTTTATTCTTTTAAAATTTTTTAGTTATATTTTTTGTTTTTAAATTAATTTAAACTCTTTGAATTTAAAATATTTTTTAAAATATATTTAATACATTAGAAGATTCTCTTCCACAAATATTTAAAATTATTTAAGGAAAAGGTCAATTAAATATAGATTTATAAATATAACCGTAAAAAGTTATTCAAAGTTTTATAATATGCAAATAAATTAACTTAGAGACATTGAATATACTAAGGTCGGAGTTTGAACTAGAGAAATCATCTTTTTTTGGTATTTAGTGTCTATAAATTTTGCGGTAATAAGACATTATTTTTAAGGTTATATATATTTTTCTTCTTAAAATGGAGTATATATATATATATATATATATATATTTTTTTTTTTAAATTATTAAGTATAATTTCTACTCCGTTCTTTAATACATGTCTCTAAGCTAATGTGAGGAAAAAAAATCTATTATACCCACATTTGATTGCTCCTCTTATATTGAACCTCCTTCACTATTACTCAATAAATTTCTCACAAAAATAAACATTTTCAATGCAAATATTTACTTTGAGAATATTTTCACAGCAAATTTATTTTGGTAGTGCATGTATCCTTGTAAATTTTTTCCAACTATTTATTACTTTGGATTTTGGAGAATTACGTTATAAAAAATCTAAAATATAATTAATGACAAACAGTGATAAAATAGAAAAAGATGTAACTTTAAACTATTACTACTAGAAAATTAGAGTAGAAAATTAGAATTTTCTAGTAGCAAAAAACTCTTAAAAAACCGCAAAATCAACCAGAAATTATTAGTTTATTGTGACAACAAAGTTCTTACATTTAAATTGGTCATAAAATTTGTGACAATCTAAACTCTATGGTTATTTTAAAAATGGTAAAAATTATGTGAGATCCTAAACTCTAACAAATTTGTGAAGATCTAAGTCATCACATATTTGTAAGTGTTTATACCCTCACAAAGTCTACGTCAAATTTAAAAATTAAAAAGTGACCAAATTGTCATAAATGGTCAGATTTTTTTATAATACATTTTAATAGTAGAGAGGAGAGGAGAGAGAATAATAGGATAGAGAAAGTGTAAAAGAAAATTTTAGAAAAAAGATAGAACTAAAAAAGAAAGGAGAAAACAAGAAGTGAAATTTTTTAGAGAGAAAATAGAAAAAAAGTTTAGAGAGAAGAGATAAAAATTAAAAAATGAGGAAAGATGAGACGAATAAAGTGTAATATGCATAGAAAATAAAAGGATAATGTTTGACGGTCTAAACAAACACAAATTCATAACGGCCAAACTCATCACAAAGTTTATGAAGACTTTTTGAGTCATTTAGCTTTTAAAACATGTGAATGTTTTTTTTTTTTTGGTAATTTGTAAGGTCTTTTGCAATCACTTACCTTTCTAAAGTTGGTCATAAGTAAATGTATTACCAACGACTTGTTAAAAGAAACAAAAATAATTTCCAAAAAAGCGACCTATGTTATGCTTCAATGCATGAAAAAATTATTAACCATGATGAATTTGAACTCAAAATCATTTATGAAGATGAAAGAGCTCAAATAACTTATCCAAATACTCTTTACATAAAATATTCTTATGAATAAAATAGTTAAAAACCAGTGGAGTGAGTAACTCAACTAATTAAAACTAAAGGTTAAAAATTTGGAGGACTTTAATTAAAACTCGTGAATGAAAAATTACTAAATCTGTTTTATTTTTTTTTATAAAAAATAGTTAGTAAATTAATCAGGGAGATTGGGATACAATAAGCAAGAATCTTTTTTTATTTAGATAAAATAAACAAGAATGTTAAGCTAAAAGAAATTAATACTTTTTCATTATTCTAAAATGATAAATAATCATAAACACAAAAATTTTAAATTAGTGTCACATTTAATATGATATGAAAACACTATAATTTAATTCAATTGTTTTTTTTTATATATAATGGCATAATTAATTTCACTACTCTTATTAACATATCATGAATTTATTAAAATTTAGTTCTTATAAAGTAAATAAAGTGTAAAGGTGAGAAATTAATAATTATTATTTTAACACATATAATAATTTGTTATGATATATTTGTAATATCCCCATTTAATTTGTCAATGATCGATAATATTCGCTTGCCTTAAAGTCTAACGTGAATATTGTCGACAATTTTGTAGATTTACCTTCTTTTATTGACTATTTTTCCATAATTATTAAAAAAATATAAACAATTATTTCTTCTCACTTTAATTACCCTTATAGTATTATAGGGTGCATTCACTTTTTGCGGTCATGTTAAAAGTTTAATTACTCTGATTGAACAAATAAAAATAAAAGAATTTATCTTATAGGCAAAATTAAAAGAAAAAATGTTTTACAAAAAATTTGGTATTTACATAGATAAAGATATTGAAAAAAAAATCATTTATTTGATTGGATAAATAAAAATAAGTTTACAAGGGCTAATTTGAGGGAATAAAACTGATATAGTGGTTTAAACAGAGCATCTTAATAAAAAATTATATCAATTAATTTTTTTTAATATGTGCATAAAATTCTTAAACCACCAAAATTTTGGAATGGAGTGGGTAACTTTTTTGTTTTACAAGTATTTTTTAGTTCCGTAATGTTGTTGACAGCTTAGTGTCTGGTCTTATCATGAGAAAGAGTGAAAAATTTAGATGAAGTGCATTTAAATAATAAAAAATCACACATATCAGATAATTCATTCCCTATTGATTTTTTTTATTAGCCTATACCCAATGTTACTATAACTGTAGTTTGGAAATGATAGTAATGCCGGTCTAAATCGTTGATTAATTGTTGTCATACGTTACTTAATAGGATAGATAATGATATATATGTTTAGGTAATTAATTTGATTGTTGGTTTGGAAAGATTTAAGATGATAATGTTAAAAAAACAAACTGGATCACGATAGTGGGGAGCAACTAAGAAGCGGGTCGCACGGAGCATGGATTAATATGTCTAAGTTTGATTAACGTGGGAACACACTAATTATAATTTAAACAATTTGTGGATCCCACGGTTAATAACTATACCGCGTCATTTCATCATTGTCATATCATTCATTCCTCTCTTTCCCACGTTCATCATGCCAAACTCTATTTGCTATTCATTCAAGTTTGTTAATATATTTTTTAAACAAACACTCTCAATATTACTTTAAATAGAAATAAGAGGAAGTGTTTTATTTTTTATTCAAGAACTTCTTCAATGTATTTGACCTCAAAAGTTTATTGTGTTTTCATTTATATCATCTTTTATAAGTGTTTGATTGATTTAATATTTGTTAGGTTTTTTTTATGTAAAAGTGGAAGCTGCGAAAGTAAATGATATCATGTGACGTTATCCATTGTGACATGTGACGTTAGCAATGAAGTACACAATCTCCTACACACATAGATAAGAAGATTTGATAGAGGATTTTCAATGCATGACCCAAAATCCTCTAACTGACAAATGTACTAACCATGGTGTATAGTTAAATATAATTAAGGAACTATTAATTTTATAGTTCTTTTTTTTTCTTCAATCAGATTAATATTCTATTTGTCTAAAACTTTAATACTGTGTTTGGGAATTGAGAGGGGTCTTTGATAAATGATAGCATCGACTTTCTTATCCGAAGGGAAATTGGTTAGCCCATTGAAATCAGCAGCTTTATTAAGCTTTGTTGCTTATCTGAGCCACATGAACATTGCACTTGGGGTTTATTGCAGCCATGTACTTAAGAACATTACTTCTTTCCAAATAGATAACAACTAGACTCTTTAGTCCATGGTGTGCAGGAGGTTGTGCAAAAGAAGCTTGATGGTCAATGGGGTTTTTGTAGAAGAATCTCTATGGTCAATGATGAAGTAGAGAAGTCACTTAAGATTAATAGTTTTGGGAATAAAAGAAAAGTTATTATCAATTTGGTCTAGACCTATATGGGCATAATTTGAAATCCACATGGAATGCCAAATCATTATTTAATATCGGATGTCATCAGAAGTTACTAGAGAGATGAAAGTGACTAACAAATAATAACTTAAAGGACTATTGTGTGCTCTTTCAAAAAAATTTAGACCTAAATTAAATTATAGTTACAAATCAAGGTTATCTATTCGCTAGGTGTAATATTTTTGTGGAATTTCGGTATGTTGGGTGGCTTGGGGTATAGGAGGGAAGAATTACCCAATTTTATATATGGACTATTTGGTGTTGAGAAATGAGTGCATATTTTAAGTTCAACACATAATGTTGGGACTTTAATAAAAAATGAAAATAACGTCTTGAAAATTATTCTAGAGAAGGAGGAAATATCTCATTGCCTTTACTAGGATGATGTACGGATCTGAATGATTTCACTTTGAGGTAGTAGCTTCTATTTCTCCATCTAGCTAGGAGTTAGTTTTCTTGTCTTTGTATTTGTATTGAAGTATACCCTTGAGCTGGGGAGACCACCAATTTTCAGTCCCACTCCTTCACATCCTTATTTTTTAGAACACTACTTCTCACGTACTATCATGAATGGTATTTGATGGTCAATAAAGTCTCTTATTGCTACCACTAAAACTATTTGATGTCCAAGTACAAACCTTCTCACTACTACCACTTCCAAGAAGAATGAATTCCCGTAACAAAAACTAGCTCTAATGCATGAATTCGTGACTTTTTGTAAAGACTGTTGTCACATTGATAGAGCCGAGCAGATTCATAAACCAATCATCTCATCTCTTACCAATCATATAAATACAATCCGTTACCAATATGCATGTCCTCATAAGCAGGACAACCCTCAAAATACCATTCTTGGATGTCTAACTGTTAGGATCTTGCAAATTATTGATGGGAAAGAAAAAGATACACAAGGGATACTAATCCCCTCACAATTAGTTCACAACCATCAATTAATTCCCATCCTAACTAAGGGTGGGTGGTCCTATTTATGTGATATATAAGATCAATCAACACTACAAATATAACAAGCAAGTTGATAATGATAGAAAACAAAGGTGGGCAAATTTTAATTCATTGCTAGAACACTAGAATCGATAGGTGGTAATTGTATTTCATCTATTTTAGCTACAGTCCAACAGTTTGCATGACAAAGAAAAAGTTCATCAGGGACAAGTTATTTTGCAAATTGAAGGTCTGGAATAAATAAATAGGTACGGTAAACACCATATTTTCAAAGCAATGGACCATCTCACAAAAAAAGTGGAGTCAAAATCAAACAAAATATTTTACTAAACATGAGTGGGATGACAGATATTCAATACAATTTTCGTCAAACTAGTAAGTGATATAAGGTCTACTTGGTGGTTTAGGTGGGAGAGTTAAATAGTGGAGTGATAATGAGAGGTCAAGAGTTCAATACCCACACTCAGGCCTCAACATATTACTAACAATACTAACATTGGCTATTCCAAAAAAAATATTCATCAAACTAGTCATTTCAACATCTACATGGTAAACAACTATGAATATCAAAATCTTCATATTTGACCAAGCATGAGAGGGAGGACAGATATTCAACACAATATTCATCGAACTAGTTATTTCTACATCTGCATGGTAACGAGTTATGAATATCAAGTGAATGCACAGATTTGAACCTTAATCCAAATAATTGCACAACTTCAAACTTAGTAATAGTAGATATCCAGCAATCTTGGAAATTTTAATTTCAGCCAAGATTGAAAATATTTGTGATTCAATGTTTCTATACACTAGAGGCAAGACGTGAATCGATAATATGACTAAGGAAGGAAGTTCAATACAACCTTCAAAAGCATTCAACAAATACAGAACCATTACTCATCAAAGAAATACAGAACCATTTGAGGTGTGCCTTAGAGCTTGGCATAAAGAAGGTTCAGATTTCAAAGAGATACAATGGAAGTGAATGAAATTGGTGGTATTTCCAAGATGCAATCTCTTTATGATTATCTTTTTTCCCTTCTGCAAACAATACATGCCACTTGGTGAACACAATAAGTGACAGCTGAGTTAGCTATGTTTCTTGAAAGATTAAACCCAGTATGTGTTGTTTCCATTATTTTCTTGTGAGTAATACAGTAATACCTAATGTTTAATAGCCTCAAGACTTCATAACACATGCAAGCAAGTAAAACAAAGGAAACTACAAGAATATGGAAATCTGTACATTTTGAATAGTCGAAGTCTTGAGGCAATGAATACAAATTATCACAGGTCCAAAACTTATTATTGTAAAGCTAAGAACACCAACCATGTTCAAGATTCAACTATGCTGCAATCAAAGCATAAAAACCATTCAAGAGCTTCTTTTGGCAGCTGATTCAGACAAGTCCTCTAAATCCACCCATAGAAAGACGTGATGTGATGCCCATCTTCAACAACGGGTAAGATGGACTTTGAATTTTACACTCCTGCCAACATGAATAAACTCAACCTAATGAGGATATTCTTCACTCATGCACACTTGAAACTACAAATTGAATTGAATCTCCTAGACATAGATATTTTTATTGCTACTTGAAGTTGAAAAAAAAAACTAAAAACAATTGAACCCAACATCAACAATAGTAATGACTAGTGACTAATGCTAACTAATCATATACTAATAGAAACCCTTATCACTTATCACAACATGAACATGCTTCCAAAAAAGAATGATGCGTAAGCTATCAGTGAATCAGAATTACCTATCTACCAACCAATACTACAACTACTACAGCTAGAGGAATGATTCATGAAAATGAAGAAGTGGGTTTGAAAGTGTAAGGCTGTGGGAGTGACAACGGACCTCTCCTAGACCCTTTGTCATCCAAAAGTCTCTGAACCCTTTTGTTCTGACAATATTGCCTATCGAAATGTTTCACCTGCCACATGATTATCAACACACCCAATTGAGAAAAGAATCAATTTTTACAATTTCTATATTAAAAAAGAGAAGAGGGTTAGGTTAGGTTACCCAAGAAGATCGACATTGTTTAACGAATTGATCCCTCGATTGTTTGCATTCTATGGGGTAAAGCAAACCCACTGATGCAATTTCTGTTGGCTTCTTATCATATTCCTTTTCGAGACATGCGTAGAAAGCATCACGAGCCTTGTTCAATATTGCAAAAAAAAAAACAAAAACATCAATATGAATATAACAGAAGCAGTGAAGAAGAAGATAAAGTAGAAATAACTTATTTGATTATGTGAAAATGATAGGAGAGAAGAGGAAGAGACCTTGTAGCAGGATTCTCTGGCTTTGGTGAGGACATCGTGGTGGATTTTGTCCTCTGCAAAAGCTTCCACCGCCATTCCTGTTGATTGAGAAATCAATTCACTGGATGCATGGAGTTGCAATGTACACTCATTTGGGCTCAACTTTTTCTTTTTATGGGTATATGGGCTCAACTTTTTTTTTTTATGGGCATATCTCTTAATCTTTACATTTATTATTTTTACGTACTTATGGACAATAGACATAATAATAATAAAAATATTATTATTATTTTTTTATCTCTTTCAATTGTATAGTCAAATTTTTTGAAATTATTAATATTTTGAAATTTTTGATTTTTTTATAAGAATTTTAAAATTTTCATTTTGAAAATATCACATACATCAAAAGTTTTAAATATTTTTTAAACTTTAAAAAAAATTATATTTCATAAATTTTATATTTAACAAATTAAATTTCGAAGATTTCAATTATCAAATAATAAAAGATAAAATAGTTTTTTCATATACTAAAAAATAGAATGTAAAAATGATGGGGTGGAGTATAAATTTCTCAAAGTTATATTTATAGCCCATATAGATGGTAAGAAGGGCATGTATTTTCCAAATAAGCATGTTCATGCATTGGATAAGGAATATGTTGGGCCAACAAAATTTTGCTTAAATAATTCTGATTTGTAAAAAAATTGGCAAATGCTAATGTTTGTTAACAGCATTGTTTAACAAGTAAAAAAACTTTTATATGAAGTTGTGTATTTAATATATGGAAAAGAGATATATTTAGTGATGAAAAAAAATAAAAAATTATATATATATATATATATATATATATATATTTTCGTTAAATAATAATTATATAAATTTAGAGTCTTTTAACAATGTTCATAGAGAGCGTTGATTAGTAAGACCCAAACAAAATTTAATGCCCAAATCTAATGTATTACCTATTTTTTTTATATTTTTGAAGGTCTTATCTAACTTATTAGCCTACTTATAGTTTTGTTCAGGAAAATCAAACTAAGTTTTATAGTTTAATTATAATTAATTCTATTATATAACTAAGGCATGTCTAATCATTTAGAAAGTTTGGAAGACATGATAGTTTATTTTATAATAAGACATTTCAGTTTTTTTGCATTTCAATTGGTCATAAATTAATTCCTAATTATATAATGAATTATTCTGTTTAATATCTTAATATAAATATCTATTTTACTAATTTAATCATTAATTATAATCATAATATACAAAATTTTATATAAATTAAAAATTCGTAATTATATAATTTACTCATTGATATTTATTTATATACTCATCAATTATATTAAATTAATAAAATTTATCGTTTATATTAAATTATTTAATAATAATAATAATAATAATAAATAACAGCAGCAGCATCGAGACATTTATTATAATAGCAAGACGTGATTTTAATCGCACTAGACTTTACCTAGTTTCTTAAAAAATCTATAATAAGCCCATATCAACAGTACATTGTCCCCCGTTGCAGTAATTTTACAATTTCTGGTGGACTATTTCAGTAATAAGGATTTCGCTAACAAATCACTTGATGATAGAATAATGCATACTTTTTGGGGTATATGATTTTATAAAGTTCACATTCTTTTTCATTTTTTTAAACAATATTTTAGTGATATATATAAAAATAAATACTAATTTTTTTGAGCAGTTAAAATAAAATAATAAAGTTTAATCTATGTATTGTCACACCATCCCCAACCTTGAGCTAAATTCAAATTTAGAGTGTTCCAAATAGAATATCAGCGGTAGAGAACAATTTATATTTTTACAAAAATCTAATTTCAATATAAAAATATGGTCAATCGAATGAAGTGGTGTAATATTCTCTTGGCAATGGTACAAATCAATAGTACTGTAACTAATGCTGTCAAAATAAAAAAGCAGTAGTACTGTAATTCAAAAGTTTTATTTTTGTAGAAATGTCAATATCCTCTTATATCTTCCATCTAAGCCAATAGAAACTCGACACCTTTTATTTTATTTGTCCTTTCTTCCACCGTAATATTAGTATTGCAGGTGTTTAGATTGGACGCATGATATATTATATATATTTATATTATTAAATATTTTAAATATTGAAAAAACAATATGGTATTCAATATAAGTGCACGGTTGTTTGTGTTGTTCTGTTTAATTGCCTTGTCTTTCTTTGTTACGAAATATAGTAACCTCACAAAAGTGGTTGAAAAGTAGCACACTTTAATTGTCACTTATGTAAACAAACAAACACCACATGTTCACCATCACCTTCACAGTCATATAGAGAAGAAAATACTCAAACCCAGATGGAGCTCACTCTTGCTTTAGAGGTGCATACAAAGTAAAAAACTTTTCTTCTTTTACACCCCCCAAATTGAAGGAAAATAATATTCCAAAGGTCTTCGGTTGGTATAAATGTTAGAATTACTTAGAGCGAGTTACAAAATTAATTAGTATTAATTGCATATTAGTTAAGATTTTTTTAGATAGTTGTATAGAGTGTATTCTATATTATCATTTTTTTTTTGTTGGAATCAATTCCAAATAATCTTCTTTTTTGAAGAAGGGGAAAGAGACATAAAAAAAAAAAAAAGGTAATTTGAGTGATAGTTATAGATAGATCGATGAAGTTAAAATAGTGTTCCTTGATATAAGTATATTTATGTAGGTAAGTGCAGTGTAGGACAGCAGTAGTTTCTCTACCAAAAATAGGAGGATGTGAGTTTGCAGATCTGACTCACACATTAGAATATATAGATGCCAATGTGATTACTCATTCATTACAATGTTTATATAAAAAAAGAGGGGAGACAGAGACAGTAGAAGAAAATAGAGAGAGATATTGACAGAAGAGAGTGAGCACATACTGTTTGTTATTGTATCATGGCATACAATTCTGGGTGCGTGCTCACTTGTCTTTCTGTCATCTTCTCTTTATCTTATGTCTTTAATTTTCTCTCTTCCCTTTCATTATGTTGCAGCTCACTGTCATTTTCTTAAACCCCCTTCATTTTTTATGGATCGGAACAATATATATGTAAATCTTCTTCTTTTGAACTTCGACCAAGTTCCTTATCTATCTTTTATCTTTATTTTGACTTTTCTATTTTAATTTTATATAGTTACTGCAATTTATTTTAACTCAATGGATCATACTTTGTATAATTTATTTGCCATTGGGATCCAAATGTTAGCAAGTTTCATGATCTTTATCTTGAGTTGGAGCATAAATTATTGTTTGTATAATAATTTTTAAATTTAATACGATTAAAGTAAAATATTACTAGTATATTTTATTAAGAGAATGAGATTTTAATAATTTAAAATTTGATAGTAAATTCTGATTAATAATTATTTAAGTAATTTTTTAAAATAATTTATCTTTAAAATTTTTTAATCAATTAATTTATTTTGATTATATGTTTTTGTTGATATTGTATGTGTAATAGTGTAATGATAATGTTTAAAAGAGAGAGAAGTAAAAATGTAAATATTTAAAAATTATATTTTTTGGATGGTAGTAATAATGCAATGATAATAATATATTTATATTTAGTTATAGAGGTACTTATCTAATAAAAAGCGTGGCTTTTGATGGTACTTGTGTGTTTTAAAATTTCATTTGATGGTGTTGAACCTGAAACCCAAATGGAGTTCCTCAAATCAAAGGTACGCTTTGTTACTGTTTATTCTCTAACGGAAATTATTTATTTATCTCAAACCCTTACATGCATCTTCTCGCCTAATTTATCGATCAATTTGTGATTCACCCTTTTAATTCGTTCTTTTTAATCCTTGCGGAGATATATAATCGCTAAATTAAGAATTAATTTGATTTGAAGGTTCTTAATCAAATAATAATGCATATATATCTTCTATCTCTCCCGTTTTCGTTCTATCTTGTTGCTAAATATGGTAATGTTTTCTAGTAGGTAGTAGCTACTAGAAAGGAAAATTAGGTTAACTGTTTCTCTAAATCATTATCTTCTCATAATCATTCATTTTAATTTACAAATTGCATTATTTTTCACATCCTCGCTATTTGGGTTTATAATTTATGCGTTTATTAAAACAGAAAAGCTGAGGAAAATGTTTGCTCGGAACTGCAAATTAATTGAAGAACTTGAAGGCTGAATCACTCTATATAGTCATCAGGTACCTTTTGTTTTCTTCTTTATGCATGGTGTGAGTTGTAGCTTAATCAAGGGAGAGAGGAGAAACTATGTTCATTGAGTGACATGGGTATATGGTTCAGAAATTAATCCCTTCATGGATGAATTTTGCTGCAATTAAATCATACTAGGATGATGTCCTATGAATTATGATTATGCAATCTTCAAATTCAATTATATCTTGGTCACTTTTTTTGCCTTCAATATATACTAGTTAAGTAGTCTCTCTAACACTTAGGACTTCTAGTTATTGAACTTTGAAATCACTCATGTGATAATTTACATTGTTTGTCATGCATGAAATCAAATAATCTGTAACCAAGATATGAAACTGGCTAGGGGGAATAGAATTTATGTTTGCTTATGATTTAATGGATGAAGTGTTTTCCAAGCTTGGATAAAAGGAGAGAGTTGTGTTAGACAATAGATAGCCAAAGTAAAACTTGGTCAAATCTCTATGACATTGATTTAATACGTATTTTTTTTTGTCAAACAAAGATCTATGACATGGACATTGTTGGATTGAAAATGTAGTTCAATTTATGTTATTAGAGGCGAAACCATACCCATTTCTCATGATAATATTGTTGGCACAATTACAAAGTTTTGTGTATTAGAACATAAATGAGTAGACTACTTCTTACTATATTGGTAGCAAAGTGTTTCTCCAATGAATATAAGAGAAACGCTAGCAATACATTCTTTGGAACATATTCTTTCCATCTCATTATACGAGTCGGTTTAAGTCACGCGCACTTCCTACTTAAATGATTAGTTATGTTGATTTGTAGAGTAAAATAATGTCACTCTAACTAAAATATTTGTATTAGTTAGAGTGGTTGAAAGTAGTAGTAGTAGAATAATTAGGTGAACTATTTAATTAAATGAGGATATTATACGAAAAAAATTAAGGTTGTCTTGGTATTCTAGAGGGACAAATAATTAGAGACAAAAATTTTCTAAACACGACAATACGATACTTATAATGAGATAGAGAGTACTTTGTTATTGATCGATTTTTTGAAAAGTCAACCCATTATTTTTAATAAAGTGATCATGGCTCATAAGGCAAATAAGATAGAACATATAGGGTGTACTTGCATTACTCCATCCCAAATACAATAGGAATCAAATAAGAATTTAATTTATATACAACGTCAATATAAAAAACTTTTACATTGTCAATCAATTCACAACCAGTAGATAGGGATGGAATAGGCTAGGCCGTCCGTCAGGGGCCTATGGTCTGGCCTACTTATAGCCTGATCTGGCCTGATCTGTTTAATAAGAAGGTTAGGTTCAGACTATTTTTAAAGTCTATTTATTTAAATAAGTCAGGTTCAAGCTTATATAAAAGCCTATTAGGCCTGACAGACCGGCCTATATATATATATTATTTATTAATGTTATTTTTATTATTATTTATTAATATTATTTTTTCCTTTTTTAAAATATATATATATATTATTATTTATTAATGTTATTTATTAAATTATTGTTTTCTATTTTAAAGTCTATCAATTAGGCTATTTTAATATTATTTTATTATATTAAATTTGATTATCATTTTATTAGTTTTCCTGATATAAAACTATCTAATTTAGCCTATTTAAAAAAATGTAAAATATAACATTTAAATGTTTTAATGTGAATAAGGTTTTTAAATAGGCTTTCAGGCCAGACTAGATTTTCAAAAAGGCCAGACCAGGCTGAAAATAAAGCCTATGATAGGCCGTAGGCCAGACTTATGCCTAAAAAATTAATCGTAGGCCAGATTCAGACCTTTCAAAGTCTGGCCTGACCTATTCCCACCCCTACCAGTTGATCATTAATAAAGTTTGACTTTTATCATAACTACTAATAAAATCATTCACGTGATTAATCATGACTTGCCGACCGTGTAAAACTTTTTACATTGTTTGTGCATGAAAATTAAACTCATCAAACAAAGATGACGAGAAAGGAAACCTTGCAAAGCAAGCAACCGCGTCAATAAAAAAGAAACTGCTCCCATAAAATACATTTTAGGGAAGCAACACATCATTCATAGTACAAACAATAACCACCCTTAGCCCTTGCAAGAAACTACTTTCAAGATGATCCCTTAATGTGTTCCACTAAGATTGAGACATTTGGTACGGAATTAGCAAATGTACAACCATATTGCTTCGACTCTTAGATTGCCTAGAGCACATAATGTCAAATAATCTTTAGACCCCTCGTCCTTCTACCTCGGTAGCCTAAAGAATGAGACATACCACTTGACATCACTAGGACCACCCCAACCATCCACACACTACATATCAAATTGCACAAGAGAAGTCAAACATACCAAACATATGGAACTTTGATTTGGCGAGAACCGAGCACAAATCACATAACATGGCATTGACATCCCTAACAACCCTCTTCCAAAATAGATTAAGTCGAGTAGGAAGCCTATTCAACAACAATTGCCAAAAAAAATATATTACCTTAGATTGCACATAACTCTTCCATTGACTCCCCAACACCAACAACTCATTCATAGGAGAACTCAACGGGAGAAGAAATTTTGCTTAAAAGTGATCATAAGTTGAACTGACAGAAAACATATATATCTCCATTCTAATCTTCCCAACACCATGTGTTCTCCAAAGGAGAAAGAGTAATCCAATCCAACAGCTGAAAAAACTCATCCCTCAATGTTTCTTCCCAAACAAAGAAACTCATGCTCCACTACAAACTCCCCTAGCCAAACCTCCTAGGTCATCTCCTTGCTTTATATCACAAAAAGCCTCATGAAGACATCTTGAAGAGGCGCACGACCATGCCACGTATCCGGCAAAGATATTAAGGCTTAATTCCCAATCTCTTTTTTTTACACACCCAACAAACCACTCTTAGTGATTGTAACACAAATTGATTGGACTTTTACTATACAATTGTTATATTAGTATGTTACTAATTTAATTAGGGCTTTTAGCACGGGTTTAGTTCATGTAATGTTAACTATTCATAAATCATATCTTATTCTTAATTGGATTTTGGTTCTTATCTCTTTTTGTATTAGTATTCTTTAATTATTAAGCTCCTGGGCGGACACACATATTGCTCTCAAGGGCCTGGGCCCTTACAATGATTTTTTAGACTTTTATCGTAGGCATTGAAAATATAGAACATGTAGGCTATTGTTTTTTTGTGTTGGATGTTTTGGGATACAGACACACAAGAGGAAACCACTTGTAATATTATTTTTTGAAGTCCACATTATAATTATATATAGAATTCAGTCAAAGCTTTCAAAAGATTTAGGCATTTCATTAAGGGATGATTTATTCATTTCAACATATTAGTATTATTATGTAGGCATTTAACATTATTATTTTCATTTTTAAACAAATGTACTATATTAATAATTAATAATTGCTTAAAAGTATAGCTCCTCTCTCTTGATGTTTTAACATGTAATATATATATATCTTTGTGTGTATTGATAGTATTTTTTTCTCAAAAAATTTATATTTTATTAAAATTTTAGTGATTAAAACTTGGGCCCTACAGACCAAGAAGTCTGGTTCCTCCTCTTATTAAGCTTGACCCAAGGACCGGAACAGTTGTATTTGTATTCTGTTGTGGCTCATCTAATTATTTTATGAGACATATATATTATTAGGCTTAGAGGTATTAGATTTAGAGCTCTAGTTGTGATATACCTATGTGTATTTCGACATCACATAAGAAAACATCTCATCTGTCTGAACTTTAATCATAGAAGATATGAAGTGCAAGCACTAACACATAAAAAGTAAACACTGACAAAATAACATAGGATTTGAAAAAATTGGTGCATTAAGTTACCAGGCTGTGGTCATAGCAATTGGTTTTGGTAACCATGCTGTCTGCAAAATAACAGTAGGTATGCCTGTATTCACTGTAACATAACATGAGGAGACAATTATAATCTACCGAGGTTATTATATGAAGAGCAGTGCAAAGGGCTATATATATGCAGGTAACTAGGAATGCTCTATGTGGGGGTATCTTAATTCCAGGGTCAAAATGTATTATAATTATAAAAAAGTAGGTTTGTATATAACTAAAAATTTAACCACAATTTGGCTAGATCCAAAGGTGGTTGTTGAATCAAACATAGTGGTAGCTGGGTACTACTTAAACTTGGTTGCTAGATATATAAATAGAATAGTCAATAAGCATGCATGTCAACTTTTGGAAAATTATCTTTGGTAAGTAGCAGTTTCCATTAATTACCAAAACTTGATATCTTGCACAGAATTTGAATTTTGGAGTGAAGAAGCCTTACCCTCTAGCAATTGCTTTTGTGTTTAATAACTAGTTATAGCTATAAACTCATATTTACTTGAGCCTAGCTGTGTTAGAATCTGTATATTTTCAAATTAAGCGTCGTAACCATTATTATATCCATTCATGACTTTATTAAGTAAATTTTGTTGGTTGGCCTTTATCGATTCTTAGGTTTAAAGATAACTGTTGTCAACACAATTTCTAACGTACTCTCTTCTATACGAGAGCCCCACCAAATATATTCAGTATGACTCATGATTTAATATGACTTGTGAATTTCATTGAGTAATAAATAATGAAGTGTATTCAAAAGAGTTGTTAGAGAATATATTGTTAAAATTGGCACTCCCTTCGGGCTTAACTTGTTAGAATTGCTTACTCATGAGCTAAAGTATACATGCACAAAAAGTAAGGGATTAAATTCAACAAGCTAGCCTCTTCTAGAAGTTTAGGTTATTTTGTTACAACTTTTAATCATAATATATATTTCTATTACGCTCTCTATAGCATTATGGTCTTGGACTTAGGTTGTAGACAAGTTCATATGACTACTGTCTTGTTTTGAAATTTAGTTTAGCAAAGAGAAATAGGATATCAAGGGTTTGTCTCAATACCACATTGCTGACTATGATGTTTTAGATATTTGAGGGAAGCATTCATCCTAGGAGATTCAAATATTAGATGTAAACTTGTTGAAATATGCTTTGTTTTTAAACAACTCCTTATGTATCTAAGTTGTTACTAAAGCATATAGCGTGCAAACTGGATTTGACTAGGAATTGAACAAGAATACAAACTAAACCAGTTTGCTCCTAGATAGAGAAAAATTGCTAGCTTTAAATGTCAACTGGATTTGACTAGGAATTGAACAAGAATACAAGCTTTTAACTTATTTTAGATTAAGTTAATTGATTTTGATTCTTATGCAGCAAAAATGAGCAATTATTCCCCATTGAAAAGACTGAACAATATGGTGGCTTGTGATTATGTACTTGAATATTGTATATACACTTTTGTGGTTGCTTATAATTGAACTAATTTAGTAATTTCATTATGAAATATATGACTAATTGCCACTATATTGATATGATATGATGTTGATGTTAGTTGTAGTTTTCTAGGGTTCAAAGTAATAGAAAAGTAGAAAACTAATTTAGGAACTTGGATCAATTCCATGATTTTTACAAATTAGTTACAATATCATAGGAAGAAAGGTTACTTGTCTCTATCCAATGCTAGAAATGGAGAGTATTCTTTTATGCCTTTTTTACTCAAGAGAGGAAGAAACTGGCTTTTATACCTTGGTTTCTCCTTTCTATATCTATTCATTCTGTGATTATGATGATGAGATGAAGAAGCCAATGATACTGTAGTGTTGCGTCAATTATAAGATCTGTTTCACATTAAATTGAGAAAAATTGGATTTATTGTCTTCCTATATTTGGAATTTAGGACTCCTTGTTTTCCCTTTTCAACTACTATAACCTCATCAAATGCGTTACTATTTTCTTAAATTCTATTCCCCCTAGACTGCTTCATATCTTGGTTACATTTTTCCTGTACAATAGATTTAATTTCCTGTTTCATTTTTCGTTGAATTAATTTACCATTAAATGAGTTTTGAATTCTAGGTGGCTGATAAGTATATTTTGTGGTATAATTGTTTGGATAGTACTGCGATACTACTATTGTTAATATTGTTTGTTGATGATCATAATGTTCAGATTTTTGAAATTATTATTGCTTTGGTAATAGAATTTGAATTCACATGTTTGCATTTTCATACACACGATTTTTATTGCTTCGTAGATTTTGGATCAGGAGAATTGTTGGAATGTTCACAGACAAGCATGCCATCAAAATGAAGAAATTTGACAATATGCAGAAGAATCTTATAATGGAAGAGTACATTGCGAGCATAGAAGATTCACATTTAGATGCTTCTACTTCAACTGACTATGACTATTTGCAATGATCAATTTCAAAGTTGGACCAGGATTGCCTGCATTAGCAGCATCATGCGGTTTGCCGTAGTAGACAATCTCAACCATTGATTTGAAATTGGACGATTCAAATTACACATTAGTAAAATTAAGTATAAACGATCTAGACAATCTCAACCATTGATTTGAAATTGGACGATTCAAATTACACATCAGTAAAATTAATTATAAACAATCTCGGCTGTTTGAATTTAAATCAAACAGTCTCAATTTGTTACAGCGTCCTAATGTAACATCGGGGAATCCGTGGTAATAGTGTGCGGTTTTGGCTTGTATCCTTTACATGATGTCGTGGTATGATAGTACATGTATCAAGTTTGTGACTAGCAAGATTTCCAAAGTCGTTACTATGATGATGATAATGATAATAAAAAGAGGTTGTGTTGTGGTCAATCAATTCAATATGATGTAAACGATGGTTCATACGTGCCACCAAGCCACCTACTAAGTTTTTGTGGAGTTTCTGAATGAGTGGTGTGGTGGCTCTCTGCTTAGTCAATCACATGGTGTATGCATCAAATAATTAAGGGGGATTCTCTAGTGAAGAAAATGCACAAGTTGGTGTAGTGTATATATAGTGTGTGGCATACATTGTTTTGACCACACAATTAAGTCTATGTTTAGATTGGCAATGAATTTGTCAATATTACGGTGGTAGTTCTTTGTGAATGAGAATTGCACCAAGTTATGGAACACACTCTTGTACTAGTAGTTCATTAAAAAACTATATTGTCTGAGAGTATTTAAAATGTGTTATTATTTTTCTTTAAATTTTCACATGTAATATTTGAATCAATTACAAGTTAGTTAATTTACATGTATAAGAGGATAGGTTAATTGTAGAAACTCCATGTAAATCATTATGGTTACCGAAATCAAAGAGAGAATGCACCATGTGTACTGGTCCCTCTTTCTCATCCTTCACCAGACACAAATTAAAAGTTGAACTAACACTACAACAAAAAAAGCTGAACTAATAAATGATTCGATCACCCGACACGACAATATATGTTTTTTTTTTCTCACCAATAATGTATAATTATACATATTAAAAAAAAAATCATAAAAATGGAAGTTTCAACTTTCACAGAATTTCTTTATAAAATTATATTACTTATACATTTTTATTTATAATTCTTTTAAATGAATGATAAAATTTTCAATCAAAAACATTTAGGCCACACAACTTGTTTTTAAAAAAATCTATGTTAGAAAAACATGTGAAGATAATATGACACACTCGTTCAGAGTATGTTTGGCCCCATCCATGTGCTCTTTAATGCAGTGTCTTTAGACTGTTATTGATATTCAGCAAGTTGAGTCAATTCTTCACGGGCAGGGAATGTGGGATGGTAGTGTAAATCAAGTAATCGATCCCTCAATAATCTTTACCCTAAACAATTGATGCCAAATAGTGTTCCTTCTTACCACTATAATTGACCTATTCATGATTTTTTTAAGTATAAACGAAGGCGATAATAATATTTTCGCTTAATTAATTACTCTTATAAAGTACTACTAATACTAATTAATATGTTTTATTTTTTACAAATACTATTAATGTATTTATTATTATTATTATTATAAATACAAACTAAAGATAATCACACTTCATTAAGAATTATCATAAATAAAAAATAACTTTTATTAACAATTACTCACATATCTAACATAGCATATAAATAAACACGTAATATTGAATTAAAAGTAAAAGTTGCGTGTGTAATTATTTTGAAACAATTTCTTATTCAAATATCAATTATTTAGGATTGAAGGAGTAACAATAAACAAAACAAAGGGAGCAGTGAAATTTGAAAAAGGAGGAGAGGAATTTCAATACTGTCCAATTACACAAATTATCACCCTCAAGCACACTCTCAGATACTGAATCATCAACAAGGATTCTTCAGCTTGTTTTTCAAAAATCCAGTTCTCTTGGCAACAATCACCAATAATTTTAATCAAGAAAAACACAAAGATAACAAATTAACCAAATTTTGATAATTAAAAACAACAATACAATTCTCATCATCTCATGTCTTAATAATAACATAAAGCTCCTCCTGAACAACAATTACAAAGGATGAGACACAAAACAAGTGAATGACAACAACACAAAACAATTCAATCATTTGAAACCTACATATTGTTTCACGGTGAGAGTAGCAAAATCACAGTGAGAATGAGATACTGTAATTTGTCTAATCCTACCGCGAAACCAAACATACACAAAATGACTTGAATTTTCAAGCAGCTGGTGGTTCAGTAGAAGTCCAGAAAATATCTTTCAAAGCAGGACGGAGCTCTTTACTACAGAACTGATTATACTCCAAAGTATCACCTTTATCTTTCTTGACCTCCACCACCAAAAACGAAGGGGTGACGGCATAAATATCCGCAGCAATAGCCAATTTCCCTTTCCTACCTCTTTCCTGTCCTTGCAGCCTCACCTTCATATCACTACTCTTCACATCAAACTTGACAGCTTTGGCCACTTGTTCCAATTTAGATATCACTCTGCTGGGCGTCCCTGCCGTAGCAAATCTCATTTCCTCCCTCTCCTCCCTTTTCTTCTCCTCAAACAACGGAGACAAATCAAATCCTTCCGATAAAGAAATTATATGAAAAGCATTCATGGTGGTAGGTTGTTGCTTAAATTTATCATTTTCACATTCCAAATGAAAGCCCTTCTCTTCCTCCTCCTCCTTCTCCTTCCTCCTAATCGCCATGTTCTTGGGAACAGGTTTCTTAAACCAAGAAGATTCCATAATCTTGGATATAGAGATTCTAGTATTCGGATTAGGATCTAGAAGCTTTGTAATAAGCCTTCTAGCTTCTAAAGAAAACCAAGGTGGACATTTGAAATCACCTCTATAAATCTTCTTATACATAGCAACCAAATTATCATCTTGAAAGGGTAAAAAACCAGCGAGAAGAACATAAAGAATAACCCCACAAGACCAAATATCAGCTTTAGCACCGTCGTAACCTTTCTTGGCTATAACCTCCGGCGAAACATAAGCCGGAGTACCACACGTAGTATGCAAAAGTCCATCTTGTCTCAAATGTTCAGAGAAAGTACAGAGTCCAAAATCAGAGACTTTGAGATTACCTTCTTCGTCGAGGAGAAGATTTTCAGGTTTAAGATCGCGGTGGTAAACACCACGACTGTGACAGAAATCAACGGCTGAGATTAACTGCTGAAAATAAACCCTAGCGAGATCTTCTTTAAGACGACCTTTAACTACTTTGTTGAAAAGCTCGCCACCACGAACGAGTTCCATGGCTATATAGATCTTTGATTTTGAAGCCATTACTTCGTGAAGTTGAACGATGTTTGGGTGTTTCACCATTTTCATAACTGAAATTTCTCTTTTAATTTGTTCCATCATTCCAACTTTGATTACTTTCTCTTTTCCAACAACTTTCATAGCAACGCTTTTACCTGTGTTTAAATTTTTGGCGTGATAAACCTTCGCGAAGGTTCCGTGACCGAGAACTCTACCCAGCTCGTATTTTCCATCGAGTAGACCCGAAGGATTCAAATTTGAATTCGAATCTTTATCTTTTTCACTCATGGCTTGGCTTAATATTTACAAACAAATATGTGAGGGGTATTTTGGGAAATAGAAATAAATAAGGGGAAATTATGAGTGAGAGATAGATTGAGATCAACCGTCTTCGACGTGTTTTCGGTGACAATTTCTGCCGCCGATTATGCGTTTGGAGAAACAGAAATATTCAGTTGGAGTGAACCAATAACAAGCTCCTATCATCTCTCTGCATTCCTTCTCTGTAGACAGCCACAGAAGATGAATTACAAAATTGTTGTTTAATTTTTAAAACAAATTCTATTCAATTATTCTGATGTTTGCTTTGTAACGATTCAGGCTATTGAGATTAGGTTTCGCTTTATAGAACTTTCAGCGTTCGCTTTCTTTGTTTTTGTTGATCCAACGGTTGTGGAGACAGGTTAGGTGGTCATGATGGACACGTGTATGGACTATTGAGACCGACTCAACCGTTTGATCACTTCTCTATGCTAAAATTAACGGTGAAATCAACTCAATGAATGAGACACTGTTTTTTTTTTTCTTTTTCATTTATATATTTGTTTCTTTATTATTTCTTAAATCAGAAGTAATAATAAAATGGTAATTCTCTAAAAAAAATTATAATAAGTTATTATCATTTATTTCTTAAATGAGAAGTAATGAAATGATAATAAGGTAAGATGGTATAAAAAATATATGATAATAAACTAAAATAATCATTTATTATTTTCTTAAAATATTTAGATTTTAATTGTAATCAATATAAAATAATGAACTTAATCATATTTATAGATTTTAATTGTAGTCAAGGCAAAAAAAAAATAGTTTAATGATAATAAATTAACAATGCAAAATAGTTTTATATCGTTATTTAACTATAATTTTTTATTTTTTTTTATATAAATTTATTTTATTACTATTTTTTTAAAAATAACTAAGGCTTTCAATCTTACATATGTAAATTATAAAACTAATTTATATTAATAGTGTATTATTTAATATTTAAAAAAAAAGATAATATATCAATACAATACAATTACAATTAATTATTTATGTAAGTTTTGAATATTTTGTATCACGACTTCGACTTATCGATGAGGTATAAGTTTTTGTTTTTACAAATACGAGGTATAAAACTTTATATAATGAAGATGAATTAAATGTGTTTACAACAAAAGAATGTTGACTAAAAAAAAAAAGAATGTTTTAAATTTTGTTGATAGAAAATATGGTTATTAAAAAGGAAAATGAAAGGAAACCGAAACTGTACGAGAGGCAATAAATAGTTTAGAATTATTTGAATGAAAGGGTGTGCTGGTCGCAGTAGAAGACAAGACTAACTATTTATGTGTGGTTGATTGGTGTTGATTGTAATAATGATAAATTGAATAATGTTATCTTGTTTACGGTCGAGTGGGACATAACATATGCGGTGGTGGTCCTCTCTCAGTTTCTTTATTTGTGAAACTCACGGAAATAGCTCGTGGCATTGTGCCACTGGCTTGCTACCAGATGTAATGGTGTGTGTGGGTCCATCCACAATTATTTGCAAAATTAAATAAATAAACTAATTAAATTAATTAAACAATCATCAACTGGTAAATGATGAAGGTACATGTAACTCTTTCATGAAACTCGTCGATTGTCGTGTGATATTTGTTTCATCCTATGCTATACTAAATGTTTATCACAATTTTTATTATTTAAGAGATGTACTCACAAGGTTGTAGAATCATTTCTACTTTTCAAAACAAAGGAAAGTTCAATTAATATAGTTTTATATGTATAAAGATACATATTTGTAGAATATATGACATATATTAAGTATTTATCTTTTTCGTTAGAAACAATAATATATAGTAATTAAATCCTTTGTTTCTTTTGATAAATAAAAGATCATCTCAAATAATCTTTACCAAATCAAAAGGAGATTTTAGTTTACTTTCTTTTGTATCTTTAGTCAAACACTTTTCCACTTTCTTTCAACAATCAAGAACAAATTTTTTATTGGTAGTTAAATCTTGATTTACATTTAAAAATTCCTGCTAGGGTATAGTTGAAGTTTCAAAAATTTACATTTGATCTGTGTCTGTATTCTTTACAGATCTCCGCTTCAGCTAATTATAGCATAAGCCAAAAAAACTGACAATGCCAACGGTTTGTTGTACAAGAAAATTATCAAGTTTAAATTGTTTCAATCATTTCTAATATAAAAGTACTGTTTCTTGATCTTCAGTGATATGCTACCGCTAGCTGCTCAATAATGTGTCTGCTTGTGCACGCTCACAACCCCATTGTTGCAACCACTGTTTTGATCAAAAATAGGGCGGTTTAAGTTTCAAAATTGAAATTTTTTATGTAAATTTAATTAAAATTTATTTTTAGTGTAAAATAATTTTATAATATTAATTAATTATAATTATTACATAGTTAAAGATATTTAATTTTTATCATAACTACTGCTAAATTCATTTATATAAATAATTGTGATATACTAACAATATAAATTTTTTTACACAAACAATTAAATTTTTTTAAAAAAAATTGAAATTTATTTTAAAATATGTTTGGTTAAGAGTCAAGGTATGTGTAAGTGAATATAGTCTAATTGCATTTGATCCAACAATAATTAATAATTTAATATAGGTAGTAACTATATTTATTTGGAATATAGTTAATACATTTGGCATATAATGGAGATGGGAAGTATGGGCAGTGATGGATGGAGATGCCAACATGTGAAGCTTGTCTTGCTCATATATATGTACAAGTCATCTTTATGTTCATATAAAAATTATTTGAGTAACCTTTTGTTTTGCTGTGGGCGTCCTTTCATTTTAAAGACATTTGATATCCTCACATCCACATGCATTTGCCTTCTTGGGAAGTCACTATCTGAGCAGTGCTCTTCTTAAATTGAAAGGTATACCATAGTTGACAAAGATAAATAAATAGCGGACCAAAAAACCAATAGGTTATTGTTTATTCTCACACTAATTGTGGTTATAATGATATCAATATGAAATATTAATGTTTGTTCACGAAAATATCGGTATTTTTTAAGTATTTTTTAATAGCAATACCGGGGTAATTTTTCATGATCCATTCCCCATTTCGCCAACCATTTTTGTAATGTTTAAAAAAGAATCATGGAAATGGACATCTAAATGTTATTTAAAACAATATCCATTTCATTTCTAAAACAAGACCATTGTAAAGAAGAAAACACAAATAATTAGTTTTTTTATGTTTTACAAAGTTAAATAAGTTTTAGACTTTACAAGATTTTATATTTTATTTTTAATTTCTATTAAATTATATTGTAAATAATTTTAAATTTTTTTTTACAAAAAAAAATACAAATAGTTGGTTGTGCAGATATCTATTATGTAATTGGGCAATGTTAAAATGGTGAGCCCCACAAATTACAGATTGATATGGTCAGAGGCATCATTGTACTATAGCACCTGTCTTATACTCACAATTTGAAAAATATTTGTATTTGTATTAGTATTCACGTGAATATTAATCTTAATTTTTTATATTCATATTTTTTGAATAGTTAAATATTTATATTTATACTTATTATTTTCATTTGAACTAAAATATATTATTCAATTATAAAATATTATATTATTTTAATAAAAATATTTGAAGTTCAAATTCTTTAATATTAAATTATGAAATATTATATAAATATTTATTTAATTTAGTGATATTAATAGAAATCAAACAAAAAAGAATATTAACTACTAAACTAAACACAAATTTATTTGAATAAAAATAAGATCGAATCTAAAAATTAATTAGCGTATTTTATGAAATCAATTGTTAACTTTATATATATTTTAGTTATGAAATATTTTTATTTCACTTAAAAAAATTAAGAAGAATTTCACTAACACTTTGATAGTACTAACACTTTGATAGTAGTTCTATTTGTATATTTAAGCTGATAGTTTAAATATTATTAATTATCATAAAATCTATATATATTATTGACATTTATGTGCATATATAATAATATAAATAAAAATATTATATATATACATGTGTGTGTGGTGGGGGCGGGGGGAAGCAAGACAAGGTGAGTGGTAAGGTATTTATATCCACATCTATATTTGTTTTTTTTGTTTTTTAAGTAATTATTCATACTCATAATTCAAATTTTTATCCTATCTTTTGTGATATTTTTGTGGATACCCTATGGATATGAGTCAAATTATTATTCATCCGCTTCTTTGACATCTATCATATTTGTATTGCAAAATATGCAAATCTCATTTTTATAAGAGATAAAATTCTACGATTATTTAAAAAGTGAAACATTTTTTATCTTATAAATTAATTTTGTAAGAATGAATTAGATCTAATATAAAGTTTTAAGATAGTATTAGAGTCTATTTAATCGGACCATACACCACGCATTAAGCCCAATTGTATTAGACGTGAAGTATATTGAAAAAGACTCAAATCTCATATTGATAAGAGATAAAGTACTACAACTATTTATAAAAAAAGTTATTCATCATCTTATAAATTAATTTAGTAAAAATGAATTAGACTCAATATAAAATCTTAATAACTTTTTCGAGTGTATTACATTCATAAATCATCTACCTAGGTTTGACAAACATATACATATGCATTTGTTAGAGAATATACTATGTTTTAGCTTTATAAAATTACAAAGTTGATTTTTAATTTCTAAAAAAAATATTATACTACAAAACTTTACAGATAGTATGCTATATGTGGTATGGTAGAATTATCTTAAAAAAAACTTCAAATTCAATTTATTAATTTAGATTTTTTTTAATTTTTTCACACTTAAAATTCGTTCACCTCTCATTAAAAACAAAAAATAAAATTTACATACTAAAGATTTTAAAAATAAATTTTTCAATACATACCAAAAATTTAAGAAACGAAATCTTTGATACACATGAAAAAAAAACTACTTACTAAAAATTTTACTAACAAAATTTTCAATATATTAAAAAAGTTACATATTATTTCAAAAACAAATTTTCAACTTTTATATATATATATATATATAAGGGATATTTCAAAAATAAAATTTTCATTATCATTTTGAAAAATTTGTGTAAAATATAAATATGAATCAAATTATAGGGTATGAAATCTAATTGTCCTATATATATATTTTTTACTAAAGACTTCCTCTTTTAATAAATGTCTACTTCTCATTAAAAATAAATAAACTATCATTATGGACGGAGATAATTTACAAATACGCGTAAAAAATTGACGACTTCACTTGACTTCATAAGAGGCAAGTCTCCTTAATAATTTCTGTGAGATTCCTAACAACTTCATATGTCCATTCATCCAAAATGAATTTTGCCAGATTCACCATCAATGATGGATAATAAGATATTCAATACGTCGTCACTTTTTGCCAGATGTCTCATTCTTATGCAACACTTTAATTTTTTTCTTACATACTTAATAATTATTATATAATTCGTGGCCTTTGTATGTGCATATAGAAACAAAATTGATTTTGATTCATTTATAAAAGATTCAAAACTTATTATTGTTTTTCTTAATTACAATTAATGGTAATAAAAGAGACACCACATTACCAGTTTAGAGGATAAGAATTGATGCATGTGGGGTTTCAAATTTCATTGTCAGATGCATTCAGCCATTCAATTAGGTAACTTTAGTGATCATATAGGTTTTTATTCCTCAATTAGCTAAACGAAAATTTTCAAGTATTAATGACGTGTCTTCGATGAAGAGGCAATGCATAGTGATGATCGTTAAATTGAATACGACAAGATATAGAAAGGAAAAAAAAACATGCAAAAAAAACTTTTATCTCAAAATAATTATCATATTTTACTGTTTTATATATATTAAAAAAATATGATAAATAAAAACTTATTAAATTATTTTTATTAATTATTTATGTATTCTATTTATCACTAATAAAAAGTAAAAGATAATAAATTAGGTGTGATATGATAATATTAATTAAAGAATATAGTGGAGACAAAATAATTAAAATTATAATAAAAAATAAAAATAAAATATTAATTTTAATGTATGTAATGGTTATTAAAGGAAAATGTCACCGCTAGAAAGTAATAAGAGTAGGATTTTTATTTTTATTTTATATAAAGGATTGAATGAAAGTTATTCCGCTAAAGAGAGTCGTGTACATATTCTCTCAGATCTCTCTATTTATAGACCTATAATAAATTTCTACTAGGTCAAAAAATAATATAGATTTGTCTAGGAACACCGCACTGTCCCCTTTTGTTGTGGGAGGGAGAAATTCTTTCCCTACTTGAGTGGAGCTTATCTCTTTGATGCACGTTTTACACCTTTCTAAGGGAATATTATATATCTATTACGTATTGCCTAGAAAGGTTGCTCCGCAATTTGTCATGTTTTGAGCTTAGTTTCAATTGCTAGTATTGTCTCAAGATTATCTTACTATATTATTTCTCAAATGAAGAATATGTGTCCTCCAATCCTAGTACAATCAATTTTCCTAGCTTTTGGGCGCTCTTGCCCCTCCTCAAAATAAAATAAATCATAGCTTTATATTTAGCCAAGAGATCTCGTTCACTCAATTCAACATGATAAAATATAAATTGTTGGTCACGTATTGTTGATTGTTCATAGTAAATGTATCTCTAATTGCCAGATCACCTATTTTTGATATGGGTAACGTAAAAGACTAAAAATTGATGAACCTAAAATTCCCGTACCAAAAAACAAATGCAGCAATTAAAACCAAAGTTCACTCATCACATAGACCAAATGTGTTCTTTAACCCTTCCAAAATCTAGACCTCAAAACAGACTATTCTACCTAAATCTATTTAGGATGGTCCTAATGGATTCTGAGCTTCTTCAGAATAGGTCAAAAAGCTGAATCTGGCCCTAAACGGGCTGGATGAGTATCCCACATATTTTTTTTATAATTTTTGTTATTCATTATATTTTTAACTTATTTACAACTCTTTTAATTTAAAATTTTTTTTCATGCCCATTTAAAAATAATTACGGTATACTCTTTATACATTAAATATAAATAAATTTGAATGAATGTAGATTATAAATGGATATTCAACTCAAGAAGGCAAGTGCAACTGAAATATAATATTCTAGATTATTAAAAATATACAATAAAATAACATACAAACTAAGTTTGGATTGTCCAATTAACACAAACTCGATTTAAATTTTTCAAAACACACAAATTACAATAAGTTCAATTTTTAGATCAATTTTACTATTTTTAAAATTGATTATGCGAATTGCAAGTTACCCGGTACCCATACGGGTTAACCCAAATAGATAACGGATTTATTCAAACCAGACTCAAAAACCTTAAAAAAAATCAGACTGAAACTATTAGGCTCAAGCCCTGTGTTTTGGCGGGCTGGGCAGGCTGACACATTTTGACAGCTCTACCAAAATCCACGTGCAAGTTTGCAACACTTTTTGCAAGCTTATGTCAGTTGATTTTCCCAACCACCATTTGCATTTTGAGATAGGGATATACAATATACATGTGAATCCAACAAAATGGGAGCCAAGAAATACTATACATGTTATATTTGGAATAGCATTGTAACCTTCCAAGTTCCTTTGCTTCATAAACTAGAAAATTGTCATAAAGAAATAAGCTTGTGTTGGATCAAATGAAAGGACATAAAAAACAGGAGGGGCATTGAAAAAAAGCAAAAAGTTATGCTCAGGTTACTTCTACCAAGATAAGAAGTCACAATAGGCAGTGAAAGAGAAAATAAGTTTTTGATTCATCTCTGAGGATAGAGCAATGTTATAATACTACAAGTGATTAGTGCGTCTTTTTTACGACAAAGTTCTCCTCCGGTTGCTTTTGCCAAAAGTAATTTGCAGCCTCTATCCACCGGGGGTGAACCAAAAACTTATTTTCTTTGACTGCCCACCGGGACTTCTCAGTTCCAGCATCAGTAGCAACAACATGTGTAACAGTGGGGTCAAGTTCTGTCAAACAAGTTGCTCCCATCTGCTCCACAATCCTCCGGAGAGTTGGTAATGCACCGTGATTAATACGGCTGAAAACGATCACACATCCGCTTAAGACTTCACTTCGAAGGGATGACAAAACCTGGAAATAATGATAGATTGCAGGAACATCATTATCAGAATCTCAAAAACTAGGATGACAAATTAACTAAACATTTCCATTACAAAATGGTAGGACTAGAAGGCAGACAAATATCAACAAGATAACTAACTACCTGCCTCACATCTCGGTCCGCAAGATCCCCTTTAAGTTTCTATAAAAGGTTGCATACCACACAACTTTAGCAACATATCTGAAATAACCAACTATGTATTGGGACATGAGATAATAAGTATTGACATACATCAAAAAATGTGCAGTGGACTTGCTTGAGCACTTCGAGAATCCTTGCAAGTGCACCATCTGTTTCATTTTCATCACTCTTCGATTCAGCAAGAGATCTGCAATTGAAGCCAAACTGCCGACAACTTGAAGCGAAAAAATGGTATCTTTCCATGAGTATCAGATTATTTTTATGCTTCATCCATGCCTACAACATTTCGTAGCAACATTTCATTATTACATATCATTAAAAGGAGATCATTTTAGTTCATAGATTCACAAATGACAAACTATAACATCTGAAACATCAAATGCAAATGCAAGAAAAATTGATTATTTCTTCTGATGTCCTATCTCTCACATCACACATCAATGATATTGTACAGTTATAGATTACTTTGATTCATATTATACAGTTGTGTTTCATAGTTCATACATAGAGATAAAAGAAAATATTATGAAAATATCTTCCACATAAAATAACTTTCATCAAACATACATTTTAAATTAAGTAATTCGGCAAAACAAGTCAGAAACCAGCAGTGCACTCACATTTTCTGTATCATCAAGAATTAAGACAGCACTTTCTTGTCCCAACACAATATCAAGACCCTTTTGATGCTTTTGAGTCCCATCATCTCGAGAAATCACCTTAGCATTGAAGTATTCTTTTTTAGGATCAAGCAGCTTGGCCATCTCCAATGCATAAGGTCTATCACCCATGGTGTAGATGTACATCTCAAACATTTCACTTGCTTCTTTAAGAAATGTACGTACAAAGGGCCTTAACTTGGTCATCATATGCATATGCTCCAATTTGAAGAGGCTGCCTTTGGCGACATCTATTGTTTCATAATATACAAATCAAGGAAGGCAGCATATGTATGAAGTTGTTAAAAACACAAAACATCAAAGGTAAAATCAAGAGAAAAGTTGTCAGAAAATACACACATCATGGATTTGAGTTAGCATGCCAATCTATTTAAAAAATTATCATCAAAATATGCGATACCATTTTTAGGACAACATCACTCTATTTAGGATTTATGCAGGGCTTCTATCAGACATTGGGTGGCCATGACTACCTCAAAGTCCCCAACAATTTTCTTTCAAAATAATAACCTATACAGGCAATTACAAAAAAAAAACTTCCATTGTAATTAAAAAAATTGCAAATCTTCCAACCTAAATTCAAAATTCCAATTTTGTGCTGTAAATTTCATCTAGGGGTATAAAAATCAAACCAATGATCCGATAAACTCAAAATTTGATCGAAATCAGTTCAATTGGTTTGGTTTTTTTCCATGTTTGGGTCCAAACTGAACCAAATCAAATAAGCTCAACATCTATTGATTTCAGTATGATTTTACGTCATTTAAAGTCGACCACTGATCTCTGAATGAAACCATTATATTTTATTTCACATTGTATCAGTAATGCTATCTTAAAAAATGTGTTGTATTTAAGTATTTTTTATCTTTATATATTATTTTTCTTATTGTATCTTAAAAAATCTAGTGTTAGAAAAAGCTTATTTTTCTCAAAGAAAGGGGTATAATGCCAACATTTCACCAACAGATGATCTAATGACAACAAAGCAGAAATAGAACATGTCTAGCATTTATGCTGAATATGGGTCTCAACAAGATAAATGAATTGGTATGACAGAGATGATAAAATGCATTAAGAAAACTCTAATATAAAATAATGATGTCAATTAACAAAAGAAAAAGCACATTGGTTGGCATATACCTTCAAGAGAATCTGTCTCATTGAGTAAATGCAACTCTTCTGAGCTCAAATGAGCAAGGAGAGTGGTATTTAGCAGTGTATGATCAAGGTCAAGAACCAAGTAAAGCTTTTTACGGAATAAAAATTTCTTCATGTCTGTATCACGCAGTCTAGAAATTTCCTCATCGTGAAGTCGCAGTCCCTGTAAATACAAAATTTCCCGTTATATTTAATAACCTACTGCTAGGCTAACTACGTAGATTAACTGGATTGTACGTACATGCTACCATTACTAGCCCAACCATCATGCTAACCAAATCATGAGAATGAACATACAATTTATATATAAAAGAATAGAGGATATATTATGATGCGTATAAAACCCAGAGAACCCTCACATCGTCAAACTCGGGCAGTGCATAGAAGCCATTCAGCTGTATACTTATATGTGAGGACCCTAGCACAATAGATCGACATATATCTGAAATGGGTGGTACTATAGACTTACCACTACCCTTATTGGTCATAGTTGATAACAACCACTCAACCGATCTAACAGTCATTCGAAAAAAGAAACATGTAGCAGCAACAACTATCCAAATCTAAATTATTAATTCCAGAAAATAATAATCAGAAACAATGTATACCTTGTGTATGTACCCAAATGTCACACCCGATTCCCCATCCAACTTTTGCCCACAACGTATACACATGTCTCCAAATGAGCCAGGATGTGTACATATATCTACCATCACGGATGACTTTGCATCAACTGAAAGAGAGAGGGTGTTACAAACTTTCAAAACAAAATGATGAAGATATGAGATTTGCAATCATATTTTCGCAAAGATGTGAAAGATTGTGCAGAACCTAAGCCCTAACAAATAAATTTAAATAAGGTCTGGTTGCAATCCAGTGGCCCATAAAAAAGGTAGTCCAAAGGGTACAACATTTAGTTGAGTATCTAGTTGCATATCAGTGTATGTATCATTAGTTCATTACTCTGTAAGAGCTGATAACATCAGCGAATGAACAATCAATCTGGTTTCTTCGTTAAGGGGGAGAAAATGGTTCGGGTAATTGGCAACTGCATTAATAATGCCCGTCTAACAATCTTAGGCTGTACCATTGAAATAGTTCAAGAGAGCATTATATACAATTAAACTAACAGAACAGACATTATCAAATCCATTCTTAAAAATTAGTTTGGTTTACTTGCTCTAAAAGCTGTTTATGAATATATTTTTTAAAATTTCCGTACATGTGGTGGGATGGCAAAGATAATGAAAGAAACAACTATAACAATCAAAATTACCTAATTTTTGTTCCATGATTACTTCTGAAGTAGACCCCTCAGTTTCTTCAGTGCTTTCAAACTTACGTCTTTTAGTTCTGCTTTAATTCGTTAATTAAAGTGTAAGCACAGTAAAATTTGATCAAAAACAAGAAACGAGAAAAAAAATCAAAGAATGCATAACTGTCTCTTAGACACAAAAAACTGGAATCATATAACCCATCTCTCCCATAGCTTTATGCTAATTGGTTCCCAGTTCAACAAAAACAACAATAATTAAAGCATTTTCCCAATAGGTTGGAGTCAGCTACATGGATCAACCAACACAAAAATGTTATATCATGGACCATGTCTAAAAATAGGTCATTTGAGTCCGGATGTCTTTCAGTAGTTTGGGCTATTTTTTTCTTTAGTCTCCCTTTAGCGTTAAACTATTGCACTCTTCTACAAAAATGTCTCTTATGGATGGTTCTACAGGTTTTCTCAACATATCCCAAAACCGCTTTAGATATGAGACTCTACTGGCTTTTATTCAATGGAAGTAAGCGCAACTTTCTCTTCAATAATATTATTCCTGGTCCTATCTTCATTGATCATTCATCCAATGTAACAATCTTACCTCTACCACAGTGAACTTATTTTGTTAGTGGCTCTTTACCCCCAAAATTTAGTCCCACACAACACTGAGGATCTTTCATGATGTAAATATCTTATCTGTAGTAAAGCAATGCCCTAAATGTAATGGAAAGTTAAAACCTTGCACTGCGATCTTTCATGATTTTTTGGAAACAAGAATCAATACTAATTTCTAAAATATAAAAAACTGCCAATTCTTGATAATGATTAATGAGAAAGAAAAGAAATCACTTTAAAACAAGTTGAAAGTAGCAAGTGAGCAGCTTACTAAACTATAATAAAATTCGGAATCACCACAAACCCTACAACAACAAACAAATTTTGTCGCACTAAGTGAGATCCCCCCCCTACATGGATCAAACAACACGATAATGATATATCGTACATCATATCTCTATCCAAAACACAACACTCCACATCAACAATCAACTTTTTTTGTATTGAATAGGGTCAGCTACATTGATCAATCTAATACTAATACGGTTTGCACTCTATCATAAACCAAATTTTTAGATAAATCCATGTGTATAAGCATCACACTACTTACTCTGTATCTAAACAATGTCCAATCCACTAACAAATCTGAACCTGATATATGAATATGTCACACCTAACAAATTTCAATAACTTAGTAAAATCACACCTGGCAACATCTTAACTAATACCACATGACCCATGTAATATGAAACAGGTGATGGAGAGCACCTGACATCCTCAAACTCATCTTGGCTTCCAGCTTCTTCGTCCGGCGATGAGTTGGGTGAACTTGCATCTAGTGCTTCATCGAGATATGCAATGAAATCATCACTTCCAGAAGAATGTACAGGAGAATCTGTCACAACACTCATCTGTATCACTGCCATCAAGAAAAACCAAATCAGGAAGAAGCAACATCCAGAAATGAAGAGACTACTACACAAACCACAACAACTGGAAAATAAAAACAAGCGATAACAACTACCAAGCCATTTCAAACCAAAAAAAAAAAAACAAGCCTTGAGATTTTTTGTGCCCTAGACAAATTAAACATTCATATATACACTTAGAATCACACTTAGAAACCACGATTCAAAAAAAATTGAAATCAATCAATCCTAACGGCTTAAAATGGTAGAAACCACACAACACAGAAAAGGGAGACGCAGATTGAAGTGGTAGAGTTGAAGGAATGAAGAGATGTACCGGCGGTTTAGACACGGCGGAGAGGGAGGTGCGGACGACGATGCGGCAGTTCAGGCGCGGAATAAAAGGGAGTGACTATCGACTGAAACGGTGGGATACGGGCTTAAAACGCAGACATGGCAATTTTTTTTCCGTTTTCATATATTTGTATTGTGTAAAAAAAAAAAAAACAGAGTTTTTGGTTTAATTCGGCTCTCGAATAAAATATTCCTGTAAACCGAGTTGAACCGGTTACTTCGGTGTCATTCTAGTCATAATAATTCCACTTAAAAATAGATATTGAATTTTGATGATTCAGTTGTTACATTAATAATTTGAGTATATTTAATATGAAAATTGTTATAAAATTTTTAAAAGAATTTTTTTTAAGTTCTTGTCCATCGGTCTTCACCGGTTGTGAAAAAAGAGAAATTTATTAAATATAAAATCTCTCTCAAGTCTTTTTAATTTATTATTTGTCGACTCTGTTTAGGATAAAGCAAACAACTTATATACATACATAAAAATATTATCTAGTCTATTAGTTAGATATCTTACGAATGAATAAATATTTTAAAAGAAATTTTATTTAATTCCTCTTAAATTAAAGAGGAACAAAATAAAAGTAAGTTATAAAATAAAATGTATTTCATTCTAATACCATTCATTTCATTCTCTTTTGACCATTCAAAAAATGGAAAGTAAACTAATTTCATTTTATTCTAATCGATTCCATCTCATACCTCTAATTCAATCATCAACTTTTTTTTTTATTATTGGAGCCCAGCTACATGGAATTCACTGTTGCTTAGTTTTTTTTTTATCATCTCTTGTAAAAGGAACACTTGTGGTGCGTCTCTTAACTTTAAAAAACATGAATAAATCTTGACCCCATTATATGACAAGTTCATATATCTTTTGTTTGCAGATTATCAACCTGAATTCTATTTGCATCTGTAATTTGATGATGACTCGGGTAAAAGAAAAAAAAATCCGGGCAAGATTAACTCATGATTATGAACCTCGTAAAACAGTGTAATAGTCCATTTTCTAACTTTTGTTACATTATTTTTCACATTTCAACCACAATTACTTCAATCGAATTTTTTTAATATTTTAAAATTTTATCAAATACTATAATAATGTGTTTCTAGTAAAAATCCTTTAGAAAACATCAAATTTTATAAAATAGTTTATATTTTTATTTCTTTTATAATAATTTAAATATGTGTATAAATTTAAAAATAAAGTAATAAAAGTCTATCTATATAATCAATGTAAATAGTTTAGACAATTAACTTATTGCGATGTTTCGATTAAATCTTAACATTTTATAATAATAATTAAAAAAATTAAACTTGTGTGTAATTTAATATAAACCTCATAAAACACAATAACTACCTATTTTTCAACCTTTTTCTTAAACACTACACAAAGTCTATAGCTTTACAATCGATTCGAGTAAGACATCTCTTTTCATATCTACCTTTGTTACGTGTTTTAATCTCCTACTTCCATGTTTATTGCAAATATACTCCCTCGTTACCATAATTCTTGTAAAACTCGTAAGTATTATCTTCGCTCATAAATTCCATCCAACGCATACCATCAACATCAAAATACTAATAGGGGTTTTATTTCTCTTGTTTGACCCATCTTGCATTTGTTCGCCATTAACTTCTTCCCCGTCTACTACATCATAATCATCTTCTTCTACGTCATTAAAAAAATAATCATTGTGGCATGCACCTATCACTTTCTTTTTTAGAAACAAAATGAAAATTCCATGAAATTAATACAGTCTTATCTATCGAAAGTTGATTGGCATTCTTATATGTCTTACTATTACAAGATATGATATCTCTTTTGTTGTCCACACAGTCAGATTCATGCAAAATCCTAAACAATTGCATCTGTCAGTCGTACACTAAATCATCAAATACCTATTAGGTACTCGTAGTCGCAGTATCTTATTTCCTAATGGTGCAACTTCAAGCTTACACTGATGTTGATTGGGCTAGTTGCTCAAACACAAGAAAATCTATCACCAATTGGTGCACTATTTTAAGTGATGCCCCTATCTCTTGGAAATGCAAGAAACAAAATTTTGTATTTAAATCCTCTACCGAAGCATAATACTAGTGAAGCATAATACTAGTGCATGTCTGCAGCACGCTCAAAGATTATTTGTTTGCGCCGCGTTCTTTCAGAACTTTTTCACAAACAAAATTAACTCCATTGCATGTTGATAATACAAGTATCATACAAATTGCAGCAAAACCAGTATACCACGTAAGAACAAAGTACATGAAAGTCGATTGTCATTCAATTAGAGAAGCATGTGACCGCAAAGTTACTATTCTAGCTCATGTCTCAACATTGGTTGATGTCCTCACCAAATCCTTGACACGTCAAGGACATAATTTTCTAATGAGCAAATTAATGCTTATACACTCACCAGCATCAATTTGAGGGGGGTTGTCAATAGAATTAGCAATTTTTTCATAATTGATAATTGTGCAGATTTGATGATATTTGTATTATGTAACTATTCTCATAATTAATTAGTTCAGCTGTAAATTAACTGTTATAGCAAGACTTAAGGCTACATATCATTCTAATATCAACATTATTTAAAGGAGAAATCTCCAATGATAATGACACATTTTTACTGATAAGAAATTATGAGTTTAACGTAAATAAGCTATACAATAAGACATTCAACTATCCAAGCTTTGCACTACTGTGAAACTATTGTTGCTAGCGGAGACACCCAAGACTGAGGGGCAGAGAGAAAGTAACAACGAATGCCCTGGTATCTTGGATATGTACTTACAATCATACAGTTTCTGAGCAGAGAAAGAAGTATATACAAGTTGGTTGGCAAATAACATAACTCATGCAAACTCCACCATCTGTTATAATTCACAATTATCAAATAGAATAACACAAGTGTAAGATAGGAGATGAATCAGGATAAAAAGAAGAAAGTACAACCAAGTGAGAAAACTATGAGTTCAAAGAGTTACCTCAGCTTTGCAGTGTAATGCAGATCTTCATTTCTCAATGCCAGCTACTACTATATGTGCCACACTATACATGCCCGTCGAAAAAACCAAACACCAGAACCATTTTTGTCTGGTCAAATTCCTAGTGGTGCTAGAATATATACTGACTCTCAAAGCTAGTGTCTTCTAATTATTACTTATTTGACATTGCCAGTCCGGATTGCTGTTGGTAATATCCTTTCTGATTCACATTTCTTTTTCTCACTTTCTGCTGTTTTCTTCATTTCAAGCTCTAGCTGCTTGCAGTTTTCTTCATGGGCTTTGTTGAACATTCGAGTGAAGTTAAGCAAAGTTGTGACAACTGCAACAAATTCAAAATAATAACAAACATTAGTTGTATTGTACTGAAGAACTACGGGTAGAGAGAATATTCATGCTTGCTCCCCAACTGAACAGCATAATAGGCTTCCATATCAGTGTCTCAATCTCAACTCAGCGAAGTCTAGGAAATGGAAGATAGGAAAAAGTGCACTTGACCATTTCCATGCTTCAACATGGAATCGGAGAAAGAAACCTTACTAGAATTTGACGTCCAGTAAGAAGATTAGTTTTAAAACATCACAAATCCAATTTAATGCAATTTTAGGACATCAATGCAGTTACAAACAAAATGAAACTAATATTGTATCATTTCAAAATATCCAATAGATATAGTCGGGTAGTTACAAATAGACAAATTTTGACATTGAAATTTTGAAAATTCATATATATGCAGCCAAGTACAAGTTAAAAATTCACGCCCCAACTTGCGGAATAAAACCTTTTTTTATAACGGCAACAACCAAAACTTTTTTTTATAACGGCAACAACCAAAACCTTTTCTATCTAGTGGGATTAATTTTAGCGGTGTACAAACCTAAGAGTATCATAAGCATATGTTAGAGAGAGAGAGATAGAGAGTATCATTACCATAAACTAAGAAGAAAGTACTCACTTAATCAGCTACCAAAAATGAATATTATATATTAAGTGTAAACAGTCACAAACCTTGCTCAAATGTACAGCGAGATGGATCTTCACCAAAATAAAGAATCAATGCATCCACGTTCCTGCCCTGTAAATATAGACTCTAAGCAAAGCCTAACATTTATATGGTTTTAAAAGCTCTAAATATATCATAGAGGACCTACCACACCAGAATATATTGAAGCCAATGAGCGGACTTCAGCTTCAGCAGAACAGAGGAAACCTTTCAATTTCTGAACGGAAAAGAGATGTTAAAGACTGATAGTGCATAAATTCAGTTATATGAAATCAGATAAACTTTTTGCCAACATGCACATTTTTAATATTTCCCTCATTCTCTAAAGTGTGAACATGCAAAATCTCATATTAGAACATCCACAGGCAAGCCTCAATGTCTGCCTCCACAGAGCGAGGACCAAAAAATAAATTGTCGATGACCACAGACATGATTGCAAACCCAATGGCCTCCAATTAGTTTTGATATATAAAATATTCACAAATAGTCATTAGCATAATTTATTTATATTTTTGTGAAAATCTGAAACTTAAAAGAAATGAAATGAACAAGGGAAATTATAAGAAAGAGCAAAAAAAATGAGTTATCGAAAAACAATTTCAAACTTGGAACAGTTTGGTAAAAGTGGTGAACAGATGATGCCTATACCTTGCGGAATGTTTCTGATATAGGACCATCATTTTCAGAAATGGATAACTCTTGTACAACTTTCTCTAACCCTTTGTTTATTGCTTGCATCTCCTCTGCCAGAAACTTCAATTGGATCTGGATTAAATTAGTTCAGTCAGTATTATAAATATACAACGGTTATTAATACAATGAATAGATGACATTTGGAGAAGATCACAACCTTCGCCGCTGGTTCTAGGTTAGCAATATCCTTAGAGAAGTCTAAAACTTCTGGTAATTTGTCATCTAACACCTATGTGCAAGCATAGTATTAAATTGATGCATTAAAGATACAAATTCTTCAAATACAAGTACAAAAAACATAATCCAAAATATTACTTCAACTTAATATCAGAATTGACAACATAACACAGAAGAAACTAATACTAATTACTAAAAAAATAGAGAAGAAAAACAAGAAGTAAATAAATAGCAACATGTACCTTACAAAGATAATGCATGAGAGTCATTTTGTTGTTCCTTGCACGTGTCTCAGTGAGTTTAAGAAGGCTGTCTAATCTGAATCCAATAGCAGAACCTAAATAGAGATTGGAGAATATAAGCATATCTCAATTATCAGACTGAACTCTAAAATTTTATGAGGAAATGTGGTACAATAAGAATCGGTTATAGAAAACACATGAAATTTTTAATAGGAAATGAACAATGACAAGTTGACAATAGTTTTAAGCTTAATCCTAAAACTATAATATGAAAAAATGATGTAAAATGTGAATTATTAAGTTTTCAGAACCCACATTTAGAAAGAAAACCATGGTTTGAACTGAACTCATTCGTCACCATCTGGTTTTTTGCAGTCTACATTTTTTATTTAAATAATGTAAAATTACTTGTAATTTTTAAAAAGTTGCTACATAACAACCCACGAGAAAAAGAACAGTACACAACACTACAGACTGCTACAACACGGTAAGTAGGAAAAAACAAAGAGGCAAATGTAAAAGGAAACTAAAATAATGTGATGGGTTTATCTCAACATACATGATCGAACACGGTAAAAAAAGATAAGAAAGGACTCTAATGATAGCAGTACCAGGCATGAAAGCTAAAAATCACAGGCAATGTTTAAAATGTAAAACTTTTCTTTTCTATTGCAATTCATGTTGTATCTATCTACTTCTATATACATTTGTCTCAACATACCCCTGGCAGTTCCTTGATTCAAAGCATTTCCTAGAGTAAGTATTGTTTGCATTATTCTCTTTAATTTAACAGAATTCCTGATCTGAAAAAGAAAAATATTATCATAGCAGATTCGCAGCATGCAAAATGCAACTTCTCACTAAAAAAAGAAAGCAATGAAATTGCCAAAATTCTGTTTCAGTAGAAGGAAGATATCATGCCTCTTCTGCAGCAGCGTTCACAACATTCAGGCTATTTCTAAGATCGGAAACCTACACATATATATTAGCAAGGTCAAAATGGAAATCAATTTAAATCCATTTTTCCCTACTGAGATCGCTGCTAAATGGAAATCTTTATAGTACCTGAGAGTGGAATTGAATCTTGAATGAAAAGACTCTGAGCTTAGATTCTACCCGTGGTACTTTCATCAACTCCGTGAAGAACTGTGAGGAAAAAATTATACAGTTAAAAATTCATGTCTATGTCAGAGATAGAAGAAATGCAGTCTCCACCAATGAAGATATTTAACAAATGCTCAAATTCAAATATTCATACATCTAGTGATCTGGCAAAAGAAATCTAAAAGATCTATTCCGAAAACCATAAAACCTTGCATACCTGTTCGCATCTCCCTAATTTATCCTTTTCCCCGTTATAATTCTGTGCCATGATAAATAAATAAAAAATTGTAAGAAAGATGAGACTCATCATGTTAAGGTACTTGAACAGACCAGAGTTGTTAACCATCATTATCTACTAACCTTGATTATTTCCATCTCCTCTTTCGTAGGACAAAACTTTATGAGGTTCTCAACCTGATCAGTGTCTAGTGCCGACTCTTCTAGTGCTAACACTGAGCTCTGTGAATTTTTAGGGAAGCCATTATTATGAATAAAACTCATATTAGAACTTATCAAGTCAATTAGATGATTCCACTTCATGAACAATACTAGAAAAGAAAAGAAAATAAAATGGAAATGGAAACGGGCATCACAAGTCCCAGACTATTGTTATGGACTTTGACATAACTTCAGAGTCATAACTTCAAAGAAGAGTGGAATACTGTCATAACTTCAATCATAACAGGGTTAAACAACCCTTTAATAATTTCTTAAAAGCAAGGTCCGTACAAAGTAATAAAACTAAGTGCTCTTTTGGATTCAACTTTGGTTGAGACAAAAGTGATTCCAGAAGTAAACAATTAGTTTTGACATGTTTGTGTGTCCTCCAATATAATTGCTTTTACCTCCATAATTTATTTTTAGCCTCAAATTTATTATTCAACTCATATCTATATAAATCACTTTATATTCAATCCATTTTTAACCAAAATCAATTTAACAAAATTAAATCATTTAAAATCAATTTACATTTGAATACATTCACGTGAAAGTGAGTTAAATAATAAATTTCAGGTTAAAAATCAACCGTAGAGACTAGAGACAAAAGCTACAAACTCTCTCTTTTTAGTTGTTTTTAGTAGTTACTATTTTTCACCTATTGAAGAAAGTGTTTAACTAAATCAGTTTTTAATATTTTATGTTTTCCCAACAAAACTAATTGTTATAATTTTTAGACATGTATTTTAATTTTTAAAATTCATTTTTTGTAAGAAATAAATTACACAGTATGAAAAATATAAAAACAACCAGGCCCACAATCTGCTATAGCAGTTTCTCAGTCTGTCAGAAATAAATCACATTGTAATATTAAAAGAGAACTTCTTCTCCCACCTTAAGGCTCTCTAGATTGGTGAATCAGAGGTGTATTTTAGAGGTTTTTGAAAATATAGGAGGTGGGAGAACAAGCTACCATATTAAAACCTTGATTTTTGCCAAACAAAACTGAAAATGACAAGTTACAGGTTTTCTGGTACCATTTTCCAATTAAACGATAGTTTCCCTATTAATTAGCATTCCATATTTCTTCAACAAAAAAATTAGCATTCCATATTTTTTATTAAAAAAAATTAAAAAAATAGGCTTGCCTATTAATAAATCTAATATCAAACTCACCATTAAATCATGCAATGGCACCTTCACTTTTGAAAGCATGATTTCACAATTATATGCTCGCCTATGCTCAATCTGCAAGGAGTGATAATAAAAGTCTATCAAAATAAAGAATATGATAATACCACTCCGATGGCGTGGCCTTAAAATGTATATCAATTAGAAAATGATAAATAGATCTATTTTTCCATACTTATAAACAATTATTAGTTCACACACTTGACTATACAAGTGAACTCTAATAGTTCCATAATATGAACAAGGGAAGAAAATCTAAAGACACAACTAATTTCAAGATCTGTTAGTTATATAGCAGAATCATCCTTAAACTTTCTAAATTAAATTTGTGCACAACAATTTTGATACTTTGTCATTTGTAAAAACTTCCATCACCGGCAAGCTGACAGATGACACATCTTACTCCATTAGGGTTATATGGGGCTTGCATAAAAGGATAACTAGCCATTGGTTATAATTACGAGGAACTATACTAATTAATAGATATAGTTACTGCTAATTACTTTTCTAGATTTTCCCTATCATATTCAGATATTAACAACAGCATGTAAATATCCCAAAAAAAAAAATCTCTATGTTGCTACGAACTAAAGAAGCTAAATTACCAGTTGCACTTTCTCAGATTTAGGCCTAACTGAGCTTTGGACATTTGACTTCTTGGCAGTGTTTGAACTTGGGGCTGCTGCTGAGAAGAGACTCTCGAGCTCTGACATATCAATCTCTGGGGCTCTACATTAAGATAATACAGAGGGAGGTGAGACACTAAAATATTAGAAGTGCAATCTCAATTAGTCCTAAAAAATGGAACACTAAAGTCAATCAACATTACTTGGAAGCTTCACTAGACTTTTGTGTCTCGTCCCACAAACTTCCTTGCACTGCTCTAGATAACTTCATCCAATGCAAAGGCTTCAATTTTTTGGAGTTATTCTTTGACCCAACCGTACGTGATAGACCTCGTCCCTTTGGTCCTGTTGGTGAACTAGACTGAGGTCCTGTAGTGCCCGAGACATTATTTCCATCACTTCCGACAGAAAGAGACGTGGGAAAAGCACTGCCTGGTTTTAGACCTTCTTTACCAAAAGGAATTGGAGGTGGTGGAACAGGTGGAGACTTTTTCGATGAAGGAATAGGGTTACCAGAGGAAAGTGTTGTAGAGGGAGGTGGAGGCGATGCTGGTGGTGCTATAGTAGGACTAACAACTTCCCTTGAATGACAAGGTGGTGGTGGAGGTGGTGGAGGCTTAAACGTAGCAGGTTGCTCCGCTTTTAGAGGAGGTGGAGGAGAAGAAAGTCCATCTCTTACATGTGGATGTTCATTCATAGGAGATGGAATGGGAGAAGGAGGAGGAGGTCCAGCTTCAACATGTAGTTCCTTTTTGGGAGGAGGGGGAAGGGGTGGGGGTGGGGTTGGAGGTCCAGTTCTAATTACTTTGTGATCTTTAAGTGGAGGGGGTGGAGTTTGAGGTTGTGATGGGGAAGACTCAAGTTTTGTTTTGACAAGTGGAATGTCATTCAAAGGTGTTTTGGAAGAAAGTGGGGGGGATGGTTGAATTGAAGAAACTGATGAAAGTGAAGGATGGGAAACAGGAGCAACTTGTGACTTACTGTGGAAAGCAAATAATAGTTCCTTCTTTGGAGGAAGGGGTGGGGTTGGAGGTCCGGCTCTAATTACTTCGTGATCTTTTAGTGGAGGGGGAAGAGTTGGAGGTTGTGAAGGGGAAGACTCAAGTCTTGTTTTGACAAGTGAAATGTCATTCGAAGGTGTTTTGGAAGAAAGTGGGGGGGATGGAAGAATTGAAGAAACTGATGAAAATGAAGGATGGGAAACAGTGGCAGCTGTTGACGTACTGTGGAAAGCAGATAATAGGTCCTTCTTGGGAGGAGGAGGTGTGGGTGGGGTTGAAGGTCCAGCTGTAATTACTTTGTGATCTTTTAGTGGAGGGGTAGGAGGAGGGGGAGGAGTTGGAGGTTGTGAAGGGGAAGACTCAAGTCTTGTTTTGACAGGTTGAATGCCATTCAAAGGTGTTTTGGAAGAAAGTGGGGAGGATGGCTGAATTGAAGAAACTGATGAAAGTGAAGGATGGAAAACAGTGGCAGCTTGTGACTTACTGTGGAAAGCAGATAATAGTTCGGTCCCAGGTGTAGAGCTAGAAACACGTGAATGACTTATGTCTTCTGATTGATGTCCTGAATGCAAATGCAAAATATGATGAGGCGGTGATTCTTTGTGAGCAGGAGAATCGTGAACTTCTTTGGCATGAGCAGTCGATGGAGACCGCATTGGAGGTGTTCCAGGGGAGAGAGAAGCGTCAACAGAACCAGATGAATCAAGATTGGATGCCTGCAGTTTTATGTCAAGATTTGATGACCCTGTTGCACATTTACTGGATTCCAATCTTCTTTCAGATGAGCAGAATGTCTGCTGACAGGTGATATCTGATGTATTAGCCTGCTGTGGAATAACATCTACTTTGTTTGGCTTATCCTCTTTTCCACTCATATCGTGATTTGGGGGTTGCTTAGTTGAGAATGAAGACTGTGTTGCTTCATAGGAATTCCTTTGAGGCATTTTAGAACCTGTTTCACGCAAAGAAGAGGCAGTTTCCACATGCTGATCAGAAACTTTATCCAACTTGTCATTCATGATAGCAGAAGTACTTATATGTTGGAGCACATTCAGTGCAGCTTCTGCCTTTGGGTTTATCCAGTCCACATTGCTAAAGATCTCTTGAACCGTGGCAAATGCTTCAATAGGAAGTCCCTCTTTCTCCTCAAAGCATGATGTACCATCTGCAATAACTGAAGCAGCAGCATCCATCTCTGAGAAAAGGATCTTAATACAACATAAACCAAAATTAAATTCAATGTTAGAAAGTTATGACAAAAAATGACATGATTATAAATGAAATCAAGTTGTACCTCAGCTCTGAAATCTTTTGGAAAGTGGCCTTTAGCATCCCATAGAACGTCAATTTCATCGCAATTAAGCATCAAAATATTGGATCTAACAAAAGTTGTGTTGAACATGACTCGGAACATCATCCTCTCATGCTCCATATCATCATTCAAGTTAATACTCTCAATCACGACATCACCTTGAATATGGCAATTGATATCAATTTTAATTAGTTCACACTCCCCCTGCAACACAGTAGCAAGGAATTCCATAGTAACTACACAGCTCAGATCGGCTCCAGATGCATCTCACTCACAAGAACAAGTTGACAAACAATGGTTACTATAACAAACCATATAATCATATTAACATACACACTAAAATTTATTTGGAATAGAATCATCGTGAACTTAACTGGGTCCTTATGAGGCCCGGAAGCATAAGGTATGTTAATCAAATCTGCTAAATGTTGAACATAGATTATATGAACTTATTTTTTCTACCTTCTTTTAAGTACTTCCCCTCTCTTTTTCCTTTCACATTTCTGGTATATTGATGGCAAGTACGATTGGATCAAGCCCAAGAGTTTTAATGACACTCCAGTTCTTACATGCTCTTCATTAGTACAGGTACATCCGTACATATGTATGCCAACATTTATAATCCAAGGCTCAAGCTACCAAAATCATAATTATTCAAGCTCGACTTAATAAGCAAGAAAACAAGTTTGAGATGCAATTAAATGGTCTAAGAACTATTTGAAGTTTAAACTATGGGAAACTGTGCAGCATATTTCATTGTATTCAAAACAAAATGACTGAAAATAAACCATTCCCCCATTTCATTTCAGAGCCTCTTTGCTACAATTTATGAGGTTGCAAGTAATCTCAAGAATATAGCCACTCACAGATTTCAACAATTGTTTGCAACAGTAACTCTATACTCTTTTTATAGGTTAAAAATAATTATCTTCCAATTGTCTTGAGATTTCATAATACATGGAATGAGTGCATGCCTCCTAAAAATGTAATGGCTCTGATAAAATCATCAACAAACAATAAAACCAAAATATGAGTGAAAAGTATGAGGTGAATTGACCTGCTTGTAGGCCCGGATATTTTTGCTTCTCTTCGGTGTTGAGTATAACATTTTAGAACTTTTATCTGCACTAAAAGGATCCTGTCCGTAGATTCTAAACAAGGGATGACAACCACCTTGCCCATCAAAGTTTGGGATGAATCTGAGAATGACGCAATCCAACATGAGTGCCCTGTCGAGAGGAGGCCAATCTAAGGCCACATTCCTCCTGGAAACATACTGCAGATACCTCAGTTGGGAAGGGATTGGATTCAACGGCGTCAACAAATGCAAAAGCTCGTGCGGCGACTGCCGATAAACCATATCCAAAGTCCTCTGTTCCCCAGCATAAACCTTTCGATAAATCAACAATGCAGCCAACATGAAAGCCAAAACCAGCCAACCACCACGTTCACAATGCATTAACAACACATTGTGGTGACCAAGTGAAAGCCAGCTTTCACTAGACCTTAAAAAGTGGTGAATGAGCTCCATTTTGAGCACAGGGCAACCTTCATAGTGCCTAGGATAATCCATTATAGTAATATCATACTCAGACATGATATTTGCCATCAAACTCTTAGTCTCTGCCTCACGAAAATTGAAAACCAAAATAGAAGCATCAGGCACATTCTCTCTAAGCTGACCAACTATACCGTCCATGTACACTTTATATTTCTCTTCATTCCAAGCTTCAGTTGTGAAACAGCAATCAAAAACTACATTCACACACCAAATTTCAATTTATTTTTACAATTCCAATAAACAATCACTCGTTTACTGACTCAAAAATTCGTAATAACAAAGTAAATTCAAAATTAATATTATTATCATTCCCTATCAAATTCAATGGACATCATATCTTTCCAGCAATTTTCCAAATAATAATCAAGCATAGACGTAATGTTCCTCTAATTATGAATTACACAATAGCATAACGAAATTAATCAAATTTCGCGGGTTTTTTAACAGAAACGTGCAATCGAAGGAATTGAAAAAAAAATGAGAAAGAAAGTACCGTAAACTCTCTCGCAGATCTCGAGGAGACCATCAGGAGGCTTACGAAAGAACAACTTGCGGAGCATAGCCATGTCCGCGAAGCTTCAGATTCGAGTTTTCGCTACAAGAATAACCCTACCTACCTATCGCACGGTGCGCAAATTTTTTCATTTGGTGGAGGGAAACGATTTTCCGTAAGAGTTAAGGAAGAAATCGTGAGGAAAACGGGGAAAATGAAAGAATGAATATTGAGAATTGAGTTTGGAAATTTCGTTAATTTTCGTTTCTATTTCTGTTCTATTTTATTTATTTATTTTCTCTTTGTTTCAAAGTGAAATGGAAAAAACGATGAGGAAGATGGGTCCGTTAGTTTTGTTTCGTAGCTGAATAAATGTGACTTCAGCTAGGATGATCAACCGACTCGAAATGACTCGGTCGATGACGTGGACAACGTCTATGTGACACGTGTAACGTCATATCCACGACGGTAATTTCTGTTTACTGTATGATTTTCCGTTTTCGGAATTTTTCTCATGATGTAATAATCACTACAGTTGCCTCAAAAAACATTGCCACTTTCACGTAAAAAAATTATAATACTTCCGTACAGTGTGAGACACGTGTCTCCATCCTTCAAGGATTAGTGTTCGTTGCACCTGCGCTTTCCTTCAATGTAACCTTTCCTCAAAACAAGGAAACGGTTTTAAGTAATGCTTGTGTTTCAAAACAAGTAAATAAATAATAATGCTTAATATTCTTAACTCTTACTGGTCATTATTATAAATAAATAAATAAAAACCATCGATATTAAAAAATGTAATTAAATGAAATTAATATTTTAATATCAAATACTTAATTATCAGTATTAACTGTTTTGAATTTTAGCGTATTAAAAATAATAATACTAAATGAATTAAAATAGTTTATACCAGTTATCAAGATTTAATTTTTTTTTCAAATAATAATGATTAAAGAGAATACATATATTGTTTTACTTTCCCGTGATCTATTATTACCTATGTTTTTCTGTAAATATTATTTTAAATTGATTCTAATTATCATAAATACAAAGTAGAAGAATAATAAACTGAGAGTGATGTATATAGTATTAATTATATGGTATAATTAGTAAAAATAATAAAGTTATATTAAAAAAATAATTTTTTTTACAAATAAAACAATTATTATAAAACGAAAGAATATTTTATTTATTATATCTTCTAATTTATATGATGTGTATTGTTTCAAATACTATATTTTACTTTGTATTTAGGATAATAAGAAATGTATCAATAGTATCGTTATCGTATTTTTTTATTTTTTTGCCGAGCTTGCGATATGAAAGGAAAAATGTTCAATCTACTATCAATATTGTACTCTATTTTTGTTAAAAAGTACTTCCCTTCTCCCAAAAATATAATTTTGTCTCTCTATTTTGAAACAGTTTCATTCTCAATTTGTTTAAAATTTCTCCTTTGAAACCATAATTTATGTTCTCTACTATTTTTTCTCTTCTTCTTATCCTAAATGATTAAATGATGTGTTGACTCATTATTCAAATAACTATATTTTATATGGATGATACACTTTTGGTACTTTTATTTTTGTTGGTTTACAATATAATGAGTTAAAATATATGACTTGTTATTCGAAAATATAGTCTTTTAAAGGAATGTATACACTTTTGGTACATTTATTTTTATTGATTTACAATTGAGTTTATTGGTATACATAGATAGTATAAATTAATTTTACATTGTCATCCAATGAAAAACTATAATTGTTTATGTTACATCATCAATTTTAACATACCCTCACTAAAATAGAGGTGTTCGCGAGACAATTTGGTTCCTTTTTGAATAAACTCGTAGTCCAAATCAATCAAAGTATACAAATTGATTAGGGTTTGATTGAGACACTTTTCAGACAAAATATGAATCAAACCTCTAAATCGCAAATTGATTTGAACAAAATTGGTTGGGTAACATAGTTGTGTTCCAACTTATCATTTTTCCCCAAAAAAAAATCACAATTGTGTAATATCTAATTCAAATAAAAACTAATTTCTAAAAATTAATTCATACTTGTTTAATGAGATTTGAGAGTGCACTATCACTGTATTTGTAACTTTCATTTAGTGATCATAAATTCATGTAAAAAAAAATTTAAAAGTATGTGTTATGCAATCGTAACTAAAAATAAAAATCATGTATTCTTGTACGAGTAGGAATAGGTCAGACCGACCAACTGGGGTATGTGGCCTAGCCTATTTAAGGCCCAAGTCATACTTGTTTTTTAAACAGGCAATGTCAAGACTTCTAAAAAAACTTATTTAGTTAACAAGGTCGGACTACAGATCGCATAATAAGTCTTTCAGGTCTATTAGGCCGACCTATTTAAATGAAAATAAATAATACTTTATTTTACTACTATAATTATTATATTAAATTTTGATATTTTTGTTAGATATTCAACTTTTAATAATCTATGCATATTAACCTTATTTAGTTATTGACATATTTAAATGTATTGATATAAATAGTATTGAAGTAGGATATGTATAAAGTCATATTATTAAAAATGTCACGTTAAATATCAAAATAAAACTTAATTTCATTAACATATTAACTCTTTAATCTATTTAAAGATATGTTTGATTACTTATTAAAAAATGTTAAAATGAAATAGGTTTTTAACTAGGCTAATAGGTCATACCAAACTTTTTCAAAGTCAGGCTTAAAAATTAAGCTTATGACAGGTTACAAGCAAGGCTTAAGCCATGGATTTTTTAACAACACAAGTCTAGCATGGCACAGCCTATTTCCATCTCTTCGTGTAATCAAGTCTCAAATCATTATAGTGCAACTAAGTATATGGATTGGGCATATGGGCTCGCATTTCTAAATTTTCAAATTTATTGTCCAAATTAAATTTATTCGGATTTCAACCGGTTGGTTCGGATACAAGCCCGAAAAAAGGAAGTTGTCCAACTTAAACATTGTGGATTTGTTTGATTTTGTCTGAACCATTTAATGTCCTTACACAACATGTGTGGTGATTTGATGAAATACAAGTCTATCATTGAATCTAAGTGAAAATTTGATTTACAATTATAATACAATTTTTATTTTCTCTTTACAGTTTTAGTTTTTTCATTTCTAAACTCAAAGCTATAATCTCATATTAAAATTTTAGAACAAATTTCCATTGGTTTATTTTTCTTAATGTGTCAAATTTGAATTAAAGCCACGTGTGGTATGAGTGCATTTTTCGGACTAAATATTTTATTTTTTGCATGAACCCTAAACAAGATTTTCCAAATTTATGTATTATCGCCATAAGGCAATTTAATATTCAACACGATACATCAAACAAAATAAGTATAAAATTCAACCGTAGAGACATTTTCTAAAATTTTAAAACTTAGGAAACTATAAATTGAATTTAAAAGCCGGGGATCAAAATTATAACTTAACAAAACAAAAAATTAAAAGTATATTTTTTAATTGACCCTCTAACATATGGATTACGATGCAATCGCAATATTGATGTTAGTTTATTACTAGTTGCGCTAATTACGATAATGTGTCCCCTTTCTAATTAAGATTTGATGCTTGTGAAGATGACGTTAATGAAAAAAGTCATTAAAATAAGTATGAAAATGAATTGTTACTTGATAAACTACCATAAGAGAACAAATGTCTTTAAGAACATTTTTTTTAATTAAATATTCATTTCATTCGAAATCAAATGGGAATACAAAGTGACAAATGATAAAAATACTGGAGATTAGTTGTAATTGTTGTCACCTTTGCCAAAGAGTGGTCTACACAATTCAGAACCAACGAGCTTGCAAGAATTCAAGATAGCACCAAGCTCAAAAACATATGATCAAGAGGCTCGTGAATACAAAATTGCTATTGTGACCAAGAAACAAGATAGCACCAAGCTCAAAAACATATGATCAAGAGGCTCGTGAATACAAAATTGCTATTGTGACCAAGAAAAAACTAGTTTTTTCCAATTGTTGGAAGAATCTTGTATTGAGAAAAATCAAAAATAACTATCTCAATAATACGAAATATTTTTCTCTCACATGTGCAGATAAATGGTCAAATAAAAAATACAATTCTACGTAATAACAATAATTGACAGAAAATTAAATATGATATAAACACAAATTTGTAACGTAGAAAACCTCCTTCAAATTGAAAGAATAAAAACCACGGGACAAAAACCACATAAAAACTTCTACTACAATAATTAATAGGTACACTAGAGTCTTTATAGTAACACTATGAAATACTAATCAACAATAGTAAAAATCTTCCACTAAAGTGGATATTATAAAAGTAACTATCAGTAAAACTAATAAAACTGTATATTAAAATAACAAACTCAATGATAGAAATAACATATTAAAATTATAGATGAACCGAAACAAATTAATTGTAAACCCATTACCACATGAACCGAGCTTTTTCTTCATTTCCTTGTTTTGTTTGGTTCCGACCTTTTTTTTTTTCTTCTCGTGGGGCACTATTTTTGCTGTATGTTGTTTTTGAACTTAGGGATTTCAATCCCTTTTTTTCCCCCTCCGCATGGGTTAAACCCAATTAAAACACATTTTTTTTCTTTATTTAATAATAATAATAATATTAATAAAGTTGATCGATTTCAATAGGAAGTTAGTCATTCCAACGGCTGATACTACATTTATAAAAATTCAAAGGAGGGACTTACATCTATCTACAAAATTATTTTTGTCTCTAGTTTTGACAACGTCAACTTACTTTTCTGTCTTATTCATCACATAGAAATTCGCAATATTTCTTATTTCAAACACGCTAAATATTATAAATAGTTAAGAGAAAACGAACTCTAACATCATCTTAATCAAACAATCAAATGTAAAATTATCATTTTCTAAAAATTGTGACTTTTTTTAACATAAAATTTATACTTTAAAAATCATTTAAAGCATTGAAGTCGCATGTTACTAAAATGTCACAAAATTAAATTGTTAGGATAATAGAGTGAAGTGAAATGATTTACATCTCGTAAAGTAAAAAATGAGTAAAATAAATAAATAAAAAATTAATTTAATAATCAATAGTTTCACAAACTCGATATGAAAAGGTAATGGAAAGATAGATGCGGCTGCGATGGTCCGTCGATCTCCGTCCACATTTGGTGGGGCCCACCCACAAACCGCTCTAGCCTCATATCTTCTCACATATAAAAACACACACGTTGTTCCACTTCATTCCAATTCAAATACCGAAAGGAAAAAAGGAACTTTATCTTCCTCAGAGAGAGAGAGAGAGCACCCAAAGCAACTCGTAACAGTGAGCTCAATTTCATCTCTAAATGGCCTGCACCCCTGCAAATTCATTACTCCAATTAAAGGTTTTCCATTCATTTATCCTTTTAATGTTACTTTCAATTTTCACCCCTCAATTTCAAATACTTTAAGTCTTTAGCTTTATGGTTTGGTTTTTCCAGGGTTCTTCCCACCAGAGGCCAGTTTTGAGTTTGAGAAGAAACATCGCTGCTCATTACTCACCCGGTATTCAGTTTACTATTCTTCATTCCTAGTCTGCGCCTTCAATTCTGTCACGTGTCCTTGTTGTAATTCAGAAATTAAAACAATCATTCAACATTTCGCTTCGTTCAATGCATGCTTTGTCAATATGTATGTTAATGACTTCGTGTAATGTAAGCGACAAAGGTTTCACCATGTTGTTCGTTTTAAAGTAACTGTGGAAATTATCGAGGAAGTTCAAGATGTTATACTAAATACGGCATTTTGTTTCAAATTTCTCAATTGTTTGTGCAGACTGCAATGTTAACTTGTCTGCGTCTTCTACTCTCAATTTTTTAATTGTCTTCCTGTCACAGGCTTATTTAACCTAAAGGATGACGGGTTGATCCATAAAGGGTTCAGGCTTCAAAGTCAAAGACATTTTATACCAAGGAATAAAGTTACAGTTGTACGAGCTGTGGCAATTCCTGTGGAACCAGCTCCAACGGAAAGTACGGAGTACAGAAAACAAATAGCAGAACGCTACGGTTTTAAGAAGATTGGAGAGCCGCTTCCAGACAATGTTACATTAAAGGATGTCATCACGTCTCTTCCTAAGACGGTGGTTTTTCTTAAGATCTTTGTCATGTTTTGCAGTGTGTCAGGACTTTATCATTAAATTTTAGCATGTAGGGTCACTTCTTTAGATACTCTATTTGCTTTATTTGTTCACCTAAATAACATTCTTTAGTGTGTTTTCTTCTTAAATAAGAATATTAAGCAATTGTTCCTTATAGCATGGTTGTGTACATGTTTATAATAAAACATCAAGGATGGCAATAATATATACAGCACTTTATGGGCGGGAAAGTGTTGATGTCTATATAGATTATTATGTTTCTAGGCCATTTTTGTTTTTTTTTTCTCTCCCCCTACTTTTGGTAAAAAATTACAGTAACCAGAAAGAAAGAATGGATTTATCTTTCTTTTGTAATCATTCCATGGTGTTAAGATTTCAGTTTTTATTTATATTAATGATAATCATTTTACATTTTTTTAAGGTTTTCGAAATTGATGATGTTAAAGCATGGAAAACTGTTTTGATATCCATCACTTCCTATGCGCTGGGGCTTCTTATGATTTCTAAAGCACCCTGGTATCTACTTCCTCTGGCTTGGGCTTGGACGGGGACTGCTGTAACTGGGGTTAGTTCAACACATATTTTCCTTATGATTATGTTTGTTGCTGGCTTCTCAAATCCTTTTAACTCCTATCTCTCAACAGATCTTCTCCTCTTGAATTTTTATGATCCTCTTCCTGTTTTGCCAAACAGTTCTTTGTTATAGGACATGATTGCGCTCACAAATCATTTTCAACAAACAAATTGGTAGAAGACATTGTTGGAACTCTGGCCTTTTTGCCACTAATTTATCCATACGAGCCATGGCGATTTAAGCACGACAAACATCATGCAAAAACAAACATGTAAGTGGTGTTCATATTGTAAAGCATCTGTAGCATTAAATGTATATTGTAGAGGGACTGGCTAATATTTCTATCCAATATATAAAGTGTGAAACTTAGTTGTTTTTTGTCTTTTAAAACCATTATTAATATATATTTCATTAGATTAGTCAAGCAAGGAAAAAAGAGATCCACAGCTTACTTAAAATTATTAATGATGTGCCTGCCACATCATTATGTTAAATGTAATATTTCCTTTTCTAATGTACATGCATGCTCTGTCCAATGTGCACTTAATGCGGAAAGTGTAAAATTCAGGTTGCATACAGCATGCATAAAGCAAAAGCACCGCATAAGATGTGTAATGTTAACCTCCATGTTATGGACTGAAGCTGTAGCTTTTTTGTTTCATTAATTTCAATTGTAAGTCATCTCCAATGATACAGGTTGAAAGAAGATACTGCTTGGCAGCCTGTATGGAAAGATGAGTTTGATTCATCTCCATTTTTAAGGAAAGCAATAATATATGGATATGGTCCATTTCGATGTTGGATGTCTATAGCTCACTGGTATGGTCAACTATGCCTTGAATTGTCTTTATACAGTTCCTAATTACTATTTCATTCACTTGAGCAGCCTTGATTTCAATTTTTTTGACATTTAATATTTTTGTTTATACCAAATCTTGATGTATCCTAACTTTTAACAGGCTGGTGTGCCACTTTGATTTGAAGAAGTTCAGATCAAATGAAATAAAAAGGGTGAAGATAAGTTTAGCTTGTGTTTTTGCCTTTATAGCAATTGGATGGCCATTAATTGTTTACAAGACTGGAATCATAGGGTGGATAAAATTCTGGTTGATGCCATGGTTTGGCTATCACTTCTGGGTAATTTCACTTGTCTCATAAATTAATATTTTGTTTATCAACATTGTCTTTTTTGTTTCTTTTGTTTGGATGGATTGTAGTGACTGTTTAGCCGAGACACAAAAGGAAACCAGTAGTCAGGCATTGGATTAAACACTGATTTATGTTTTTAATTAGAATTGGTTAACGGCTAGTACCGAGCTTGAATGTATATATAGAGCCCACTTACAATCTTATATTAAGGGAATGAAACAATACCAAACTATCCCTAGTTGCATGGATTTTATACTGCCGGAAGATTTAAGACAATGTAATGGTTATAGCGAGGGATGGATTGGGGGAGTCTAGCAAGGGCTCTGACTCCCTCCAAATGATGGCTCTACATTTATATTTTCCATTATATTACACCTTGTATAATTCTTAAATAAATAAAAAATGGTCCATGTAGTCACTAAATTTGTAGGAGAACAGCCATGCTTTTTCCCACAAGCTAAGGTTAGGTACGTAGATCAGACAAAGCCATGATTCCATATCATATATTAGGTTTAAAGATATACTATTTACCTCTAAATATCTGTTAATAGTTTAGTCTATTGTTTTTCTTGGTCTCTCTCTCTACCTATAGGTGTTGCACAATTCTCCATCTGGTCAGCCCTCTTTTATGATTGTTCCTATGGGTCTTCTCCTAACATGTCCAACCCTCCGAAGACAAGAATCTATTATCTTTTCTATAGTGGAAGCTAGCCTATGGGTTGTATTTTCTACAATTACCTATAGCCACTAAATTTATATTTAGTGGATTATTTTATTAATTAGAAATTAGTTTTCAGTCCAGATGTAAGAGATATAAATAAGTAAAAATAGAAAATTGAAAGGAAGGTTGCAGCATATCCAGAGTAGTGAAGATTGATTTTCATGATAAACTTGGATGAGTATACGGTATATTAAGTATTAAACAATTCAAGGCAAATGAATCAGAGTAATCAATTAATAGCTAGAACATATAATCAACTTCCCTATCGTCATCGAATTTTTTTACAATGATTTAATCATAGGTGAAAATAATAATGCAAGTTCAACTTATGAAGCTATATGTTACTTTTTAACTTTTAAATGAAAATTGTCATTTAATTTTATTGACTTTTATATCTTCGCTCTCTTGGTAAATCTGTTAGTACTTACAATTTATTAATTGCTACAATAGAGTAATATAATATTATTTATTTTTACAAAATATAATGAATTTATTAAAAGTTATACCAGCGTGAAAACTAAAAAGTTTATTGGTCATTTTGAAGGCATTCATTTAATGTAAGCCTCTAAATACGTTATCAGATAGATCTTTATGTTTTACTAAAAGGATAGACTGTGCCTCAAAAATAGCCTACAATAGGTAACAAGCTAGGCAAAGTCTAGTCTATTTCCACCTCTTGTTGCAACATCATGCTTGTCTTTTTTTTTTTAATTCTATTTCCACCTCTTTGCTTTAGTAGTGTTTATTTATTTCATCCCAAAATATTTGGACTGTGGCCGAATATGAATTTTCATAATGTAATCAATACTTTGGCCATGTATCTAAGAGGTATCCTTTTGCTCACAATCATAGATGAGTACTTTCACCATGGTACATCATACGGCACCACACATACCATTCAAACACTCAGAAGAGTGGAATGCAGCACAAGCACAGCTTAATGGAACTGTTCATTGTGCTTACCCTCAATGGTAATGTAATTTTTATGCTCCTTGTATAATTTATATTCTGATGTATGTTTTTCTTGCCAATAACTAGACCCATGGATGTGGCATATGTGCCATAATGGATCAACTACTGTTGAATTTTTTTTCTTCTTTTCATTGCTCTTTGAAGATGACCATTCTTTGATTCTGTGGATAATTTTTAATAACTTATCTGACTTTGCCCCACGTATTACTTATGTTTGCACCATATTAAGAAAAAAGGACAAGCAAAGTACATAAAAATTGATCTGAGAAAATAGATAGTCAAATGTTTCCCTAGAACGAGATTACTTGAAATTACCATCTATATTGGCATATTGCAATTGTAGATCATATTTGAAGTGAAGGAGATTTTTATAAATGCCCATGTATTGCATTATACAAACGAATCCATAATTGATGGATGTTACCTCAGGTTGCTTATTGTTTCAATTATAAATCATCTTAGATATGTTTTAATGCTTCCAATATCCTAATATCCATGTAAATTGCTACTGCCAGTGAATTGTTAAATTTAATCACCTGATTATGTTACACCCCCCTAAATTACTCGCATTTATCATCATTTTTTGTTTTTGCTCCCCTTCTTCCCATGGTGTCATCAAAGTGCAGGTTTGCAGAATTTACTTGATGGCCACAGGATCGACTAACTGATATATTCTGACTTCTTTTCTGAACAGGATCGAGATCTTATGCCATGATATTAATGTCCATATTCCACACCATATATCCCCGAAAATACCAAGCTACAATTTACGAGCAGCCTATAAATCCCTGCAAGAAAATTGGGGAAAGGTAAGATCAATAATGCCGATATCTTTTTATGCTTCTTCGTGAAAGGAATGAGGGCCAGTGTCCGGTTCTTCTTTTCCTTTTTTCCAGTCTTCATGTTAAGAAAAGTAACGAAAATGTTACAGAAGAGTAATGCTAGCAACACATTGTTTAACAACACACACCAAATTTATATGGGATCCACATGTTTTGGTGGGACCTGTGTAAATTTTAGTCAATCAAATAGAGTGTGTTTCTAGCACTCCTCAAAGTATATTTGCTTTGCCACTGAAACTTACGTTAGACATAGTCCAAATAAAAGATTTGGATGTTTTTTTTATTCCAATAATGCATATCTGTTTGTGTTTAAACGTTAATCAGCTCTAAAACATTATCAATGTCCAACTAAACTCTAATTCCATATGGTTAAAATATCTAAATAGCATTGTTGCTAATTATCTGTATCTTATTTTGTTGTGTTGGAAAAACAGTATCTGAACGAGGCTAGTTGGAATTGGCGATTGATGAAGACAATCATGACGGTGTGTCATGTGTACGATAAGGAGCAAAACTATGTTGCCTTTGATGAAGTCACCCCAGAAGAATCTCGTTCAATCAAATTTTTGAAGCAAATAATGCCTGATTATGCTTAATTAGGTCCAAGTTGGCTTAATCCCATACAAATTTTTTGTGTGTCAGAGTAGGTAGGTACACCATTCATTTTCGTTTTATGATTTCAATCTTGTTCGATGTAGTTCCATTTTTTATTTATATAACAAGGGGAAATTGCTTGGAGCTCTCTTTAAGTTCACGTTTTAAGCCAATCATTCTATCTAGTTGCGGATTGTCCAAGAGCAAGCATCCAAGAGACATTCATTAGGGTTAATGTAGATGCTATACAGCAATCTAAACAATGAGATTCCTGTTAGATGATCACGTTGGAGGAGTATTATATATTTATATTATGCATAAACATATGTGTAACGGATTAAAAAACATGTGGTGTGTAGCACAATGTTTTGAGCTTAATGCCTTAATACTGAGTACTGACATTTTTTTATCCGTTGTTTTTATACATTATTGCTGACATTTAAGTATTTATATTCTTTTTGGTCTAAGAAAAGTTCAAATTCAACCATAAGTGTTTGCAAACTTCAAAGTGGAACAGTATCCTAAACAAATGCATAAACAAAGACTTCCTTGTGGAGAGATAAGTCTGATTAAATTAATATTTAGAACTTCTGCATAGAAGATAGTGGTCTGGCTGACTACCACCTGTTAACATCATATGTAATAATAATTCAAGACCTTGGATTTATGGAACATTTGATGGATTTGGTGCAATGCAACTTAAAGAGTCCAAACTTCAAACTTCAAAATCTTTGGGATATGGCATTCATATAAATTCTTTTAAACTCCTAAGATTAGCTTGTAGAAGTTGTTCAATTTCAATCAATGTTAAGTTTTGAATCTCTTTATCAGATAATTGCAAATCTATTAAGACAATTTCATAAGTTAGAAATAATAAACATAGATAAATGAATATAAAAAAAATTATATGTAAATTTAATATTCCTTGTTTATTTACAGCTTGTCTTTGATGGTGTAGGATGAAATTTGGAAACCACCGTCATGTTTGTTTTCACACTTCATATGGCCTATTAATTGTATTTGATTGAAGCATGGTGACGAATAATTTTCTTAAAAAATGTCATGAACCCCAATTTTTTGCTTCTTTAATTGCTTCAATATATTCATTGTCTCATCAAAGAATCTCATTGCAAAACATGCATCTCTAAAACTATCATGCAGAAAATTGTTGACAGTTTTAATATCATTATAGAAACTTGGTCATTTAACAACTGTTAACATAATTCACATCCAATTTCGCTTACTTTTAACATAAACTTGAAAACAAATTGATTATATGACAAATATTTTGCCTCAGGATACACCATTATTTTCCTCAAACCATGATGTGAACATACTTTCAGTGACAGTGGGTTTGTCAAGAACATTTCCAATATTTTCATAATCTTTGAAGTATATAGAATTATCACCTTCAAGATGGAAAAATAATTTGTCAACTGCAGGTTTTCTATCATGGATTAGAAATGAAAACATTCGCCAGCAAGCCTCATTCGGTGACACATACCTACAATCAAGGTACTGTTCAATTTCATCCAATTTTTCATGTTCAAATTGTGTTGGAACAATGGAATTTGTAATTCTATCATATCCTATGTTAATGTATTGGAACAAATATTTAATTTGGAACTCTTCTTGTGCTTTTTTCCTTTTTCCAGATTTGGACATTCTGATTTGATATGTCCAGGTTCATTACATCCATAACAGATGATGCTCTTCTTGTCAGATTCTTCCTTTCCTTTGCTGTTATGTTTCTTCTTGGAGCCTCTCCTCTTCCTGTTTTCCCAGATCTTAACCATCTGTTTGGTTAAGTAAGCCATATCATCACAGTCACAGTCACTGTCACTATCCTTTGATTCTGGTGCTGCCTTTGCAGCTTTCTTCTGTTTTGACTTCAGGGCCAAATTCTTCTTCTTCTTTGGTTCATCTGCTTCCAATTCTATTTCATGAGACTTGAGTGAGCTGATCAGATCTTCAAGTCTTAAGTTATTCAGATCTCTGGCTTGCTGAACTTCAGTAACCATTGGTCTCCACTTGGTTGGTAAGCTTCTTAGAATCTTCTTGACATGATCTGCTGTTGTGTAGCTTTTCTTCAAGACCTTCAGTCCAGATATCAGAGTCTGAAATCTACAGAACATTCCATCAATGCCTTCATCATCCTCCATCTTGAACATCTCATACTGTTTGACCAGTATGTTAGCCCTTGCTTCTTGAACCTGCTGGCTTCCTTCATAGGTCATAACCAGACTGTCAAATATGCTCTTTGCTCTGTGCATCTGTCAAATTCTTTGAATGTGATGGCATTGATCATGATGGTTCTGGACTTGTGATGCAGTTTGTATAATCTGCTCTGGTCTGGACTCATATCTGCCATGTCCAGTTCTTGAGTTGGATCTCCTGGAACAGTAGGCGTAGTGTATCCTTTGACTACCAGCTTCCATAATTCAGGATCTTGAGATATGAAAAAACTTCTCATTCTGTCCTTCCAATACTCAAACCTGTCTCCATCAAACAGTGGTGGTCTGTTGAAGTTGCCTCCAAAATCATCTTTGGATTCTGCCATGTTGTTGACCCCTTGGACCTTTCCTCAAACACTAGTTAAGTGCTCAGCCTTGAGACTGAGCTCTGATGCCAATTGAAGGTGCAAACACGAGAAGGGGGGTTGAATTGTGTTTGACTAACTTGAATACTTTTTAGTTTTAAAACAAAACATGTTATGTATAAATTAAAACAGAGTTAGTAGCGGATATAAAATAAATAAAAAAAATCAGAATTTTATACTGGTTTACCGTTAACTAGGCTATGTCTAGTCCCTTCACTTTGAAGGATTTCACTAATTCAAAAACCTTGAATTACAAAGTATCACTGACCCTCCAAGTCAGTCTTCTCAAAAAATCTAACAACCCTAGACTTTTTGAGGAAAAGAACCTTGAATCTAATTGCTAAGTAATCTGCTACTCCTTCTGACTCCCTCAGATTATAGACTCTACTTCAACAACTTAGACCTAACACAAGGGAAAGAAAAACTTAGAGTACTTGCTTCTGGAAAGCGGGTACTCACAATTGACCTCACTGAAAACTCAAGTATTTTGCTTTTGGAAGTATATAACTCTCAAGTATTTTCGATGCTAAGTCTTTTGCCTTGAGCCTCCTTTTATAGATGAATAATTAGGGTTTCTTCCATGCTTAAATTCGAGCTGAATCTGCCCAGATTCTCTAGCAAAAATAATTTGGCCAATCGAGTTTCACTTAAATAAAAAACGTATCTTTTTAGCTCCAGATTGCATTTGAAAATTCTGTTGACCAATCTTGTTTCTTTTAATTTCAAACCATATCTTTTTAAACTTCAAATTGCATTCGAATTTCTCCAAGTCTTCAGTAATTTTTGAATCAAATCCCCTTAATACTTAATACTGAGTACTGACATTTTTTTATCCGTTGTTTTTATACATTATTGCTGACATTTAAGTATTTATATTCTTTTTGGTCTAAGAAAAGTTCAAATTCAACCATAAGTGTTTGCAAACTTCAAAGTGGAACAGTATCCTAAACAAAGGCATAAACAAAGACTTCCTTGTGGAGAGACAGAGAGCCACATTGATATTGTTATCTTCTGCTCTGCCGCATAATGTCTAAGTCTGATTAAATTAATATTTAGAACTTCTGCATAGAAGATAGTGGTCTGGCTGACTACCACCTGTTACCATCATATGTAATAATAATTCAAGACCTTGGATTTATGCAACATTTGATGGATTTGGTGCAATGCAACTTAAAGAGTCCAAACTTCAAAGTACTATATTTTTTATGTGATATTAGGAAAACATAAACTGACCTAAAAGCTGCAACTTAAACCACCCACCCCACCACCAGTGCTACTTTTAGCTGAAGAAATTCTATTCAAAGTAAATCCATTAGGTATAACGTTTACAACTTTATAACTGCTCACATGCTAAGTGACTTCTCATTATTCCCTTCACCATTCTAACGCCAGCAAAGGGACTTCTTCACCACCTCATTTACTCCACGTTAGTTTTGTTAAAGAAAAGGTTAAAAGAAGGTCTAAAAGTGGATATGACCATTTCAAAAGAAAAAGAAGGAATAACTAAAAGCTGGTGCGAATTTAGAATCTTCAAGAGATATGAAGCGATGTGTGAAATCTGCTGATTCAGTACTATAGGAAAAATAAGCAATCCACATATAATAGATTCTCTGTTGATATACACAAACCTGATGACACCTTTAAACTACAACAGTAGTAGTAAAACTACATGTATGTATGCCAAATTAAAAACTACTCAATCTCTTATATACAAGGTTTAAATTCATCACTATCTAGAAAATTGCAGACGCATTTCTGGTTATGGCAAACTAGGAAAAATAATCTTAAACTAAACAAAAACACTCTATGAACTAAATCATATAATTGGTGGTGTTGGAGTCTCCCATATATCAAAAACATTCTCCTCACTATGAAGAGCAAAAAGCCTATCTCCTCCAATTGAAAAATCACATATTGACCCACCATAGCTACGCCTAAGCCTGGATGTCAAAACCCATTCAGGACCACAGAACACTGAAATGCAATCATTCATGGAAGAGAAAAGTTGTCCACCATGAAGTGCCAATTTAGGATAACAAGGTTCCTCAGGCATCTTCCCTTTCATCAACCTACTTCTAGAACTCCACCTCACACTTGTAGCAGCAGAACTTCTCAAATCCATAAAACCCAATTCCTCAAACTCATTCACCACACAAATGGAACTATTATCCTCCATTGCTATTGCATCCCTCACCCTTTTCTCATCCACAGTCAAAGGAGCACCTACATCAGACCAACACCAAACCATTTTCTTCTCTCTAAAATCCAATAGACTAATATAACAGTTATCCTTTCTAGGAAACATAGTAGCAACTAACAAACAGTTACTACCTTCTAACCATTGAAGCTTATCAGCATCGCCAAGAGACCAACCTAAAGGCTCATAAAAAAAATCAATTTGTTTACCAGTAACTTGATCCCAAACACCAACACCATATTCATTACTCCTTCCTTTACAACTAGAAAATATCTTATAATCAGAACTAAAACTCAAAGCACCAGCAGTGTAACTCTTAACATGATTTTCATGACTAACTTGAAATTTATACCTAAGTTCTCCATTATGAGAACTAAACAAACCCATTCCACCATCACCACGACCAAGTCTTTCACTTACACCAATTACTATGTTGTTAGGGTCAACCCAACCAACATCGTTGACTCTTTGATAATCAAGATTAAGAGGATTATGTTCATCTAACATCCAATCATAAACATGAACCATGCAACCATGAGCAACACAACAACCACCATCAGGACCAGCTCGAATAGCTGTTCCATCACCAGGTGCTTGTCCTTGTACAGACCTAGACAACCTTAACCTATTACCATCGAATTGACCCCATTTTGCTGAACGAACATGATCAAGAACACCATAATACAGAGCTTCTCTGTATAGAAGCTTCTCAGGGATGTTCTGTGGGATGTCGAGTTCACCTGTTCGAAGCAGATCCAAGAGAACAGAGAAACAATCAGGGTTGCGATCTATGAATTTCTCACTTTCTTTATCTTGTGATAAAAGATTCCAATTCTCATCTAGCATTGCACCCAACATAGAATTTCGCCCTGCATTTGCAAGTGTTGTTGCTGTTGTTTCAAATACTCTGCCTCCTACGTTGAATTTCACTCTATCGTTTTTAATCCCCATGATTTGTTTCCTTCAAATTTCGAAACTTTTTCAGAAACCCAGATGGGGATTGGGTTCAATTCAACAACTTTAACTAATTAAATGAGTAAATAATCACAGGGTTTCGGGTTTTTGTCTATAGAAGAGAAGTGAAAAGCAGGGGTGTAATGTAATGTAACAGACAAGAAATGTTGGGAAACATATAAAAAAAGTGTGATTTTTTTGTGGAACAGAACAAAAATTGATGATTGTGTTTGAGGGATTGAAATTGAAGGGAAAGGAAATGGGTATTGATGAGATCAGAGGATAGGAGTTAAGTAATTTAAAAATGATGGGGTTGTGATAAAACCAGACATTGATGTGCATTGAATTTGAAGGGGATATTGTGGCTTTAAAAAAAAAAAAAAGAGGGTTTTTAAAATTGAGGGATTTGGTGAAAGAAAGAGGAATCAAATTGGGTTGTGTTGGAATTCAAAACTGAATTGACTCAGTTTGATATCCCCCTCTTTAAGCACTCTGTGTTTCTTTTCTCTCTGTTTTTCTTTTCTTTTTCTTTTCCTTTTCATTTTCTTCAAAAATAAAATGGAATTTTCCACGTCTCTTTGGGGATCATAATTTGTTGCAGTTGGGGACCACGTAGTTTCATGCAGCAGTATTTTATCTCAATGGTTGAATTTATATCGAACATTTTAAATCTCATAAGTCAATTTTATTGCATAAAATGATCTTCATAGTCGATTGAAACGAGGCATCTAATAGTTATAACAGTGTTTTGGGTTTATTTATTTTTTATTGGCCTTGAAATTGTACTGTGAATTTTCATCTAGAAGAAAAAGAAGAAAAAAAAATATTAAAAAGTCAAACAAATCACCGATACCATATCAAACGGCTGTGGTGAAATGATGGTTGGTTGAAATAAGAAGTGTAAGGTTGCATACTTGCATGGGATAAAAACCCTTTTGCAGAATGAATGTATTTAAAGGTGGCTGGCTGGCTCTTTAGTTAGTTCTTCACACGAAGTCAGCTTTTCTGCGCGGTCTTAGCCTTAACCGCGTCATAATAATTTAAGTATTTGATTAATTTAATTAATTAACTAAAGAGTTATTAGAATGAGTCAAAAGATAAACTTGTTTTATTAGTAGAATTTTTTTTGCTGAATTTTATAGTAGAAGTTCATGACTCAATTAATACGATTGAAATTTAGAACAAGAAAATTGAGATATTATTGTGAGCAATTGAGTTAGTTCTATCACTACTAGCGTAACTATTTAATATTCTATTGACACGTTTTTACATGTCAATATCATTACTTGATTCCGAGGAGTTTCACTCTCCCTCTCTTACTAGTGAAGGTAGAGGAAGTTGCACTATCGTTTGTGTGACATTTGAAGTGCCAATTTTCATTAATAGTTATTTTTTTAAATAAAAAAATGCACACAAGATTGTTTTAACTAGATGATTTTGATAATCTCTAACGCAAGGGGGATAGTTGAAGATAGATAAACAGATAAACACAAGATAAGTTTATGCGTCAGCCTTTATCAAGTGGATATTGACTTTTCCATTTTGTTCTTTCATACCAAAGATAAAGATAAGTTTCAATTTGTCTAATACAAGTTTTTCCCGTTTCTGCTAAAACAATTAAATAAAAACTCATACTGTGCGCAGTGTCTCTTGATTATATTAATGGAGCGATTTATTTATTTTATGAATAAATAACCAATTTGCTATATGAAATGGTAGAGATATTTTAATCTAGCCTCTTGCATTATCAGTGTTTCAGAAGTTCTTTTTTTTTAAAAAAAATATTATCTTAATATTATTATAATCGCCACAAATTTTGGAGTATTATTATTTACTCTTCATTTGATTAATTGTGAATGTAAAGTCAATTTCCTCCTTGGTTTTATTGGCTTGGATTACTCAAGCTTTTCGGTAAAACCTGACCCACCGCTTTAACTTGAAGTAGCGGGCCGTGGACGGCAAAACCTTCACAACGAGAGTACCAACTTTACCACTTGAGCATATACTACTCCTAGTATTATTACCAATTTTTATATTTTTTGAATCACAAATTTTCATTATATATATTTTTTATTTATCTTTATATTAGATCTATCGCATCACTATTAATATTTATTTCTTTATCAAGTGATTAAATAAATGTTTGGATATACAAAAAATATCATTTTGTAACTTGAAATTGTATTCATAGTTCAATTTGAGATTTTAAATTTATGAAATATTAAAATATTTTTTCAAATTATTTAAAGTCAAACAAAATGTTTTTTTTTTGTCAACTATTCTACAGAGTTTTTGACCTACGGATTAGAAAGTTTAAGAAACATAATACAAGATCCAGCACGCATGGAGGTTTACGGTGAATTTTAATACAAAACCTTTTAAAATCTATTATATAAAGTAACTCATTAATTAATATAATTGTTGTTGTATAATATTTATTTTCAATTGATTTAATATAGTTGAAACAATATTAAATTAGATAAAATTTATTTATTTAAATTTGAAAAAAAATATATTAGAATATGATACCTTTTATATTAAGTATTTTTTTAAGCCTTTTGATTAAGTACTTAATTAAGTGGTTTTACCCTCAATCAATCTTGGAAGTATTTTGACGGATATGAGACAATTTAAATTTTTTATATATCTCATAAATATGAAGTCTTGGGTTAACTGACGTTTGACCTAAAATAATGATTTATTCTAACAAAAATTATTATGTTTTTACACGTCTTTATACCATTGCGTATGTGTGTGATAGATAATTACTTAAACTCCTCAACGTTATGTTATTTATCTAATTTAAAATAAAATATTATATTTATCAATTTAATTTTATTTTTAATCTCTACATGTTTCAAAAAGTAATTTTTTTTAGTTTAGAGACTAAAATAATTTTAAAATGAAAAACATTATATTTATCAAATGTTAAAAGTACAAAAAAAAAATATTAAAAAACAAATTAATTAAAAAAACTTGATAAAATCCAAAAAGAGAATATTGTTAATATTGTTTAAATTATTATTTTTTTCCATAGTTTCCTCCAAAGAGAGGTAAAATTTGTTTACACTTTGTTTTAAGGCCTGAGAGCATTGTTTGGTTGTAATGCGTAACACTATGAATGAGCATATCCTCATAAACATGACATGGCGGGTGGACCTTGCTTTGATAATTGATAGCATGACAATAAATTTTCAGATCATATATTACCATTTAAAGTTTGAATTCTGACAAAGTTTGGTGGCTATATGTGATGGTCACTATCTTCTTTTCCATTTTAACTTTTGAGATAAGGGAGAGGAACGAGGATGAGATCGAATGCTTCAATTTAAAGTTTTAACATACTAACAAACTTGGATTTAGTTCAAGAATTCCGAAACTTCATAAAGACTTTTCAAAATTGGAAATTTGTTTACTTAAACTTAAAGCTAGGCATTATTATGGTAATCATATTTTATTATCTTCATCTTATCTCTCTTTTGGTGGGTACAACTGAACATTTCACTAACAAGTCACAAGTAAAGTACCTCGTCAATTGTCATGCCAACGTTGTCTAGTAATGTTTGCTGGCAAGTATAATATTTCAAACTGTGGAAAAAAAGTTCGTATGTTCTGTCTAATGGTAATGCGTGTATCTTATAATTTTGCTTTCTAACAAATCATTACTTAATGGGTCTTGAATACGTTAACATTTGCCTTAATTACTTAATTTCAAATTACAAACAAATATTTTCTATTCAATGTATTGCGAGAAATTTAAGAACCAATGTCTAAAAAAAATTGAAGATAAAAAAAAAATTAAAGATCCAAATGAATATTAAATAAAAAAATAAATAATATAAAATATATCTGAGCTTTTCTTTTTCTGCTGTATATCTTTATTATTGAAAAAAAATACCGAAAATTTTGAAAAGTTATAGTTATAAAATGTGTAAAAGCATATAATTATAGAAAATATTGTATAATTTTGTTTTTGACAAAAAATATCGAGTAAATTTATCATTTCAAATTGATTCAATTATTATATACTATTATTGATTAATGAACTAAATTAAGTGATTGACTTCAAATGGATTTATTTGGTTTGGGATTTGTTCACTTTGTAAAAAAATATTTATAGGTCCTTGTCTCTATTAGATCAGGAGACTTCTTTCGCATATTAGTTTAGCTCTTAGATTTTATATAAAAACGTCAATTGTTTTAGTTTTTATTTCAAGACTTTAATTTTTCACCCTTATGTTCTTAAAAGTCTTCGGTTTTTAAAATATGTATGGCAGAAATGTAGCTACATTTATTTGCAAAAATACTAATTTTTTCCATTCAATCAAATAGTTGAAATGCCCTGTAATAGAAAATCCCTATCCCATAATCTTTGATCATCGCATTAAACTCAAAGATCCTAAGTTTTTTTATTTGTTTGTGGCATATAAAGACTTGCTTTGTTTCTATATATGTATGAAGCATTTTGGATGCACAAAGTTCATGCAAAATCTAAAAAAAAAGAAGTTAAATTCTATATTTCTTAAAATATATGTCTGGTTTGGTGAGTTCAAACAAGGATAAGTTTGAAAAAATGAGAGGTTTTTGGGAATACAAGTGAGCAGAATACAAAATATCCTTCTATTATTATATCTTATATTCTTGTCTCCTTGTCACTGGAAATTGAACCAACATTGGTCCAATTCAACTATTTTGCAGTGGTATCCACACAATATTCATATATTGTTCTCAAATTATTACTTGTGTTGTGTTGAATGGACACGAACATCGTTCGCATTTTTTGTTTCAATTACATAAATATCTATCTAATGTGTGTATAAAGACATATTCTTACAATGTGCACTGTTGTTGCTATCATGGTCACCAATGGCGCCGTGAAAATATATTTGTTTTATATAAAGTACATTATGTGGTCTGTTGATTACATAGATGTGGAACACTGTTTTGATCTCTAGTTGGCTGTTTCTGCTATTTCTTTAATGATGTGTGTCCTTTATTGCATGTATTCATCCAATTTTTTGAACCCCCTATGCATACTTTAGTTGTCCATATTTATCCTATTCATCATGTCAAATGTGAGTGATCAGTAATTGAGATGTGATGACATGCATTTAGTAAATGTGAGTTCTCAAATTATTACTTGTGTTGTGTTGTATGGACACGAACATCGTTCGCATTTTTTGTTTCAATTACATAAATATCTATCTAATGTGTGTATAAAGACATATTCTTACAACGTGCACTGTTGTTGCTATCATGGTCACCAATGGCGCCGTGAAAATATATTTGTTTTATATAAAGTACATTATGTGGTCTGTTGATTACATAGATGTGGAACACTGTCTTGATCTCTAGTTGGCTGTTTCTGCTATTTCTTTAATGATGTGTGTCCTTTATTGCATGTATTCATCCAATTTTTTGAACCCCCTATGCATACTTTAGTTGTCCATATTTATCCTATTCATCATGTCAAATGTGAGTGATCAGTAATTGAGATGTGATGACATGCATTTAGTAAATGTGAGTTCTCAAATTATTACTTGTGTTGTGTTGTATGGACACGAACATCGTTCGCATTTTTTGTTTCAATTACATAAATATCTATCTAATGTGTGTATAAAGACATATTCTTACAACGTGCACTGTTGTTGCTATCATGGTCACCAATGGCGCCGTGAAAATATATTTGTTTTATATAAAGTACATTATGTGGTATGTTGATTACATAGATGTGGAACACTGTCTTGATCTCTAGTTGGCTGTTTCTGCTATTTCTTTAATGATGTGTGTCCTTTATTGCATGTATTCATCCAATTTTTTGAACCCCCTATGCATACTTTAGTTGTCCATATTTATCCTATTCATCATGTCAAATGTGAGTGATCAGTAATTGAGATGTGATGACATGCATTTAGTAAAGAGTCAATGTCGGAGAGGGGGAGACAAAAATTGTAGTTTACTTGATATAGTACCATACCAATGTAAGACACACAGTGTGCGGGCTCTTTTTGGACAACAATATTGACATTGTGTGCACATAGAGAGCGTGTTGTTGTCTAAGGTCTTGAAAATGTGAAGTAGTTTGACTTTTAGAGTCGACATGCATAATAAATTTTGAAGGCTTTGAGGGCATGCAATTCCTCAGCTCGTACATAGATATTGTCGTCACTCGCTTATGGAGCAAAGAGGAAATGAATTGTCAATATTAAGTTTTTGATATAATGTTTTAACCAGTACAACAATCCTTTTGTGGTTATAGATCGTAGCAAGATAAATGTGGTTAGCATTGGAGAAAGGTAGATAACAATGATTAAAGATATCCTATTTTCTTTCAATAAATAGTCAGATTTAATAATAAGCTTAGAAGTCATAAATATGAAAATAGAAGTTTTGTTCGTAAAATTTGTGAAAATGTCGATTAATCCCCATGTGCTAGATCAAATTATAGTAATTTGTTTTAATAACAGTTGAAGAATGACATTCACTATAAAATAAATTAAAAAAGATAAAAGGTAACACAATTTTTTTTAATGGAGGAATTGACAAATAGCTGTTTTAGAAATAATTCTTCAATTTCGATAGTCATTACCAAAAAAAATGGTAATAAGCATATTTTTTTAAAATTTGGGGTGGAAGTAGCAGTAGCAGTGGTTGAAATTCCAAATGATTACTAGTACAAACATAAGGACCAAAACGGAGCGGCCCAATTATCAAAATACAAGGCTAAAGTATGGGCCTGACCGGGCTAGGCCCAAATATGTATACTTGGAGAGAAAAGAACAGTGCAAGTTTAGTGCGGTGTGTGTTGCTGGCAGTGTAGGGTTTAATAGCAGCCACCATTATACGCACTATTTCTTTTACACAGAAGCCGAAACCCTTTCGCTTGTCTTCTGTTATGCTCTGTTTCTCTCCCTTCTTTTTCTCACTCTTTCCGCTTTCAACATTCCACTTTCCATTCCCAAATCGAATTCAATCCACTAATGGCTGAAGGTTTATTAACCAAAACCGAAACTCCCAAACAACACGATCCATTCCAGAGAAAAATCGATTTCATCCCTGTCAAGAAACCATTCAAAGGCTTTTCCAATGATTTTCATATTGAAACCCTAAACCCTACCAAGTCCGAACAACGACAGATAGTTTCCGCTAACGGTACTTCGTCGGGAGCTTCCAAGAAACGCGACGCTTCGGAATTCTCGGAGTATGGCTTGGATCCGGAGCTCAGTTTTGGAATGACCGTTCGTAGAATAGTGAGTTTTTTTTTTAATTGTTTCTTGAATTGGTTGCTTCGTATGGATAAAAATTTGGTCGGTGATTATGTTACCGTTTGGGAACTTGAGATGCGAAGTGGTTTCAACTTGATTTGGATTGTTTAATTCTTCGCATGCTTCGTTTTACTGTTGAGCCTGATTTATTTATTTTTGGTTGTATAATTGATATTGTTGTTTGTTTGAATTTGTATTTAATATATTTTTGTAAACATTGAGCTGCTATTCTGAAATGTTTTGACGTCTTTGCGAAGTAATTACACTCTGTTTGTCCTTTTAACAATAGTTAAATGTTGTAGAATTGAAGTGAACTCTTTTTGAGCTTTGATTTTTATGGGCACAATTGAAAAAGATGTCATTGATTATTTTCAGGGAGCTGGGCTATATAATCTTGGAAACACTTGTTTTCTAAATTCAGTGTTGCAATGTTTGACGTATACTGAGCCTTTAGCTGCGTATCTGCAAAGCGGCAAGCATAAAAGTTCATGTGAGCAACAATCCAATTTTGTTCTTTCATTATGGATCATATTTACTTTTGTGATACTTGCTGTTGAAACATAGAGTATAGAGATAGAGTATAGAGTATGCTAGAGTGTTAATTGAAAAAAGTTAGAGTCCCTCATGAGATAAATTGCACACAGTACTAGTGTGTATATTAGGTGGAGTTGGAAAAATTGGGGCATGCCCCAAAAGATACGAAATTTTGTGATAAGGAGTTAACATATCACTCGACCACTACACGCGCTGCCGACTTGGCCTGTGATAGGATTGAGTGGGGTACTATCTTTTAGAGAAACCAAAATTAAAATATTATTATTTTTAAAAAAAATCCTTTTCAGTCCATGTTAGATCTCCATCACGAGTTCTGCACACGTTAGGCGTGTGAACCACACACGCCTGCCTCCGCCCTCCTCAATTTCTCTCTTTTGCTCGACGAACTTCCAAGCCATCTTCCATTTTTTTTGTCCCTTTGATTTTAAGAGCGGTTATAATACCACTATCCCTTCAGTTTCAGAGTGGTCATTGCACCATAGTCCATTCATGTGCAAGTGGTCTTAGCGCCATGTTTATGGGTGTAATTCTCGAACGGATCCTACAGTGCAGGGGGGGTCCGATACAGTTTGACAAAGCTGTTTTATTTTAGAGACGTCATGGTTGATAGTCTGCTTGCACAATTTAGGACAGTGCTATAAAACATCTTAAAGAGAGTGACCTAGTACGCGACTCATCCTAATAATCTTTTTGGTGGCAACAACGACTTTCAAACCATTTTATTTATAAAAAAAACAATTGCATATCATGTTGATGGATATATTTTGTCAATGATTTGGTTTCGCTTTGGTGTACCTTTTCGTTTTAAGTAATTGAAGTTAAACGTCGTTTTGCTTTTTTAGTTTCCCTTTATAGGTGTGGTAATGACCCATAAGGATGTATAAAGGAAATTTGAGGAAATTTCTGTTATATTGTATTTCTGATGACATTCTGCAATCTTTTATAGGCCACGTTTCTGGGTTTTGTGCTCTCTGTGCAATTCAGAAGCATGTTAGCTGCGCTCTGCAATCAACTGGGAGCATATTATCTCCAAAAGATCTGGTTTTAAATCTGCGGTGTATCCTTATGTTTTGTGTTTTTTTAATGAATAATTAAAGTTCACTTATGTTTTTTCCATGCGGTTTTTCCGTATGCATCTTTTTGGGATGTTCGCCACCACTCATTTACCTCTCTCAGCATCTTAGAACCAGGGAAGATTTTGAAAAAGCTTTTCATCATGGTTATAGTTGATAAGGTGGTTTCTGAGGCTAAGAAAATATTTGATTACTCCTCTAAATCTGGCTATAATATATACAACAAGATTTCCTCTAAAGCTTTTCATCATGGTTATAGTTGATAATGTTTTGAAGTTAACTTTTTGCCAATTGCTTTGTTTTATCCACAAGTATCGTTCCATTCCCCCACAGTTTTTTTGTTGGAAGTGCTTCCCTATGTATTTCATTGAATACTTGTACTTCCTGACATTAAGATTAGGCATATCACGTAATTTCGGAAAGTCGAGGCAGGAGGATGCTCATGAGTATATGGTGAACTTACTTGAGTCAATGCATAAATGCTGCCTGCCTTCTGGGGTACCAAGTGAATCACCTAGTGCTTTTGAGAAAAGTTTGGTTCATAACATATTTGGTGGTCGTCTTCGTAGTCAGGTACTTGTTTCTTGAAGATGGTTCCATTGATGGCATAGCTTGTGTAGTACAAGAGTATATATATATTGATTTCAATGGATGGCAACAGCTCAAAAGTTTGTTGGTCGCTTTTTCCAGGTGAAATGCCAGCAGTGTTCTTATTGCTCCAACAAGTTTGATCCATTCTTAGATTTAAGTCTTGAAATCAATGCAGATACACTGCATAAGGCACTTGCAAATTTCACAACTCCAGAATGGTTGGATGGAGGGGAGAAGCAATACCATTGTCAACGTTGCAAGCAGAAAGTGAAAGCTCTCAAACAGCTAACAATTCATAAGGCACCTTCTGTGCTAACAATTCATCTAAAGCGATTCCACGCCCTTAATCCTAGTAAAAAGATTTCAAAGCATGTTCGGTTTGGCTCTGCACTGGATTTAAAATCTTTTGTCAGTGGCTCATATGTAAGCAATGCTGTTTTTTTAGTGATATTATTTATCTCATTTTCTTTAATTGTAGCTCTTTGGCTCTGTGCTATTCTTGCAAAACTCTTGTTATAGATAAAATAGAAAAATCATGTCTGCAGTATTTGATTTGTGCTCTGTAGTCAGTAGCGGTGGTAGTGGCTGCAATTGCAGGTTCGACACTATGCAATACGCTGTGGTGGAGCAGATCAGTGTAGCGGCTGTAGCGCTTCTCTTGGCGGTGAAATCGCAGAGGAATGGTAGAGAAAGCATGGAGAAAAAGACATAAAGGCCCTCAATTTTTATCACCAAAAGAAAAAAAGGCCCTCATATTTATCGGGAAAAGACTGAAAGCACCTTCACTTATTCTGCGAAAAGACAAAATCCCCCTCATGTTTTATTCTTTTTGAACCAATTAGGGTTTTTCCTTTTGCGATCTCTTTTCTTCTTGTTTACGACCTCTCATCTTCTCTTCTTGGCTGCGATCTTCATCTTCTCTCCTCTCTGCAACTTTTCCTGCCATGTGACTCTGGCACGACATGGATGACTCCAATGCAACCTTTACTTCCCTGTTCTCTGTACCACCAAACCTCTTCTGCTCCCCTGTTTTTCTCACCCCCAGACTCCACTATACTGCTACGCCACAATAGTATTTTGGAGGTCGTCCGCTACACTACGCTATCCACCATTGACTACATAGGATTTGTGAAGGAATTATTTCCCAGATTCATGTTTAAAAATATTTGTTACTCTGTTTAACTGCTTTCTCTATGTGCCTTAGACTCAATGATATGGTGACGTTGTATTCTCACTTTCAAGTTTCTTCTGTTTGGCAGGATGGAGATGTGAAGTACTCGCTGTACGGGGTTCTGGTTCATTCTGGTTGCAGCACTCGTTCTGGCCACTATTACTGCTATGTTCGCACTTCCAATGGCATGTGGTATACCTTGGATGACAATCGGGTACTGAAAATATGCACATAACCTTTCTTTTTCTAGTGTTATGAATCTTGTAATGCTTGGCATTAATTTTATAAATATCTATAACCTGAGATAAATCAGTTAGTGTTAATCTGGTTGGGGCTAATAAGAACAATATTATTATCTAGCATAACTTCCTTTTCTGGAACTCTAGTCTGTCTATTCATAATAGTTACCTTCCTGGACTTTGACATTATTATGAAGTCAATATTTGTTTTATCGAAAAATAAAATACAATGACTTTTATTTGATTGGTTTTTGTGTCTCACTGGAAACTGAGATACCTCCCAATTTCTGTTTAATTGTTATTTTTGTCAGAACTGGCTATATAAATAATCATGATTTGATGCACAGAAGTCTGATGAATTGAATGTCATGGATGCCCTACTTACTAGGGTGCCCTGTTTCTGTTGTGACATTAAATTAATTCACGATTTTTACCCTATTTTTACTGTTGCAACAGGTAAATCATGTTAGTGAACGGGAAGTTTTAAATCAGCAAGCTTACATGTTGTTCTATGCTCGTGATAGAAAAAGTATACCTCCAGCTCCAAGGAAGCCTGTTGGTGTTGCTAAGGAGGAGAATATGAAGACTAATGTCATTGGAAATATATATTCTTCAACTTCAAACAATGCATTGAAAGAATATCCAAATGGTCATGTCGAAAATAAATTATGTGGCGAACCTTCTTTGACCGCTGAAACTCAGAAAAATTTGCCAAATGCTGGTCCATCAAGTGTTTCATGTGTGAAATATGATCTGGTTCAGCAAAAAAACAGTGACATATTAGCAGAAAGCTCAATGAATAGTAATAAATCTGTGTCTGAACTTCCTTCCAAAGAACATACACAGAATAACTCATCAAAAGAGCTCTCTGTTGCCAACTTAGAACTTGAATGTTTGTCATCCTTAGATCACTCTGGAAAAGGCAAAATCCCTGGTAATCAGAATTGTTTAGCTGCACCAGCTGCAGAGAGGCCTAATTTGTTCAATGAGAATGCAATTTTAAAAGAGGGTTTCAGAAATTCGCCTTTAGTAGTGCCAACCTTCAGTAATCCCCAGACTTTTACTGATAAACATGGTAGTGGCCGAACATCACAGTTGCAGGAGGTATGTGATTTAAAATACTTTCAGTATCCTCTTTGTGCCAAACTGGTGCTACTTCAGTTTTCTTGATTACCTATCTGTGAATTCGCTCTCAGAATAATTCCCCCGCTGAGGTTGATGCTGTTGCAGCTAAAGATTCATCCACAAAATTGTCAGAGAGCACTGGCCTTGTAACTACAGTAACTCAACCTAATTTTGTTCATGTCCCCTGTTTTCCCATATCTTGGGGCCTTATCGGTTTTGAATTTTGATGTATTTACCCTACTTTTTTTAGGTTGGAACTTCAACTAGTTCGGTTAATGAGGAAGCATGCACTTTATTTTGTGAGAATGCAGTTGTTTCTCAGGGACTGGTTCTTAAAGGTTCATCAAATAGATCGAGTATCTCAAGTCTTAATAAAAAGCAAGTGAAAAAACCAAAAAAGAAGTTTCTCAAATACCAGCTATTGGGAATGCGTATTCGGCCGCTCCTCTGTTTGATGACATACTTAGGCCCAGCCAAGAAGAATCACTCAAAAAGTAAACGCCACATGTTGGGTTTGAAGCATCGTAGTAGAGAAAAGTTGAATAAACATGCTATCTCATCAGATATTGGACCATCTACACCTGGAAAAGCTCATTTGCCCCCCTCTGTGACTAGTTCTTCAGAAAGTAAAGCAACTATTGCTGGTCCAATACCTGATGCCAATATTAAATCTAATGATGTATCTCTGATGGAAGATTTTGCCGAACATGAGTTTAGGAAGAGAATCAATCAGAACTGTGCTGTGCTTGCAACAGCTACCCAAGCAGAAGATATATCCCGATGTTTAATGGTAAATGAATTTGAAGCTGGACAAGCTTATAGCAGCGTACAGGATGAGAGAGATCAAATGCATAATAATGTAATGAGGATGCTCACTCGAGGCCTAGAGGAGACAGTTGGTATGTTTCTATTGAATATTTTCCTTCCAGATTTGTTTGGCACAATATGAAAAATTGAAAAGTTTGCGTTACAATTCTTTGTAGTTTTATTTTTCAATATAGGCTTGTGCAAGATTTGTGATATATGATTAAATATTATATACTATCAATTAATATGTATTTCATTCAAGTTGACCTTAAAATAGTAGCATACTAGTTTTGTCACTCATTTTATTTCAGGATCTCTGATTAGATGATACTGACTCGTAGGTAAATCCTTTTACTGTTCATGCTCTAGTAGTATTTAATTGATTGGCGTAGATATGTATGCCTTAGCCTAGTCTGTACCAAATGCAGAATCCTGCTACATGCCAAATCCCTTGAGTTAAAATGGTGATATTCAAATTTCACCAAATGTAAGGATTTGGTGTCATCGTCGTGTTGATCAGGTTATGTTGTCTGTAATTGTACAAATAACATTAAATAGATACTGTGCCTTGAAAATGGTTTGGAATGTCGATTCTTCATTTCACATGCTAAATGCCATCCTTGATTAATATATAGCTAGCTACTTCAATTTTTTTTTGAAGATATAAGCTACTTTAATTAACTAGCTCAATTTTTCGTCTTTTGTTTGCATATTTGTATTACTTTTTCTTCTTTTCTGTACTGAGTACTGGCGCCTTTATGCTTAATATATAATATATATGTTCTTTTTGGGTACAGTTGCACGTTGGGATGATATAGAATTACCTTCATCTCAGCCCTTGGAGTCGAAGAATGGCCAGATTGCCAGCATTGGATATGTTGGGGATGAATGGTGAGCTCAACTATATATATTGTTGTTCTGTTTCCTTGTTTACCATGGAAGTAATTGAAGTAATCTGCAATGTGTTTGTTTGTGCTTTCCTGTGTCGGAATCAATTGAATGCTTGAATCATTTTTTGACGGCCATGGTTTGAAAAAATTATGAAAATGGCAATGTATGAAGTGTTGGTGGGGGTGGGCTCTATGTGACTAGATTATTTTGATGAATAACTACATGTATATCTATTAATTTGTAACTTGCCACCTCAAAATTTACAGGGATGAGGAATATGATAAGGGGAAAAGGAAGAAGTTAAAGGGCCCGAAGCAGAGCTTTGGTGGGCCAAATATTTTCCAAGAAATTGCTACTGAGAAATCCGTGTTAAAGAGGGCAAAAAGGAACCATTCTAGCTCATCGAACCCTCCATTTAGGATATGACTAAAAAATTCCCTTCTATCCTATGTGGGTTTCTTGTTGCAATTATCCATTTCTCAAACACTGAAAATGTGGTGAGGAGAGCACATAGCTTATTCTTTTTTTCCAGTACAAATTCTATTGGCTGCATCATATTGTCTTTGGAGCTGAGCTGCGGAGGATTAGGTTTTTTTATGTACCCGTGTTTCCCGTTGGGCATTGCATGCATGTATGTTTGAGAACTATTAGCATGCATGCATGTTTGAGAACTGTAAAAATATTAGAAAATATCTTATATATTATCTTAAAGTATCTTGAATTATTTCTTAGAATCAATTTATAATCCTATAAATATCTTAGAATGTTTCTTATTATTATTATTATTATTATTATTATTATTTGTTTCTGATTTAGGATTGAGTTTATGTTTCTCTATAAATAGATATTAGTATTGAGTCTTTTGTAATAAAGTTAGCATAAAGTTATTATCAATAATATTCAAATCTTTATTATTTTTTTCCCTCATTTTTTCTAAAATCCCACAACTTCAACATGGTATTTAGAGCCTATTTCGATCCTCCTTGAACGATCCCGCCTCTATTTCGCTGTCGAGTTTCCAACAGTTTGGGAATATAATCATAGTTTCTCTTTTACAATGTGATCATTCTATTTTCAAACTATTGTTATGACTTATTCTGACATCAGTTTCATTCGTTTTTGTTTTTCGTTTAGTTTGCTATTGCCGCCATTACTATCTCTAGTTACTTTTTCGAAAAATGACCACTCCATTAGCTTTGCCTCATCCAGATCAGCCCACACCTCAAAGTGTGTTGCCATAAGCCACAACACGCGCCTCATCGTCCACTGCACGTCAGATTCGTGTGTCTTCGCTCTTCATTGCGCTTCCGATAGCTGTTTAAGATGCGATCTCTTTCATTGGACTTGCCTCGGCCTCTTGGTTTTGAATTTGCCCTGTATTCTAGTTTCGAACTACGGTTACACCTGCTACCTCCAAGATCCGTCGCCTGCTACTGCTTGCCATCGGGTATTGTGTGCCATTAGGTAGATAAAAAATAGGTCCCTTTAGCTCAGTTGGTTAGAGCGTGTGGCTATTAACCACAAGGTTGGAGGTTCAACCCTTTTAGTTTTGGAGTCCCAAACCCCATTGGGTTGTTGAAAGCTTTACAGAACTATAACCAAGAGCTCTTGATATTGCCTGCCATCGCTGTTGAAAAAGTTTTTCCGCAAGTTTTTTGATACAACCACTTCCGCGGTAAAACTTTGCGTTTATGAGTTGTTTAACAATTTAGGATTTTATTTTGGGTTAAGGGTAGTGATCAGGTTTTAACTAGTGAAAAACTGCAATGATCAATTTGAGTTTTTGAAAGAAAAAAAATAATGTTGTTTGAATTGGGTAGGAGGTCACTGATTGGTGGTAACTAGGGTTCATTTGGTGATGAATTTGAGAAGGAAATAGGTATATTGCTTCGTGATCAAAGAAGATATAAGGTTGATGATCATGAACTTGAATTTGTACAGGAGTGGATCAACTCTTCCAACTGTTGAGGTTCTTTGAGTGCAGTTGGTGGGTTATTTGGTGGTGGTTCTACGGTGTTGGCTACTGTTTTGGAGTTTTTGGTGTAATGGTTTTGCTTCTGAGGAAGAGTTTAGGTCTAATCCAGCTTATCTTTCATATTATTACAACAATGTGAATTTGAATCATAGACTTCCACCTCCTTTGTTATCAAAGGAGGATTGAAGGTTTACACAGAGACTAAAAGGTGGAGCTTCTATAATTGGTGGTAGGAGGAAAGTGAATGGAGTTGCTGTTGATAATGGGAGTAAATCAATCTTTGCTACACCTCCTGATTTTAACATGAGGAAAAGAGCTTAGTGAGGTGGTGGTTGATGAAAGTTAGTGAGCTACCAAGTGATTTTGAGAGAAATTGAAAGGTCTTTTGGAGAAGTAACCTAGAGGAGAAAATTAGAGCTTGGTCTTGTGAAAATTGTGTTTCGTTGTGTTTGATTATGGTAGCGATAATTGTTGAAAAAACTATAATTGAGAATCAGAATATCGTTGTTATCTACAGAATCTCCCATGATGTCGGAACCACCTATGGAAATACTTCTAACCATGGTGTTCAAGAATCCTAACTACAGCTACCTCCACCAACCTCCGTTGTGGCTTATTTACGTATTCATTCCATCGTTGTGGTGGTAGTTGCAGCATTGCTGCATTGGGCAATACTTCCGCTGCTCTTAGAATGATGGAATGCACTAGTAGCTGGAGCTGTGGTGCCCATCGAGAACGAGCTGGAGGAGATAGTGGCGGAGGAGACGGTGCCGAGAATTTAGGCAAGTCAAATTTCTTTGGTTCTTCCTTGTCACCAAGTACTATTGATCCACATATTGTTGTTCTTAACGACCCATCTGTGGACAGAAATTACTTGAGCAACTCGTACATGAATTTACTTGAGCTTCAGAAAGCTTATCTCAGATCTCTGCTTTCACTTCATAAGTCACAATACATTTTCTCACTCCGTTGATTGATCATGACTTCGTTTTGTTAGAGTTGTGATGCTTCTTCTTCGGTGTCTATCATGCAATTTAGTTACTAATAGATTATAATAGTGACTTATATTCCCACCGACGATTATTCTGATGGTTTCCCTTTTTCCACATATGAATCATATTAATGATGACTTCTTCCGTTGGTGGTTATTCTAAAAGTGTCTTTTATTTTCATGACTCACTTTATCTTGACAATTTGTCCCAGATGCACTGACCTTGCCTTTCTCTCCTTGAAGCACATCTCTCTCTCTCTCTCTCTCCTTGAAGCAGATTCAAGTTTAAATATTTTGAGTCTCCGATATTATTGATTTAAAGCTTCCAAATGCAGTTTTTTAGAAGAACGAAACTTGCTTTGTTCAATTGTTTGTCATGAAAATCCCTCAGGCTGATGATCAATCAGGCTATCTAGCTAAGCTATCTTTATAACAATTCTCTCCAACTTCACATGCATCCCTGAGTTGCTTTTTCATCTTTTTTTTATACTTGTGGAGCATAATATTGTTTTCTTGTAGCAAGCTAAGCTTTAGCTTGAGGGGGAGTGTTAGAATATTAGAAAATATCTTATAATATCTTTTATATTATATTAGGGCATTTTAAATTATTTCTTATGATCAATTTATAATATTATAAATATCTTAGAATATTTCTCATTATTATTATTATTATTATTATTATTATTTGCTTTTGATTTAAGATTGAATCTATGTTTCTCTACAAATAGAAATTAATATTAAGTCTTTTGTAATATAGTTAACATAAAACTATTATCAATAATATTTAAATGCTTATTATTTTTTCTCCTCTTTTTTTTTTTAAAATCCCACGACTTCAACCAGAACTATTGGCATGCATGCATGTTTGAGAAATTTATTATATGCATGCCTGCATGTAATCCCGGGTTTCCCGTAGGAAATTCCGAGTTCAGACAAGTATTAGCTGCATGCATGTTTTTAGAAGTGAAAAATGAAATCTATTGTATTTCTGCTGTAGTAGCTGCCTGTCGTAGCTGAAATTTTGTTCATGAATTTAATTTAATATTTTTTAGACCTATGCATAACGTGTCTGTATCTTAGAAGTTTTTATTTGGCACATGGCTTGAGTTTGATTAGGTGCGAAACGTTAAATGTCGTGTGGTTTAATTTTAAGAAAATAAATTCAAGGTAATTTATGTTGTATAAATTCATAAGCTGTTGAGAAAAAATTTGATTGTATTTTTCTTAAATGACATTTTGTGACTTTTATTGAACTGGTTATGGTATGATTTACTCCCTTCTTTCCATTATAAAATATTTTGTTTGAACTTTGAAATATGTATTATTTTGAATTATTGTTACTTAATGTTATAAGACAACATAATTTTCTCTCTCTATAATTCCATGTTATTAAATTCTTCATCTAACTAGCCTAGAAATTAACATGTCAAATCTTTTTCTCAAGAATGTTAATTATTTAAAATGACAGCTAAGTATTAAAAATAGGAAAAACAAGACTGAGTCTTTTATAAAATAATTTAAACATTTCTTTGGGGGTTGGGGAGTTAAGTTTGAGTGAAAGTCTTGCTAATATTCAGTAAATCGATTGTGGTTATTGTCACTACTACTCACATTAAATAGAATAATTTAAAGCTTTTTGACGGAGAACAAATGTGATATGCCCGTCATAAAAAACGCAGAAGTTGACTTTCAAACAACACATAGATTACTCTTATTTAACCGTGAACTTTAATTCAACCGTCAATTGTTCCTTCCAAGATTTTAATTTTTAAGGATTACTTAAGGGAAGATATTTTTTAACTTCAAAATTTTGATATCAAATATTTTCTTTTTTTTGTGTGTGTGTATTTTTAAAATAGGTTTGTTATACAATTTTGTTTGGTTATTTAGAAGCCACCATTTAAACTATGTAGATGTAGGTTAGTGCATAATAATCGATCATCTGAAAAACTTTTATTCAACTTGTGTGAGCACAAGGATTAGCAAGTCAATCATTTGCGTTAAAACTTTGTCCAACAAATAGGGTGGAAAGTTCCAGCCTAAATGAATGTTCTTATATGTTGTGAGCTTATGTTCACTTGTTGATTTATTTCTTTGATATTGTTTATTTGTTGGTTGACTGAATGACTTTTGATTACTATTCTGAATACTTGTCAATTTTTTTATGTATTGTTCACTTTGAGTCTTACGCGTAAGGTCTTACAGTTTTATCTTTAGTAAAAAATGTTGTGGTTGGTAGAGGAGTGTGAGGGTTGTTTATAAACTACTTTTAGTCTTGATTCTCAACCAATGAGATACTATTTTAGTATACTGGATAACTAGCCCCTAGTTGGGGCTAAGGGGCAAAAGGATTTGTCGTCTCTCGATTGTGAAATAGGTTATACCCTATTTGGAGCGCCAATGTTCTGACTTCAAGTTATATTTATCAAGTATTGTGTGCTAAGGGTCATGTGCGTAAGGTCTCACTGTTTTGTCCTTGCTAATAGACACTTTAGTAGGTAGAAAAGTGTGAGTGTTGTTTATAAATTACTTTAACTAAGACTCAACCCACTAGCAATGTGACACTATTTTTGTGTACCATAATAGTAGCCTCCAAGTCGAGGTTGAGGGGAGTAAGTGATCTGTTAATACTCGTGCGTGGTTTAGACCACCATTTCCTACAAACAGCCCTATTGTTTAGATCTCAAGCAGCATTTTCAAGGTATTGTCTGCTTTGAGGCATTGTTTGTAATCTCTCATAGTATTGTCCTTGGTAAAATGTATTTTCAATGGGTTGAGGAGTGTATGTGGTGTTTATAAACTATCATTAGCTTCGATTCTCAATCAATGTGAGACATATTTTGTGTACTAAAACAATAATCTCCTATTCGAGGCTAAAAAGCTAAATGATTTGCTAGCCTCACGTGTGGCTCAAACTCTTGTTTCCCACATACGACACCATTTTTCTGATCTCAAGTTATATTTCTAAGGTATTGTCTACTTGGAGTTATGTGCGTATGGTCTCACAATATTATCCTTAGTAAAAGATGTTATGCTACATAAAAATAGGCCTACGTTGCTTGAGAGTTGACCCTAAAGATAATTTATAAACAACATTTACACTCTTCTACCAACTCATGTCTCTTTTACTATGGATAAAATTATAAATACATGGATTATTAATTTTCGATCTAAAAAGATAGTATCTCACAAATGTAGCTTGTGATCACAACAATTATGAATTATTAATGTTTTTATTATTAAATGCATGGCGTGTTTTAATTTGTATAAAATTTTATTTCTTTGAATGCCCTTTCAAGTGGTTGATCTTAAGGGTTTGTTTGATGCACATAATAAGATAGAAACGTGATAAAATATAATAGTGATAATATAAACATTATCTCATATATATATATATATATATATATATTATGTGTGTTTGATGCACACATAATAACAATTAAGATAACATCATTTTATTATATCATGTATTTGATACACATTTCATATGATACTAATATATATGATATTTAAATGGGAAGCTTACCATTGTAAAAAATTTCATAGTATTTTTGTTTTCAAACTAACTTATAATACTTTTAAATATTATAAATTAATAAAAAAAATACTAAAAAATAAATAAATAAGTAATAGAATAAATTTAATTTTAAAATATTCATTGACACTACTAAATAATTAATTTTATTTTTTTTTGAAATCATTGAGTAACCAAATAATTCTATATTTTTTGTTAGATAATTTAAATAAAGATATATATGATATAATATATATATATATATATATGTGTGTGTGTAAATGACAAAACTACCCTTATAAACAAATTATATTTATTTTAAAATTTCAATATTTGTATAATTTTCAATAACTATTTATTAAATAATACAAAAAGACTTTTGTGATAAAATCATAAATATTTTTTTAAAATTAATTAGTAATATTTTATTTTTAATTTAATACCATATTCTATTGTTTATTATATTTACATTTTATTATATTTATATTATAATTGAGTAAATTACTGTTTTTATTATACCATACTGATTTATAACTTAACTCATATTAAAAATATAAATTTCAACTAGAGAAATATGATATGATAATATTTTGGATTATTTTATTATATTATATTAATTCATCAAACACTAAATTAAAATATAATATAATAACTTATTTATATCTTCGATATCATGTCAATCAAATAAAAGCTAAACAATATGACAAATTTGAAAAAAAAGCCGTCAACTTAAATTTTGTTCTAAAGCTAACAAATAAATAATATATTTCTACCCGAAGTCCCAAACAGAACTCTCAGTGAATATTACAAAAAACCATAATTAAATATAAACGACTATAAGAGCACACAATGATATTCTAGTTCTCAATTCTCATCTAAACATTTCTTTAATAGTGGTGCCATTTTTTGTATGTGAACTCGTGAAATGGTCCCATTGGTAAAGAAACACTTATTTAACGTGGTTTGGAAAATAAGTATATATGGTGGCATAGCATGATTAAGAAAATGGATATGATGCATAGAGTACGCTTAAAATTACTCGTGGGGATGCTATGATTATTCATAGTAATTTTGTCGGTCGATTTCATGTTGATGTTAGTATGTTACTCATATATAATCGAAGCTGAAGCCTCATCCTTCTTCTTTGATTATTATTATCAATGCAAATCATTAGACCCTAACGCTGCTCTATGTTCATCTCCTCTCTTCATTGTATCAATAGTTAAAAGTTATTTATAAATTATTATATTATATATTCAACAATACAAGAATCAAAATGATGTATGCATATACAATTTACTTTTTTATTTGATGTATATTGATTGTTTTAATTTTTTTAAACAGATCTTTATTGTTTTAATTAGCTTTTTTTTTTTTTAATGTTAGAACGTAAATTTCATCATATTTACTCACACGACTGGTTCTAGATTTAAATTTAAAACAAAACATTCAACTTAACAATATTGACATTCGTCAATTGAACTAGGTCTTAAGAACTTAATTAACTTTGTTTTGAGACGTAATATTTTTAAAAAATTTACCATGAATTTAATTGGTAAGTAGTATTTATTATCTATGTAAATATTTTTTTACGGTATAAATTAATTATAATTATTGAATCGTTAAAATATTTAATATTAATTAAAACTATCTTAAAAGTCAATATGACTAATTACGTTTGATGTGTGTTTTTTGGTTAAATTGCGATAGATGTATTATAAAGTGTTAAAATTAAACTCAATTACTTTTTTATATATTTATTTTACATTAAAAAATATAGGCTAAATAGCATCCATGGTCCCTTAACTTAATTTCAGGTAACATTTTAGTCCTTTATCTTTTTTTTTTCTCGATTTGGTCCTTTATTTTAATTTTAAGTGACAATTTAATCCTTTATGTTTTAAAATGTTAACAATATTATCCTTTTTTTTACAAAAATTCAAAAAATTTATCAAAATTTTCAACCAAAACCCATAAAATTAATTACATTCTTTAATATAATACAAATTTTATCAAATTCATAACTCAAATATTCAAATAAACTGATATTTTCATTTTTTATTTGATTTTTAAAATTCCATCTAATAAATAATAAAAATATGAATTTATTTGAATATTTGAGTTATGAATTTGATAAAATTTGTATTATATTAAAGAATATAATTAATTTTATGGGTTTTGGTTGAAAATTTTGATAAATTTTTTGAATTTTTGTAAAAAAAACAGGATAATATTGTTAAAATTTTAAAACATAAAGAATTAAATTGTCACTTAAAATTAAAATAAAGGATCAAATCGAAAAAAAAAAGATAAAAAACTAAAATGTTAACTGAAATTAAATTAAGGAATCACATGTACTATTTAGCCAAAAATATATCAATATATTTATGCTTATTATATTTATGCTTATTATTGACCCAACAGGGAGGTTAATCAAAATCTGGCTTTTCGCGCATGTTTCACAAACAGGCCAACTTGCCAAAAGTGATAATGTGAAAAACCAAATAATGGATGAATTTCTTGTAGGTGAAGATTTGTCGTTGTAAAATAAAGGGAATATTGAAGTCAGCTAAGCCACCTACAGTCTCATAAGTGGTCATTTCTTCGGTAAAGATCCAAATAAGTTGAGTCACGGAGAAAGAAAGGAGTTTTATATGGTCTATGGACCACAAAAATGGTAGAAAATAGACGTACAATAGATAACAAAAAATATATTTAGTTGTAGTTTTAGTTCTTTTATTTTTGTTGACTTACGAATTTGTTTATCTTATTTTAAAAGTTAATAGTTTTTATCTTTTTTTTGATTTTTTAACTAAAAAATGATGACTTGAGATGTTATAATTAATAATGTGACATATGATACAATGATGTAGAATGATTAATATATATGAAATTGGAATAAAACTACATAAAAACTTATATTTCAACTTCGAATTTTTTATATTTTTAATTTAATTAGTGACATAAGAATAATTAATGTATTTAGATGATTCTATATTATATAATTGTACGTCACGTCATTAAAAATATGTCAAATCGTTATTTTTTAGTTCAAAAATCTGAAGAGGGACAAAAACTGTCGACTTTTAAAATATGGAGACCAATTATGTGAATTGGTAATAATAGATGGACCAAAACTGCAATTAACTCTAAATAATATCAATCGACAAGAGTCTATGACTTAGCATATGATACATCTATTGTTATGTTTGATTTTTTTCTTATGAGTCAAACTAATTTTTTTAAACGTCAAAACTATAAACTACTGAAAAAAAAATCTTTTAAACTTACTAGTTCGATCTACTTAATCAAATATAAATATTTTTTTATTATACAAAATATAAATAAATTTTATTATTATTACTATATTAAATTTTGTACTTTGCGTTAAATCATAAACTTATTAATTTTTTTTGTAACATCCGATAGGTATGACAATGGGGCGATTCATGGGCGGATTTTGACTCTACCACCCTCGCACTTAACTAGTTAAGGAATATCCGCACCAGTCTTCTTTTCTTGTTGGATTTAAAATTTGGGTCATTATATCAACAAAATTCAAGTTTTTCTACCACACACCTACAGTCGTTCATATATATAAAATAATAAATTTAAAAATTATATATATTATAATTAATATTAAATATAATTAATATAATAAAGTAATAATTTTTATCAATAATAAAATTTAAAAATATTAACAAAGTTTTTTCATCCAAACTAGGTCGAATTTGGTTGGACACCACAAATGCGGGTTGTGTTCTTATTATTATTAACAAATTTTTTTAAAAAAAAGTCGGATAAATTCTTAAATAGACTTGTGAAAGATAATAACACGATCTTGCAAAACCTTACTGAAGTACAAACCTATTTGCATTTATAGTAGAACATGCTATAATTGAAACACATAGTTAAACTAAAGCAAAAAAAAAGACAGGAAATTAGGCAAAATCAAATTAAATAACATGGAAGCAAAGAAAGAAACCCAACATGAACCGCACCATGAATTATGGGCAATATATTGGTCCCTGTTGAATAGATTCACGTGTTACGACAAATTGGCCGAAAAGGGCTCAAAACTCCAAAGTGAAAATGGATGACTGTTTATAAATTTAGAATCACAAATTAAGAATGGTCCACATGGTAGATTATTGGTTACTGCCATTGTCCCTTGAGCATGACATTCACAATGGCCCACGTTATGTAATTAAATGATTAATTTTCTGTATTTTTTATTGGGAAGATGGGTACTTTTTCCTATGTTTATAAGTCAAAAAAATACATTTTATTCTACCAAGAAAAACCTAGCTAATGCATTGAAAATTACTAGTATCATCATCACCATATTTTAAAGATTTTTTAGACTTAGTGGGTTGGGAGACCATGATGATAATATAGCTAAGATATTGGTAACAACCGTGAACTTTTCCTTGTACCAACAACATTAATTGCACATACAATTAAATGAATAATTGTGTAAAGAAAGAGAAGAGTGGAAAATAGAAGATAGTGAGAGTGACACATACAATTAATGGTGGGAGTAGCTGGATTATCCATTGTTGAAGTCACGGAGTTTAGTATATTATTAGCTCAACATGACCTTATTTTTAGGGTGAACAAACAAAGATCCAAACTCTGAATTACTACTCCTTATTTTGAGTTTAGGAGTACTTATTTTTCATGCTTTTATTTTTTTAATAAATATTTAAAATTTGATAAATATGCAACCAAATGACCCAAAATTGAATTAAGTTATTTTGTGTATATTTTATTATTTATTATATTTTTGAATGAGATAAAATTGATTTTGTAGATGTAGAATTAATTTTACATGTTTGATTGTTTTTTTTTGTAAAATTAATTTTGCATCAATAATTAGTTCTAATTTAAAACTAAAATTTGTTTTTTTACCTAAAATTATTTTTTAACCTCGAATTTATTATTTAAATCATTTAACATAATTATCCAAACGTACATTATTTTATCTCCAATTCACTGCATAGTATCAATTTCAAGGGAGCACCACTAAAACATCACAAAGACCCAAGTTCACATATTTACTCTATGTTCAAATTTGTTTTGCTCATAGAAAATTAAGCTAATCTAAGTATTCCATTTACCTCAGCATTTTATTTATTTATTTATGTATATTAATTTTTTAATTAATACATTATTACGGAGACAATCCTCCTTTGATTATAAATGTTGGTAAAAAAAAGAGGAATTAATTACTGTATCAAAATTCAAAAAGATTTTTTCCAACTAGCTAAGGTGGTGATGATAAACACACTCACTCATTTGACTCAAACGAAGAAGCATTAAATTCACAACAACAAATCTTTAATACTATATTTACAATCACCAACCGTCATGCTCGACAATATTTCAATCCATTTATGAACCTCAAACCCACTTCACTGCACCACTCAACAACATTCATCTTCACCTTTTTCCTTCATCATATCTTATATTTTTACTTTTCTATATGAAGCAACTACTCAGACATAAATACCAAATATGACACTGATTGATACTAATACGTCAACACTATAATAAATATAAAATAAATTAATTAATTAAATGTAAATAATATGTTGGTGATAAATAAATACATATTGAATATCAAAACACACATTCAATAAAAAACATTGATCGATGTTATAGAAATAGTTACACTTAAGTTATGTTTAGTTTGACAATAGAAATGGAAAAATAACATCTCACTGTGTAACTAAAGACGCACATTGCTTGCAATGCATGTACCTCATTTGAATGGGGAAAAAGCAAAAGCTCTTCCTTAAAAATAAGTTTCTATTTCTATGACAAAAAAAGTCCTTCTACACAAGTTAAAAAAGTATCACAACTTTTCCACAGTATTGAGTCTACATAAAGACAATACTAATTGTCCTTCTTTTTTGTTAGTTTTCCTGGAACCTCAAATCCAAACAAATCTTCCTCACATTCTCTTGTTATAGTTCACACCACAACCACAAGTGAATTTGACAACTTGTTTCAGCTTCTTCTTTTTACTCTCCCTGCTATGTACTTTGTGTCCTTCTATGCTTTATACACTTTGCAGTAAAAAAATCATTTTTTTTTCTTGTCTTAATCAGTAATATCCTGCGTATTGTTGTTAAAGTTCATGAACATTCTGAATGCGCAAAAGGGTTTCTTTTCTGCATAATTTCTAAGTATTAAACACCATTCCTTAATGGGTTTGGGGGTATTTGGATCTGTTCTTATTTTAACATTTTTTTTCAAGCATTTAGCTTCTCAGCAACCAAACACTGATGAGTACTTTGTGTCTGAGTTTTTGAAGAAAATGGGTTTAACATCACCCTCCAAAGTTTACAACTTTTCTTCTTCTGATTCTGTTTGTTCATGGAAAGGGATTTTCTGTGATGCCAATAAAGAACATGTTTTAGAGTTGAATTTTTCTGGTATTGGTCTCACTGGTCCTATTCCTGATACCACTTTAGGCAAACTTAGCAAGCTTCAATCTTTGGATCTTAGCTTCAACAAAATCACTGTTTTACCTTCGGATTTTTGGAGTTTGACCTCTCTCAAGAGCCTTAATCTTTCCTCCAATAAGATTTCAGGTTCATTGACTAACAACATTGGTAACTTTGGTTTACTTGAAAATTTTGAATTGTCAAACAATAGTTTCTCTGATGAAATTCCTGAAGCTTTGAGCTCACTCATGAGTTTAAGAGTTCTTAAACTTGACCACAACATGTTTGTTGGAAGGTTACCTTCTGGTATTCTAAAGTGTCAGTCTTTAGTTTCAATTGACGTTTCATCAAATCAGTTGAATGGAACACTTCCAAATGGTTTTGGTTCTGCTTTTCCTAAGCTTAGGAATTTGAACCTTGCTGAGAACAAAATCTATGGTGGTATCTCAGATTTTTCAGGGTTAAATTCCATTGTGAGTCTTAACATATCTGGTAATTCATTTCAAGGTTCTATCATGAGTGTCTTTGTGTTAAAGTTGGAGGTTATGGACCTTAGCAGAAACCAATTTCAAGGTCACATTTCTCAGGTAGAGTACAATTCTAATTACAATTGGTCTCATTTAGTTTATCTTGATTTGTCTGAGAATCAGCTTAGTGGTGAAATTTTCACAAACTTGAACAATTCTATGAATTTGAAGCACCTTAATCTTGCACACAATAGATTTACTAGACAGAAATTCCCACAGATTGAAATGCTCTCAGGATTGGAATATCTGAACTTGTCCAAAACTAGTCTTGTTGGTCACATTCCTGATGAAATTTCACAACTGAGTAGTTTGAAGTCACTTGATGTTTCGATGAATCATCTTGATGGGAAAATTCCATTATTGAGGAATAAGCATTTCCAAGTTATTGATCTTTCACACAACAATTTGAGTGGACCAGTACCTTCATCTGTTTTAGAGAATCTCTCAAGGATGAAGAAATACAACTTCTCTTATAATAACTTAACTCTTTGTGCTTCAGAAATCGAACCAGATATCGTGCAAACATCTTTCTTTGGATCAGTTAACAGCTGTCCAATTGCCGCGAATCCGAGTCTCTTCAAAAGAAGAGACAATGACCACAAAGGAATGAAACTAGCTCTAGTATTGACCGTCTCGATGATATTTGCGCTTCTTGGCCTTTTGTTTCTAGCATTTGGTTGCAGAAGGAAACATAAAATGTGGGAAGTGAAACAAAGTTCATACAGAGAAGAACAGAATATCTCAGGCCCATTTTCATTCCAAACTGATTCAACAACTTGGGTGGCTGATGTAAAACAAGCAACATCAGTTCCGGTAGTAATCTTTGAGAAACCATTGTTAAATATTACATTTGCAGACCTGTTATCAGCAACTTCAAATTTTGATAGAGGTACCCTTTTGGCTGAAGGAAAATTTGGACCTGTTTATAGAGGTTTTCTACCTGGTGGTATTCATGTAGCAGTTAAAGTTTTGGTTGTTGGTTCTACATTGACAGATGAAGAAACTGCAAGAGAGCTTGAGTTTCTTGGTAGAATCAAGCACCCTAATCTAGTTCCTTTAACTGGTTTTTGTGTAGCTGGTGATCAAAGAATTGCTATATATGATTACATGGAGAATGGTAACTTGCAAAATCTTCTTTATGATTTGCCACTTGGTGTGCAAAGCACAGATGATTGGAGCACTGATACATGGGAAGAAACTGACAACAATGATGGAATTCAAAATGTTGGGTCTGAAGGATTACTCACAACATGGAGATTTCGCCACAAGATCGCCCTTGGAACTGCAAGAGCTTTAGCATTTCTGCATCATGGATGCTCACCTCCAATAATTCATAGAGCTGTCAAAGCTAGCAGTGTTTATTTGGACTATGATTTGGAGCCAAGGTTGTCTGATTTTGGACTTGCCAAGATTTTTGGACATGGTTTGGACGAAGAGATTGCATGTGGTTCGCCCGGTTATGTTCCGCCAGAGTTTACTCAACCGGAGTTTGAGTCTCCAACGCCGAAATCTGACGTGTACTGTTTTGGAGTTGTGCTCTTTGAGCTACTAACTGGAAAGAAACCGGTTGGAGATGATTACACTGATGATAAAGAAGCGGCGAGTTTGGTAAGTTGGGTTAGAGGACTTGTAAGGAAGAATCAAACTTTGAGAGCTATTGATCTGAAAATTCGCGATACGGGGTCAGATGCACAAATGGAGGAAGCTCTTAAGGTTGGATATCTATGCACAGCTGATCTACCTTTTAAGAGACCAACCATGCAGCAGATAGTTGGACTTCTAAAGGATATTGAACCTACAACTAGCTAGCATTTAGCAACAGATCATGGAAAAGAATGATGTTCCTTTTATTTAACTTTTTGTTTTTGTTTTCTTCTTCTTGTGTACTTGAGATTGAGAGCTTCCAATGCAACCAAGGAGAAAATGTGGAGAGGTTAAGTTCTTGAGTACTGTTTTTAATGTTAATTTTTTTTTTCTCTAGCTTTGATGAATATACACCAGAACTTCGTCTTTGATCTGACATGTTACTGCAGCTTGTAGTAGTGCTCTTGCATTCACTTTACTTCTACTTATTTGTATACTTTGCATCTCAATGTAATCAAATATGTTTTGTTTGGTTTTGTAAATTGCAATTGCAAACGTACATTTGTTTCAGAAGAACTATATAGTTACTTTGGATCCCAAATGTACCCAAATATGTAATGGTTGGTTTGTGCTAATTCCAATTTCAAAAGTACAGTAATATCTCAAAAGAACCCTGTAGTTACTTTACATTTAAATGTACCCGAATATTCTGACATTCAGATATGTTTGGTTTGCAATGGAGAATGTTCCAAATCACTTTATGTGATTTGAGAATATTCCAAACATACTGTTACACTGGCCATGGATATTGATTTAGTCATAATATAATACCAATTGAGATCTATGTGAACTTTTCCCAAATTCAGTTTATCTCATACAACATTTCTCGTATTCAACGATAACAGATGTCAATCTGTTTGCAGTGTGAAAAAAACATGAGGTTCTTGCACATTTTTTAACTTACATAAGAAATTCTTCATCCACAACATTTATTTACAAGTTTATAACACTACAATATATTTAGCTTTAGCTAATGGCAATACAACACACTTTATTCTTGAATCCACGTCTCTTGTCATATCTATATTTGCATATTCAAGAAATATTAGATACTGCCGTATCGAATTTCACACCATTCTAACGTCCCTTTTCTGGATTTGACAATAATCTTCTTATAATGTCGTAAACGATGTTTGGTCTTGTAGAAATCATTGCGTATTTAAGATTACTCACAATAAAAGAATAGGATAATTTGATCATGACATTGTGACCTTCTTAGTTTGGTGTTCTTCAATAATCTTTGGTGTTCTTTATTTTAATATTCTTCTTTACTAGACTCATAACTTTCCTGACAAAAGATTTATTCAATATTTTTTTCTTGAGATATGTTGTCTTTTTGTCTTATCTCTTCCAATAATTCAGATGTCATCAACATACAAAAGAAGTATCGTAGACTCACAATTATAATATTTCTTCACAAACACATAATGGTATGTAGAGATCTTTTCAAAGTTTTGTTAGGTCTTAAAGAGATCTAACTTTTTGTACCATTGCCTTAAAATTTAATTCAAACCATAGAAATTTTTCTTCATGCGACACACTAGGTGTTCTTTAGCTACTTCTTAAAAGTTGTTTTATGTAAATTTCTTCCCTCCAAGTCTCTTTGTAAGAATGTTGTTCTAACATTAATTTGTTCTACCTCCAATTGTGGTACAAATCAAGGCTATATTGGAATGCTAACAAATTTTGCAAATACACTTTAAGTGTCATTATAAAAGTTTTTCTAAAAAATGAGTTATAAAATCAATATATAGATATAAATTTTCATTATTTTGTTTTCTTGAGTTTTTTGTCGCTTATACCTAATTCATTCTTTATTAAAATATTTTAAAATTTTGTAAGGGCAATGTATACAGTATTTTAAAATATTCATACAAAAAATTATTTCAAAAATTAGATTCTACACACAAGTTGCCTTAAGAGACATAAAATATATTGAAATAAAAGTTAAATAATTTTTTTTACAAAAATTAAAAACAAATTTTAAATTTTTAACGAAAAAATAAATATATTTAACAGTGTAAAAGATTAATACAACAAAGTAGCACATGGGTACAAATTAAATTCTTAAAGTAATTAGATTTATGTAAATTTCATTCAAGAATTACATGAGTGTTGAAAATATTGTTTGAAATAGTGTTAGAAAGGTTAGAAAATATCTAGCTAATATTACTAGTTAAAAAAAAAAAAAAAAGGAAGCGTAGAAACGAATGTTAATCGGAGGGCCAGGATTGGATCTAAGAATAATTAGGTTTAGAATAAAAAGAGAGGGACCACTACACCGCAAAGTCTCCCATATCTTCTTCAACTCTTGTGTTCTTCTTCTTCTCCTCACACACTCCACACGCAGAGAGAGAGAGAGAGAGAGAAACAAAATCATCAATCAATCATGTCGGACGAAGAGCATCACTTCGATTCTCAAGCAGATGCCGGAGCTTCCAAAACCTACCCTCAGCAGGCCGGTACCATTCGCAAAAACGGTTACATCGTCATCAAATCCAGGCCTTGCAAGGTTTTTATATTTTCCCCCTTTTTTTATTTTGTTTACTATTTTCTAGGTCATGATTAACATCTAGATTTGTATTTCTGATTTCCTTATAAGATCCTTTGTTTGTTATTTTGGATTCTCTGATTGTGATTTTCGCTGTGTTATTATCTCACGCGTGGATAATGAACTTTCAATTTCTCTCACGAAAATCAACGTAGTTGCTATTGTTTGATTAGGATCTCTATAAGTTTTCTATTTCCTGTTACTAGTTAACATGCTTATGTTTATGTGGTGTTGATTTCCGTTGATTGGTAACTGGTAACGTTTAAACCCAAAAAAGGTTGAACTTGAAATGGATTGTTTTGATTTGATTTGATTGTATGAAGTAAAGAGATAGACATGTGATGTTTTACATGTAATATTGTTAAGTGTCAGTTCCTTGACAATAAGGACAATGGAATTTTAGTTTTGTTGTAGTGTTTATTTGTTATTATGATTATACATAGTCAATCGTGTTAACTTTCTTTTGAGGTGGCATGTTTGTTTCTTGATTTATCTTGGCAGGTTGTTGAAGTTTCTACTTCAAAAACAGGAAAGCATGGACATGCTAAGTGTCACTTTGTTGCAATTGATATTTTCAACGGGAAAAAGCTTGAAGATATTGTTCCTTCATCCCACAATTGTGATGTAATGCCGCTTTTCATTCAATTTTGTATGTAATATATGCTTGCTAAGCATTTCTCCATAATCATTGTTCTTTTTTGCAGGTTCCACATGTGAATCGTACTGACTATCAGCTGATTGATATCTCTGAAGATGGTTTTGTAAGTTTTCTTTTACTAATGACACTAGAGGTGTCATGGAAGGAAATTAAATTTAGGCTTTTGAAATGGATAATATGAAAGGAGAAATTATGATATAAGTAAATTGTTGGAGGGCACTGCTTTTTTTTATATCGGCTGAGTGCCGAGGATACTGCCGTGTCCTGAAAGTGAAAAATAAACTTATGTCTTATGGAAGGTTGCTTAAGGAGATAACAATAGTCTTCTGGCATGTTTTCTTTTACATATAGGAATGACTATAACATTTTCCTTTGTTGACTTTTACAAACAACTCTAAATTCAATTCAAGATAAGTTTTTTTTGGTACACAAGTCGATAAAAGATGACATAGTTTGCATTTCCAACCTTATATTTTTCTCAAGTTGAATAAATGTTACTTTGTTGATTTGGAAAAGAAAAATAATGAAGAATTATGGCTCCAACTGCTGATGTGAAGACAAACACATCCGCAGCAAGAAATACAGACAGAGATTATTCAGATATTTTTCGAGGCATTTCTTAACCTATTAATGTTTCTCTTAGGTGAGTTTGTTGACTGATAATGGAAGTACCAAGGATGATCTGAAGCTTCCCACAGATGATGCACTGCTTACTCAGGTATTGGGTTTTATAATTTTATTTATGAATTTAGGATCTTATGCTGCATGTATATTTTGTGCCCCTTTAATTGATTTCTTGTATACTTTCATTTAGATTAAAGATGGGTTTGCTGAAGGAAAAGATCTTGTCGTTTCTGTCATGTCTGCAATGGGAGAAGAACAGATATGTTCCCTGAAGGACATTGGTCCTAAATGATGCTATGGTTGTGGCAATGGGCGACAGCACGTATTTTCTTCTTATGTTTTTTCTTATGTTGCTAACAGGCAGTATTTTTTCTTATGCATGTATGCAAAATAAACCTGAAAAAATTGAAACTGCCTTGAGCTTGAACCTCATAAAGTTTGAGATGGGGAAAATGGCACCATATTTAGCTTTCGTCCTTTTAATTATTGAACCCTGCGGTTTTGGCTGGATGAATTTGTCATAAATGTTATTTTTAACGTTATGTTTTTATTGAGATTGATATTGAACCCTACTCTCCTCTTAGAGCATTTGTCCGATAGTTGACTGTGATGTGAGTTGGATCCTATGCATCAATACTCTACACATCTCCCTCGACACTTTATCTCTAAAAAATTCTTTTCTCCTGTAGCAGTAATGTGAACTTACAGCTTTTATAATTTTATCTGTTGTACAGCTGATCAGTTGTGTCTAAAGAGATGTTTAGGTATTTAACTTAATTGAGGAATCAATTTTTTATTCAACAAAAAAAGTTTATCAAATTAATGTTTATATAATATACACTTAACTTTAATTCAATACATTATTTTTGGTTGAATATGTATAATGGAAAGCTATTTACATTCTTAAAATTTGTTTATTGTCAAAATAAACACTAAATTTAACTTAGGAGTGGATGAGAATCAAAGAGTGGACATGAGTGGTGGACGAGAATGTAGAGATGACATATTTATGGTATAAGATTCTTTTATGAAATTATGGGTATATATTAGGAAGGATGTTTGTTCTTTTACCTCTAATTTTATAGATTTTTAATGGAGATAAAATTTGGGACTTTTAGGAAGATTTAAGGGTGAGAAAAAAAGTTTTCTATGATGAACTTTTTGTTATAGATTTTCACTCACATTTATAAATACTTATGCCATGACGTAACCTTGATAAGCTATTTGAGTTTACAAATTATTTATGATAATGTGTGGGAGATTAGAATGACTCAATTACATGATAGCAGGTTAACTGATAATTTTATTTTTTACTAAACTGAAAATTTAAACCATGGTTAATTTGAACATAAGTAGTATATTTATAATTAACATATTGTAATACTAGGACCAATTTTTTTTACTACCTAGACCTATACTATCTATAAATAATACTATGTTATAAAATATTCTTTTAATTTTTAATGTACTTTTTTTTATATGTATCTTTTAATTAATATTGATTGTATTATTTTCAATGCAATATCTTCTATTATATAATTATAATGTATAAATATATAATAAAGATAATTAGATAAAAGTAATTTTTTTTCCGTTTATATATTTTTCTTAATATTTTTGAATTGATTAAATAACTTAATTATTTTTGAATGGATGAATCATCTTGAAGTCCATGCACAGAAACAATCTCAACCACGTTGCAACCAATTGACAATTGTAAATGGATGATCTATTTTGTTATTCGCTAACAGCTAACAGGAATTGGATTTCCTCGTGTTAGAAAAAAAAAACATGACATAGTAATATGTTGATTTCCATTAATCAATGAATGTCTTGAATGAGAGAAAAAATGAATGGAAAAATAAAATTAAAAAAAAATGATTGATTGAGATAAGCACGTTACTCCCTCATGTTTTTTTTTTTTCAACATGAGAGAATCAATTCCCATGTCAACAAGTATCTAAGGAGACAAGGAAAAAAATATTTGTGTACTACTTATATCTATCTGGGTGGATATCCACTATGTGCTTATTTGGCAAGTATTACAATATTTGTATATATTTGTAGATATCAACTATTATTATAGACATTTTAAAAAAAATGCACTTATGTTATAAATTTTTGAATTATATAGGATTTTTCTTCTTCTTCTTTTGACAACAAAACTATCGATCACTATATTAATAAAATAAATACATCACATCATTCATCAAACATAGAAACTTCTCCATTAATGAGATTCTAACTTAAACAAGGTTTGTTGGAAGGACACAATTCTTTGATGTTGGGATTTTAGGGAAGTTTTGTGTCTAATAAATAGGGTAGTTTAGTTTTTTTTAAAGTAGGATATGTTAGTTATTAATTAATTAATTAATTAATTTATTAACGCATGAGTACAAATATTTACAGGCGGGTATGTATGTTAGTTTATTGTATATATTAATTAACAAGTAGTTGAAATATTAGTTTATCGTATCGCATATATCCATTAAAATTATTTGTCTCATGTCTTCGTAGTTTATACGCGAAACTTGCACGTATAGATTTTTTAGCAATGAACTACATAAAACATTGTGAACATCATGGTTTGTCGTCCCCCCACCCCACACACTCACACAAAGAAAGAGAATTAGATAGGGCAGAGCATCGAACGAGTTCTAGCCTAATATGGGTCATCTGAACCAAATTGAGGACACTAAAATTATGCCAAAATTCGACTGCATTCTAACATGGTTTGGGCATGTCTCAGGTAATAATTCAAGTAAGGGTTCGGTTATGGACTTCTACAAATTTAACTCAATTGAATTTTATTTTTTTAATAGATAATTAGTGAAAATAGTGAATCAAAATCGCAATTAGGTTAAAATATTTTTTATTTATTAAATATCTTTCAATATGCAATAATATTACATCTTGAATGTACAATATAAGATCATAGACGTTATGTAAAAAAAAATACAAGATCGTAGACAAGATTTACCCTCAACTTCATTTACATGAACCTAAGGGAACCTTATTGACTTTTGGTCTTGGTTTTAATATTCCTATCATCTACTACTATATTACATCCACTCGAAAAAATGTTTTATATTGTATTTCTCCTCAATTCCAACTTGAGCCAATTTTAACTGTAATATTCTTTTGTTGATTTACATTTATGTATTGAGGTTGATTTGGTAGCTGTGATGAGTGAGTTAAAAAGTAAAATGATAAGAAAATTATGAATCTGATCCTCATTTGCAACAAAAATTAATAAATTATTAAATAATTATCAATATATTGAAATCAAAAAAGTATTTCGACATAAAACATTGACTAAAATTAGTAATTTTATTTGATTAATATATTTTAGTCATACTAAATATTAATTTTGATTAAATAATATTTTCACTGGGCTGAGGTAGTATAAAAATATAGTACATAACTTAAAAATAACCTTTGAGACAAAAAAGAAAAAGAAAAAAAGGAAAAGAATGGTAGAGAGGTTGTCCACGTTGGTTTCAAACCTCATTTAATTTAACGGTTGAAAAAGTAAAAGGGAACTAAATAAAAACACACAGTTTCGCGAGTCAAAAAAGCAGTAACGTTTATCACCAAAACAAAAAAAAAGCAGTGACATTAGAAGAATAACTAACGGCGTAAATGGAAATACGAACTAGTAACGGGGAAACGAACGGTGACTGTTACCTGGTACGAGAACTAACATATCAGAAGAGAAGGAACGAGAAACACCTGAGTAGTGTGATGTGAGTGAGTAGTGACTCCAGTCAACGATAGTCAAACATACATTCACACTCACACATAAACCGTTGCGTTTCGTGAAACACGAAATTCGTTTTTCTTTTCTACACGATAACAAATAAAATTCGTCTTCAAACCTTGCTTTCTGCTTCTACTTCGCCATGACTGAGCATCGCGGCTCCGAAGCTCTATCAGTGGGGCCCGCTGAGCTTCTTCTGAACGAAAACGATTCCGAAAGTTACGATAGAAACCAAATAGAAGAAAAAGCTGAAGAGATAAAGGAACGAGTCGGTGAATCACCGCCTGCAATCGAGTCGCAACAAGGCAATTCTAATGAACCTAATTCAGAAACCCTAATTGATTTTCCTTCTTCAGTTTTGCAGAATCAAAGTTTCGGTACGACTCAATTTCAATGACTGTTAGTTACTCTGTTTGTGTGTGTGTGTGTGTGTATTTCTTGCATCGAATTAAATATTCATTATTATTTTTACAAAAAAATCATTGAATTGTTTGGTTGATGTCACAGATTTGAAGGTGTGCCCTAATATGCTTAATTCAGATGACAAAGTCGAAAATAAGGTTAGAGATAATTTATCGTAGGAAATTTGATTATTATATTACTACTATTAGAATATTTTATTGAAAGTGTTTTCTTGAATCTCGTTTTCGTGCGATCGTTCACGGTTTTGTGGTTTTTAATTGTGTCGAGTTGATTTTTTTATTCTTTCTGTTTTGCTTGATCATTTGTGGGAGTCGGTGATTTAGGTTTAGTCCATGGTTAGAATTGGGAAATTCGACCTTGGAAACTTTTACTAGGGGTTTTGAATGTTAGTAACTCTTATGTGTGAAGTGTCCACTGAAAAATTTGGAGCGCATTAATTACTCTGCTTTATGTTCTGGATCTGAAAACAACGCAGATATAAATAATAATTTATGCTTTATTGATTATACTATATTATACTAACATTGAAATCTGGATTTAACATGATTGCTAAATGATGCTCTCACAATAAATAATTTTAGCTAGGGTTTAGGACTTATGGAATGTTATGGCGGCGTTTGATCCATGTAGCCGACCCTACTTAGTGGGACAAGGTTTGGTTGTTGTTATTAGGACTTATGGAACTTGTTCTACATAAAGACTTTGTGTGACTTATGTTTCCATTTTCTGTCTCCTTAAAGCCTTTAGAAGCTTCTGCTTCATCATGAACTTGTGCTACTCTCAGTATACAGATTGACTGATCCCATAAAAAGGAGGAATGCAATTACTTAATTCTTAATAGAAAATGAGATGCAACGTCCAAGCTCTAATGCTATAGTGTTCTAAAATCCCATAAAAGTTGATTTACTTGCTGCATCTAATGATAGACTAGTTCCAAAATTTAGACTTGAAGTTTTCTGTAACTCCTGTATGATGTTTGTGAAGATTCTTAAGATTCTTTTTTCCCAGTTGTTTACACTGCCCAATTCTGAATTTTAACACTGGTGTTTGATATACTTATGAAATGTCTAGTCGATAGTGCATTTAGTGGTGTTGTGCTTTCATCTAACAAACAAGGCTTCATAGTAATATATGATTGGTTTTCTTGAAAGAAATATTCCTGACACAACGCAATATTTTTTCATTCAATTTAAGCATCAGAAAGTTGCATGTTATTTGCATCCCAATGTATTTGATTTCTTAAGCACTAAAATAGGACATTTCATGCTCAGGAAACAGTTGGGCCTCCTGAGAAGGAAATTGCGGCAAGCGAAGCAGCCCAGGCACCTCCAACTCAAACTGAAAATCAGCTTCAAGTGATTGTGCTTGCAACTCCATTATCTGAACTATCACCAAATTCTGTTACAAAATCTTTATCACCTATTCCTAGTCCAACGGCACAAATACAGAAAATGTCTACTCCGAACGTTAGTAATTTGCCTGTGCCAGATGAAGGCAAAAAAAATCCTTCTGGTGGTAAAGCCTTATCTTCTGTTTCTGTTGCAAGGACACCAGCATCTGATGGATACAACTGGCGGAAATATGGTCAGAAGCAAGTGAAGAGTCCTATTACAGGTTCTAGAAGCTATTACAGGTGTACTCAATCAAGCTGCTGTGCTAAGAAAATTGAATGCTGTGATCACTCAGGTCATGTGATGGAGACTGTTTATAAAAGTGAACACAGTCATGATCCCCCGCGGAAGACTAATTCCATTAGGGAAAATAAATTTGTGTCTTCCAATGAACCTACTACAGAGAACAGTGCTTTAGTGAAGCCTATCAAAGTTCTGAAGGATTCCGATCCATCCATATCTTCGAATGCTCAAGAAGAAGCACCTTGCAGTACTGACAAGAAACCTCAAAACTCATCTAATACCAATGGTAATGGTAAAGTTAGTTTGAATGAGGAACATCTACACGAGCCAGAGCCAAAACGAAGGCAAGTCCGCTTATGAAATCATATTATTTGTAGATAGAGCTTAGACAATAAGCCTTTTCTTCTAATTGTGGCAGGATATAATAATTTATCTTCTCTCCTTTAATTTGATAACCAGAAAGGAGAAAGGCGACATAATTCACTCAGATTCTCATGTAAAACCTGAAAAGAAACCCAAGTTTGTTGTACATGCAGCAGGGGATGTGGGGATATCAGGTGATGGATACCGATGGCGCAAGTATGGACAGAAAATGGTGAAGGGGAACCCACATCCTAGGTAAATGCCTTTATCAAGAAGCCAAGTATTCGTAATTTCTGTTTTATTTTATTTTCTTTTGTTTAATTTGTTCTCAATATGAATCTTTGTTGCGTTGATAATCAGTATCTTTAGTTGAAGATTGTGAAAGTTAAGTTGTATTTGGGTTTAAACTGTGTTTAATTTTTTTGAATAATAAACCAAACTATTAAAAAGTCCAATAAAATTTTGCAAGCTGCATTTATTTCTTGTATGCAGTTTGAAGAATGACAACGAGGCCAAGATCTTATTTCATGCTGGTGCCCTTTTTTCCCCCTACTTTGGCTAGCTTTTAAAATATTGGCCATAAGTTTATACATCTCCACTTACTTTAGAAGTAACTCTTGTCATCTTTACTCCTTTTAATAATTCTTTATAGACACTTATGCACCCCAAATTTTAGATACAACGGACATATGTAATGTTATTTTATACTTGACATCTATTTTTATTTTAAAAATATATTGTGCCTTAAATTTAAGTTATTTGATGAAGTATCACACATCTTTTGATTTTCATGAAAATTTGTAGACTATATAAATGAAACTTGCAACTTTTTATTTTTTGAAGGCACCTGTATTTTGTCCATGCTTGTATTAGCTTATTTTATTCTTAGAATGTCTATGATAAAAATGTTGCAAAGAGACCTTTCAGCTAAAAAGCTGATTTTTTTTTTGTAAAAGTTAAGCTAAAACAAACATGGACCGAGTGTCAAATTAATAAATGAAAGTTTTAGTAAAATTATTATAGGTTAGTTGGTAAATGTTGTGTTAAACTGAGTGGCGGAGCACTGATGATTTCTTTGAGAGGGCCAAATTGTTAAGGAATATACATGTAAATGTATTGCACCAATAATGTGTAATTTTTATCTTGGCGATGTAGTGGTCAATCCCTTTGTTTTTTCTCTTAAAAGGAGCTGATTCCAAGCTTGGCTCCTCCTTGCAAAACCAGCTTAGCCACTAGACCACCGTAAACTTCTATGATAGATATGGAAAACATAAAATATGTAAGATACCACCAATAATGCTACAATGTAATGTATATATTTTGTTTTCTTTAATTTTCCATTGAAACTGAAATAACTCCCTTTTCTTCTTATCTACTGCTTGAATTCAGAAACTACTACAGATGCACTTCTGCTGGATGTCCTGTCCGAAAGCACATTGAGACTGCCGTAGACAACTCAGATGCTGTAATCATAACTTATAAGGGTGTACATGATCATGACACTCCTGTGCCCAAGAAACGACATGGCCCACCAAGCGCTCCTCTTGTGGCTGCTGCAGCACCTGCCTCCATGAGTAATTTGCAGTTGACGAAGCCGGGTTCGCCTCAAAACCAGAAAATTTCTACTCAATGGTCAGTGGACACTGAAGGAGAACTAACTGGGGAAGCCATGGACCTCGGGGGTGAGAAAGCAATAGAGTCAGCTCGAACGCTTCTGAGCATAGGTTTCGAAATTAAGCCTTGCTGAATTCATCTTTCAGAAACCAACCATGCAGTTGTAACTATATAAATTAATTAATTAGCCGGTCTCTTGTAATTTCGAAGCTTCCCTGTGTTTATCCTTTATTTTTGTTTCTTGTTTTTCTTCTCATTAGGCTTTAGTGAAACAGTTTGTGTGTATTTGCTTGTAAACCCGTTCAGCTTTTCTGAAACAGTTTGCTAGTAGTGGAACGAATATAGAATTGATTGGCATAATTTATTTTCATGGTCATGAGGATAATAGTATGGCAGTGTTATCATTTCCACTCAAATGATTCGATATAAAGATGATGGCTACGACTGCCCAAGCATGTCTTGAACAAAATCGTTGAGATGGGAATGGACTAGGACCAAGTATGGCGTGCGAATGTATAATAAATTCCAATCACAAACCACCTTATTACTTTATTATTATTATTATTTGGAGAGTTTAATTTTTTGTGTATTCATGATTTTTCTTAATCTCTCTCCCATGTTTATTTTCCTTATTTCTTAAACCAAAGTTGGTCATGTTATTCTCTTTTGCCAAACTCTTCCTAACACTGGTGGTAATAGGAGATTAATGATTCGAAGAATATTGGTGGTTGGTTTGGGCAGTCGACAAAACTTGGGTGTTTCTTATGCTTACATGGGTATCAAAACTTATATTGGAATTATCATTATTGATTGTTTTATCTATGGTGTTACTCCTCATTTATTAAGAATGTTCAACAACACATTTTTCTCTTCTGCATTTTCAACAACACATTCCACGTAAGACAAATGTAGGGAGAAACGTTTACTTGTCGTTGTTTATTATCATTAAATTATTAATTGCTATGTTTGGAAGGGATGGTAAAGTCACACTCACATGCATTTAGATGAATTATAATTGAATGAGTTTTAATTTTTAAGTAAGTGGTTTTAAAATTAAAAATGATGTTATTTCTCATACTGAGAGAATCTGTGGGGATGTGAGGAGAGTTCATCCCTCTTAATGGAGTTTTTCATATACAAAAATCAAAGATAAAATTCCTTATCACTTTGCTTAAGGTGTTTATATTTTCTAATTCGAACGAACCACGTAGCAATTATGTCCTTTATATTAACAAATATATGGAGTGGAGATTATTTTACCGCCTAGTATAGCTATAATTTAAAGATTATTTTTTTTACATATTTTAAAAAAAAATGAGAAATTGTTATGTGTTTGTCAATTTGTCTGTTACTAAAAATAGTTTTAGTTTCATATCTTTATTTTAGTTGTAACAACAAGACACAAACTTTCAAAAATTATTATTATTTTTTAAAAAATATTTATTTTATAATCTATTTCAAAAATAGGGTCATGTTCGAAAATTTATTAGAAGCTTAATATTTTTAATTATTTCAATTTGGTGTGAAAAACCTAAAATATGTTTTTTTATTAATGAATTCAATATATTTTTAGTATGGTAGTACAGAAACCGGATTTGAACCTGAAATTAACCCACATTTTTTTGTTGTTCTTTTTCTTTTCACCGCACCTCCTTTTTCATTCTCTATCTTCATCTTTCACATATTTTCTGTTAATAATACTACTTTGTACCTTGCTTTTTTTGTTTCATCAAATCATCAAACCCAACACCCACAAGCAAAAAAAGAACATCAAACCCCACTCTCTCCTCTCTATCTTCATTCTTCCACGTTTCTGTTATTTTTCACTCCACCTTTTTCCCCAGCATTTTCTCGGTTTGCTATTTACTTGGCCAAAAATAAAAAAACATGAGCACTGTTCAATGAACATGTGTAAGTAGCATGGTACCAGCTTTTTAAGGTTGCATTGAAGTGTACTCTTCTTTTCTGCAATGCACAACGGAATCTTGACCTTTCGAGGTTCTTTCGAGCTCATTTCCAAACTAAACACAGCTCTACCTAAACCCTAATCTTCCTCCAAAAAAGTCAACCTATTTTCCTAATTCCAATCAGCTTCAACCTTTTCTGGCTTTCGCATTTTGGGTTTCAGAGAAATGGGTTTCTCGTTTCTCATTGGCTCTCAAATTGCTGGCTTTGAAGATTTTTAGTGAGACCCAGTTCACTTTGGAGGTTGAAAATCCAAGATCTGTTCTTGGGGCCACTTCACTGTGCACCAGGTGTTTGTTATATGTTCGAAAGTGATCATTTTTTTCTATGTTTCTTTAGCTTTCAACCCTAAAAAATTAGGGAGGGTTTCAGTGGATTTTTTTATGGGTAGCTGATTGATTGTTAGAGTTTTCAAAGGGTGAGTGGTGAGGTCAAAAGAAAAAAAGAAGAAATTGGTAGGTGACTGTGTTTTTTGGTGGGTTGTGAAACCAAAATTAGAAAGATTTGTGTCAATGTCAGGAGGTCCTAGATTAAGGTCTATGAATGTTGCTGACTCAGAAGCAAGGCCTGTGTTTGGCCCTGCTGGAAATAAGGCAGGCTCTTATAGTTCTAGGAAAGATTCTTCAAAGCCACTGAGGAAGGCTGAGAAATTGAGCAGGGAGGTTGATTTGGCTAAAGAGAAGAAAGCTTGTGAATTGTCTTCACCTGTCGCTTCCTCTCGTCAGTCACATTCTGCTAGTGTTTCTTCAGTGCTGCGCCGACACGAGCAGTTGTTGCATTCTAATTTGTCTATGAATGCTTCATGTTCTTCTGATGCATCCACCGACTCGTTTCATAGCCGAGCTTCTACTGGAAGATTGACTCGGTCTAATAGCTATGGTTTTACAAGGAAGCGGTCTGTGTCGAAACCTAGAAGTGTTGTTTCTGATGGTGTGTTGGAATCTCCTCCGCGTGATGGTGCACAATCCCAGAAGAGGTGTGCTTGGATCACTCCTAATACTGGTTTGTTCCCCTACTTCCTCCAATTTCCGTAAAATCTTAAGAAGGCATGCTATACTGATTTTAAAAACTTCACAGGCATACTATGTGTTTAATGATAATTTGGTTTTTATCATGTAATATTTGTGTGTTTTGAAGGATAGTTCGGTTCATGATACCTTTGGATGCTGAAATGCTTTCACGAATATAGGCGTTGTAGTTTAATTTCATTCGTCTGGTCTCCTTCAATGTGTTTGAATGCATTTGAGCTGATATTGTATGATTCATTTAACTTAAAGATTCAGTCCTTGAAGATTGAGATTTTACTTTAAAAATATAATTTGATTTTGACATCATCACATGATTTCCATATAGAAATGGGAATAACAATGGAGTCTGGTATTTTTAATTTTATATATTTTAGTTCTTTTTCTTAAGTTCATTTGCTTGTGTTTCAAATATGCAATGAGTTTGTAGCCAGTAGGATAGAACATGCCATGGACATGTGTCTCATATTATGGATTTTAGTTGATGTATTTTATCATTGAAGAGAAAATTGGGAATTCCAAGAGAAGTACACGGTATGAACCTGATATAGGTCAATGGTACTAAAGATGAATGTGCACAAGTCATGTTATAAGTTCTAAACTACTTTTACTATTTTACAAAGTTTTATTTTCCTGACTAAGTTTACTTGTTGATGTTAGAACAATGTTATGCTAATTTCCATGACGAAGAATGGGGAGTTCCGGTGCATGATGACAAGTATGTTTTTGTACACTAAAAATAGTCTTGTTAAGTTGATTGGAAAAGGAATGTATCATCCATTAAATTTTGCTTGGCACTCTTTATCACATGCAGGAAACTGTTTGAGCTTCTTGTTCTTTCGAGTGCTCTATCTGAACTCACTTGGCCAGCCATTCTAAGCAAGAGGCACATTTTTAGGTATTATTGTCGCTGCAGAAGTTCTGAATTTCTTTAGTTTTATTGTCCATTCTTGGGCTCAAACCTTTGCTGCTTGACTGCTACCTCATATGTAGCCTATTTTTTCTCTTTGATTCGTTCACATTAGTATTGTTAACAAAGTTCTTTGCAGGGAAATGTTTGCTGACTTTGATCCAGTTGCTGTCTCAAAATTGAATGAAAAGAAGATGATGGCACCGGGAACCACTGGAAGTTCCTTACTTTCTGATTTGAAATTGCGTGCAATAATCGAGAATGCACGCCAAATATCGAAGGTAGATTACTTTTCCCATGACTTTTGCTACCTTCATTATGGAATGTGCCTTCTTGGGTTAGATCTTAATTAATTGCTTATTGTTGGATAAGTACTACTGGAAGTTGAAGCCGAGAGATTACAGGCTTGCAGTATTTTACTGCCATATTCTAAATCTATAGTTCTATATTGGGTCTTTCTGAACTTGATAACATGTCCAGGAAACAAGTGGTGTTACTAGCTGTTCTATGTGGTACTTTATACTTTCCTTATTCATGATATATGTATAAAGTGGAATCCTGGGGATATGCTAGTCAGGAAAAAAGTCAACTACTTAATGTTTTGCAAATTTAGAGATTTTCCCTTGAAAAAAAAATTCTAGCTTTATTTTATGTTTTGATCTTTTGGAGAAACACCTAACTAGGAAAGTAAGTCTAATAATTTTCATAAAAGGAAAAGTTTCAAGTAGGATAATTCAATTCTCTTTATTTAATTAATGAATTTTGTTCCCTTTTCTAAAAATAAAACTTGAGTTTTTTTCTGAGATTTATAAGTCATATAATTATCCAATCATAATGAGAGGGATATTGAATCAATTGAACAACTTGTTGGTATTTAATGAAGGAGGTTATGTAATAAGGGCAATTGGGTTGTGGTCCTGGTCCTCATTTAATTTGCATGACCCATTTGGGACAAAGCATGATATTACTCTACCGTACAGTTTGAGTTTCCTATATTCTAATTTTCCACAATGATGTGAGACCTAATTATTCGGATTCTTTAACCAGCCAACATGCTTAGCTGGTATGTCCTAAGTCACCTAACATTTGACACTACAATGCCTTATTTTACTCGGCCATAATTGCACTCTGCACAACTTGCACCGCAGCTATGATTGTCATTGCAACTAACTTTTTGCAGGATTTACTGATGCCAGGTCATAGAAGAATTCGGGTCGTTCGACAATTATATTTGGAGTTTTGTGAACCACAAGCCTATAGTTAGCAAATTCCGATATCCTCGACAGGTTCCCGTTAAAACGCCCAAAGCCGATGTTATTAGCAAAGATTTAGTGAGAAGAGGTTTCCGTGGCGTGGGTCCCACGGTCATATACTCCTTCATGCAGGTTGCGGGGTTAACTAATGACCACCTCATCAGTTGTTTCAGATTTCAGGAATGTGTGGCTGCAGCAGAAGGGAAGGAAGATAATGCCGTCAAAGATGATGATCATCAACAAAAGGCATGTGATAGTGTGATGGAATCTGATCTTTCCATTGCCATTGATAATTTGAGTTTATCCTCAGAATGAATGATGGCCTCAACTGTCTTGGTTGATTGAGATCATGATTGTGTTGGCATTTCATCTGGTAGACATAATAGGTACACTACTTAGCCTGAAGTTGATTCATATTTGAGGAGAATTTGTGTATCAATTTCAAAGAAGGGTTGAATTAAATCAACCTTTCCTGTTGTATGAAGCTTTCTAGAGAGAAGCCTTAACAAATTGGAGTAGAATTATTTGTACAGTAAAAAAATATCAGTGGTTAGAAATTTCTTTTACTGATTCAGTGGCAGCAGGTAATAGATAACTGACTTTGATTATACAGTATTAACATCTAAATTTGATTATGTTTTGCATTCATGTATGCATTGTGTTGTTGTTCCAGCTAGAGTTTGAACTGATTAATACTAAGTCCTTCCCCACTTGTGATGGATGACAATGATAGAACAGTGGCTTTTGTTTTCCTGTCCCTTTGAGAGCAGGACTTCTCATTGTTCATAGACATGTTTGCTAGCTTTGGATTCCACCAACAGTAGTGACCTGGTGGGGTATTGCTTTGGCTCTGAAAATGATAATTGTGTGGCAGATGATTGCTTGTGACCTGCAATGTTTTCATGAGCTCCAATTTGAGTAAAACCACCAATTTTATCCATCAACTTTACATTCTCTCCTACTTGGTACCTTAAGGAAATAAAAATAATAAACAATCTATTTAACATTTTGTCAGGTCCTGTTAGAGGTCAGTATCTGCTATTATATATTAACATAACTTTAGAAAGTGCTCAAATAAATTTGACAAAATATCAGGAACTAATGCAGTAAATGTGGAAAATATTGGAAAAAAATTATTACTCAATTAAAGTATGAAATTGAACCAAATAGTTGGGTTTAAGTAGTTAATTAACTTCCGTCTGACACATTGAATCGTATGAGAGAATGTAAGTTTAAATTATGACTTGAGCTGTTGAGCTATTTTAGTCAGATTTTTTGATCAAATACTAGATTATTAGAGTCTTTTTCTCTCAGGAATAAGAGTACTAAAACCAAGTATGAAATCGGTAATTTACTTACTCCTTCCGTTGAAAGATAGAATTATTCCTATTTATTTTGCTCGAGTAATTTACATACACGTACAAAAACTCAATTATTATAATTACAGAATCTTGAAAAATGTCAATGCAATGGAGTGGAGGTTTCTCTTTTTATAGTCCTTGGAAATGATGGCATGTTTGGTCTAGTGTGAAAACAACTACAGAAGCATATGAAGGCGTAATCCTAGAATGTAAGGAATCTTAATTTTTTATTGTCCATTATGACAACTAAAAAACTTTTTCATTAAAAAGAAATGTTATCAAGAAACGGATAGTATCTTATCGAGTAATCTCCATTGCAACAACGGGTGCTTTGTAATTTGATCATTGAACTAATGGACATCTAATAAGCTTTAAGAAGGAGGTTTTGAATTTTAACCCAAGAAACTTATGAAGAAAAAAACACTATTTGTGACCAAATTAGAAATGTCAATAAAAATAGCATAGAAAGGATAAACTCTTATAAAATATTTTGTGTGATTTACACCATACTGCGAACTAAATAGCATTAAATTATTATGTCATATATTTGAGAGGAATTAAATAATACTAGAATATGATTTAAATAATATAAAATAACAATTGTCAATATGAAAAAATAAACTATATAAAACTTTACAAAATTATTTTTTAAATAATATTAATTAATTTTTGAATAAATTTTATTATAAAATTAGGATATTTTATTGGATTTTACTTTGTATTATTTTATCACATATCATGTCAAACTTACCTGTATAACTTAATCACATAAATTCCAAGCTTTGCCAAGTATTCCTAGTATTAATTATCACGATATCTCTTCAAATACTTAGAAAGTTATTATTAATGTGAGGCAGGAGGTGAAAATTAATATTACCTGGATGGTTGAATCATTCACGATAGTCAGAATATAAGGTTTTGGAAAAATTATTGGATTCAAGACTACAACAACCTTATTTATCTCCTTGTAAATAATGTTCCGATAGGACGGTCAAATTTTCCTATATCTTATTATGCTTCTAATGGCAGTTGAAATTGGGACACTATTAATAGTTTTGTCCTTATGAAAACATGTGAGAAGATTGGGACACTATTAATAGTTGAAATTGTGTTTGTAATTCAGTTATGGTAGTTTAGAGGTTTTTAAGAAAAGTAGTTAGTTAGTTGAAATGCAGCTATAAAAAACTATTTTTCTATAAATTTGTAAACTAAGAACATTCTTGGTAAGTGTGTGTCAAGATCAATAATCAATCTCCATTTTCTGAACATTCTGCTTTTACTCTCTTCTTCTCAATTTCAATTCCTCTTTAATTATACAATTTGTTCCAACAAATGATATCAGAGTAAGGTTCTAATCTTAGGAAACACGAGTGAAAGTGTGAGGGGATTAAAAATTGGGAAACACAAGTGTGAGTGAAAGAGAGAAAGAAACCATGAATAGAGGAGGATTTCCTTCAAATCTGCCAGTTCTTGATGGGAAGAATTGGGAGAAGTGGTCTGGCTCAATGAGGTCATTGTTGGGAGCTCAAGAAGTTTTTGAGATTGTCTAAGATGGTTATGAACAGCTGGGCGCAAATCCTACAAAAAGGCAACAAGCCACTTTCAAAGATTGCAAGAAAATGGATTGCAAGACATTGTTTTACATTTAACAAAGTGTGGATGCAAACAATTTGGAAATGATCTCAAAGGTATCTACATCAAATAAGGCATGGGATATCTTGGTGAAGTATTACACGGGTAGTGAAAAAACTAAGAAAGTGAAGTTTCAAATATTGAGAAGGCAATATGAATTGTTGCAAATGGAGGAGGATGAAAGTGTGACTGATTATTTCAATCGAGTGCAGGCAATTATTAACCAGATGAGAACTAATGGTGAATCAATAACTGAAGTGGTGATTATTGAAAAGATCCTAAGAACATTGACACAAAGATATGATCACATAGTAGTGGCCATAGAGGAGTCAAAGGATCTTGAAACATTGAAGTTAGAAGACTTGAAAGGTTCCCTAAAAGCTCATGAATTGAGAGTAAGAGAAAGGTGTACAGCAACAACTCAAGTGCAGGCATTGCAGGCTCAAGTCAACAAGAAGCATGATTATGATGAAGGGGCTGAAAATTCAGGAAATCAACACAGTAGTGACAATAACAAGAAATCAAATGGCAAGAAGAAGTTTAACAAGAAGGGGGATTCAATGTTACAATTGTCAAAAGTGAGGTCACTTTGCTAATGAGTTTAGATCCAACAAGGAACAAAGAAATGATGATGAAGCTCAAATGGCAGTTGAGGACTCAGATTCATATTCAGATATAGTCTTGTTGATGGCTACCATAAACAAAGAACGTTCTTGGGCGTGTTCCAACGAAGAAAATTCTTGGGTGTGTTCAAATGGAGAACATTCTTGGGTGTGCTCAAATGGAAAACGTTCTTGGGTGTGTTCAAACGGAGAACGTTCTTCGTCCCAAGTCTAGTTTCATGCTACTAGTTGCTCTAATAAGATGACAAGCCAGAGTGAATGGCTGGTGGATGTTGATACATCAAGAAGGAGCAAGATCAGGTGACAAGTGGCAGAAGGAGAGTATGGATGTGATGGAAGGAAGTGCCCAACACAGAAATCGTGTGAAAATGGCGAGCTCAGTGGAGAAAGAAGGTTCTGCTGCTGTAGATGCCGGTGCAGGTGTAGGGGAAGAAGTTGTGTAGATGAGAAAGGAAGTGATGGTGGAGAGGATAGTTCTCCGTCGCATATAACCACGATAATCAAAATCAATTCAATGAAGGTAGTGAAGCGACGAAGGAGAGTGATCCATCAGCTGATGTTGCCAAGTCCTTGGAAGAAGTTCCTAATGACGATAAGAAACTTGAAGTCCGAGCGAAGGACCTTGAGTCAAAAGAGAATCTACATGAAATATGGATGAAGGAGTTTTAGTTAAAAGAAAAGCAACTTAAAGACCAAGTGCAGGAGTTTCAATCAAAAGTGGAGGAATTCGAAAGCCGAGTAAAGATCTCCGCTAATGAATATCAGCAATAGTACAACGTTGTGTGTTCTCAAATTAGAGCCACGAATAATGTTATTGCTGAACTGAAAGAAAATGTACTAAATGCAGAAAATCGGGCTAATGCTACAGAAGCTCAGTGTAAAATGTTGACAGAAACTGACGAGGAACTCAAACAAGAGTTGGTGGTAGCACATTCGAAAGTGTAGAGTTATTGGAGAGGCAGCTAAATGAGTCCGATTTACGGCTGTAATATGCAGTAACGTCTGCTGAAGCTATTCAGGAGAAGCAAAAGATGTAGTATTACACAATTGAAGATATTGAGCATGTGATAAAGGATCTTAAGTCAAAGGTTTCTAAAGCCGAGAGTCGAGCCGACAGTGCAGAGGAGAAATGTATCATAGTATCTGAATATAATGTTGAGTTGAATGAGGAAGTTAGTTTATTGAGGAGTAGATTGGAATGCTTCGAGGTACCGCTGCACAAAGTGGAGGAAGAAAAAATGGCAACTGCAAAGGATATTGGTAAGGCAGAACCTGTAAACCTTCAATTTTTTTTTATGGGATGAGTGTTTGGCCTTGCGATGGTGGAACAAGTCATGTTGGAAATGTTGATGAGTCAAAAGCTGATGGGACTAATACGGGTAGTAGATATGTATCATCCTGCTATAGTTCACCAAGGATGTCTGATGGACCTTCAAATGAGCTTTAAGAATAGCATTCAGTACATGGTAGTAATGAAGAGATTGATGATCAATTAGAGGTGGGCAGTGATGATGATTTCAGTGACGATGATGAAGAGTTACAAGGATCAAATCATTTTCAAGTATTTGGACCAAACAAATTGAAAGAGAAAAATGAGAGCATGTTTTTGAGGTTCTTAGGGTGTATATGGAACCCTTTATCATGGGTTATGGAAGCTGTTGTTGAGAAAAAATATCTTTTAATGATAACAAAATTATCTTAAGATTATGATTACACTAATGCATGCATTTAAGTTTTGTACTAAGAAAGGAACAGGATCCAAAGATAGCTACCTCCTGTCCAGAAGATTGAATGAATGCTTGAAACAAAGCTGTTAAATCCATAAAGAACATCTGGAAAACACCAGAAGCAGAACATCTGGGAAACCAGAAGCAGAACATCTGGAAAACACCAGAAGCAGAACATCTGGAAAACACCAGAAGCAGAACATCTGGAAAACACCAGAAGCAGAACATCTGGAAAACACTAGAAGTAGAACATCTGGAAAAGAAAAGCAAAACATCTGGAACAGAAAACCAGAAACAAAACATCTGGAAAACAGAAGCAAAACATCTAGAACAAAAAACACCAGAAGCAGAACATCTGGAAAACACCAGAAGCAAAACATCTGGAACAGAAAACCTAAGAGTTGAAAACACCAGATAATGCATCCAGAAGATACCAGAGGATGCATCCTGAAATCACCAGAGGATATCTTTGTTGGCCCATATCAGAAGGAAACAAAGTCAGAAGGAGACATGGACCAGACCAGAAGGAAGCCTGCCAGAGGAAGACTGGATCCAGACCAGAAGATATCATAAGTCAGACTTATTCAACAAGTTCTTCTGGCCAGAAGATGGCTTGATAGTGAAGTGAAAAAAACAGTCCTGGATTAATCAGAAGATAAGCTAAAAGGTCCAGACTGAAATATCCTTTGTCAAGAACTAATCTAGACCCAGTACAGTGTTGGCCAATATCAGAAGATCAGACCATGGCCCAGTGTTGGTCGAAATCAGAAGATTAGAATAAATGGCCCAGTGTTGGTCGAAACCAGAAGGACAGAATAAATGGTCCAGTGTTGGCCGAGATCAGAGGATCTCAGCATACCAGTTTGCTAGTCCAGATTGGCCGATATCAGAAGATGAAAATCATAAATGAATATAAGAAGATATACATCTGAAGATGAATTTCAGAAGAAACTTATCAGAGGATAAAAAGATGAACATCAAAGGATAAAACTCAGAAGATGAACTTCACATGAAATACACCAGAAAATGAATACCAGAAATTCAGAAGACAAACTTCACATGATAATCATCAGAAGATGAATTCCAGAAAATACACACCAGAAGATAAATATTAGAAGATAAACTCTGGAAGAAAAAACATCAGAAGTCAGATACCATAAGGTGAACTTCAGACACCAAAAGGAAATTACCAGAGGATAATTTCCAGTTGCTCATTCATCCTCTCACATTAAGAACAACTAACAGTTCCAATGTATCAAAATCTGCATCATCCACGACCAGAGAAGGGTCATGACTTGGAACCAGAAAAGAGCACGACCAGTTGTTAAAAACATATGGAATGATCTATCCTCCTAGAAAGCCAAGTAAAGAAGTAACCTCCCATGTGTCAGGCTGTAAAAAAGGACAGAATGGCAAGGCTGTAAATCTGCAACAACAGTGAGGTTCATTACATCTTGAAAAAATGGTCAGAAAGGAAAATTTTCTTGAAGCGAAAGTTTCCTTCTCCCTATAAAAGGAAGGCTGCTCTTCTTCAGCAAATACACACAACTACACAAGCAAAAACAGAAAAATATCATAGGCTATCAAGAGCATTATCAATCTCCTTTTAAGCTTTCGATAATCTTACACTAGATCATTGTTTAATCTTTGTAGAAAGTAAATCCCATCAAACTACTTCATATCATCTTTAGAACTTCAAGTGAGAAACACTTGAAGAGAAATCAGAAGGAAAAAATTGTGAGCTTGGTGAAGCTAAAGAATACACAGTTTGTAATCAACCTCAGTGAGAGGCTGATAGCTTTTGATACTTAGTGAAAACTCACAAGAGTGTGAGGACTGGACGTAGCCATCTTTGGGTGAACCAGTATAAAAGTTTGTGTGTCATTATTCTCTCTCTCTCAACTTTCAACATCTGATAATCATCCTCTGAAGGAGGACAGTAGTAAACAAAATTTTAAAAACCTTGAATATCTCTATTCAACCCCCCTTCTAGTGATATTCTAGCCACTTCAGCTGTTGTATTAATGGCAATTGCTTTGGCTAATGATAGTGGAAGACCTCCTGATTGGCAGGACTTTGTTGGTATTATTGTTGCTGCTCTCATGGCTGGTTCAGCAAACCAAGTTAACAGCCAAGTTAACTTCCTATTTTGGTTAATAGATGAAAAACAAGTTTGGATTAACATCATCCTAATCATTTTGAATTAAGGAGGAGTGTTGGATGTAGTTAATTCTAAAATGATTAATTGTGTTTGTAATTCAGTTAGGGTAGTTTAGAGGTTGTTAAGAAAGGTAATTAGTTAGTGAAGTTGTTAAGAAATGTAGTTATTTAGTTGATGTTCAGTTATAAAAAACTGTTTTTCTATAAATTTGTAAACCAAGAACATTCTTAGTATGTGTGTGTCAAGATCAATAATCAATCTCCGTTTTCTGAACATTCTATTTTTACTCTTTTCTTCTCAATTTCAATTCCTCTTTGATTATACAATTTGTTCCAATAAAGATTACTATGATTAAACCTCGTAGCCAAGGTTGATTTCCATTGTTGTAAGCTCACTTCATTGGGCAATTTTTCACTTAAATCAACCTATGAAGTTATCCCATTCTTCTTTAGATCATATCCCTTTATTCTCTAAAGCATGGTCTTGGAATGGACCAACTCGTCGTAGGCCTTTTCTTGTAGAAACTTGTCCTTTCTAAGATCCTTACAAATGATGAAAGGTGTTATGGATGGATGACCAATGATAAAATGTGCCATCGTGCCTTGAAACAATTTTATGCACATTTTAAGGGATTGAGAGGAGGTCAAGGAGTTGGGGGGTGCAATATTGAAGCAAAATTTTTCAGTTGAGGCTTTCAAAGGCTGTTAGGTTACAATGTACCTACTCCTATTATTGGGATGATTAGTAATCATCATTGATTCAAACTTCAAAGTGAATACCGAAGTGTTTCACCTCAAGTATAATTTTTCCATCTAAAGAGCATACTTTTATCCTTTTAAGTATTAAAAATTAAATAAAAATAGTAAAAACAAATTTCAATAAATAATAAAATAATTTTATATCTAAAATACATTGAAACTATAACATAAAAAAATTTAAATTTAAAAAACAACTAAGTAATTTTATTTTATTTGTTAGATAGATTAAACATAACTATAATATATATTATATTTAAATAGAAATACTACCCTTCTAAAAAAAATATTTATTTTAAAATGACAACTATCTTTATCATAAAATTATGCATATTTTTTATAACTACTTACTAATATTTTATTTTAAAATTTATATTAAATTCTATTATTTTTTAATTTACATTTATATTTTATTATATTTTATTTTTATATATTTTAAATTATATGTTATAAATTTAACTAAGTAAATTATTTTTTAATAATAACTTATCATGTTGTTTATCAAACACTAAATTAAAATATAATCACCAAATTAAAATATAATATGATATTCTTATTCTATTCACCAAGCCGACTTTAAAAATTTGGAGTATAAATATAATATACACCCCACTTCTATGATTGCACTTAGTCCAGCTTGTCCCCTCATGACTCAAGCTTCTCTTAGTTAGACTCAGCCCAATTAAGTTATTGGCTCAACTGAAAATTTTCCAATATAAAATGGCCACCTTTTTTATCCAAAAAAAAATGGTCACTTTGTTCCCAAAGGCAATAAAATGAGGCTGATGCTCTTTTTGATTTGGTAGTAAAAAAATCAGTTTATTAAAAACTCCAATTTAATAGTGTTTTTTAAATATTTTAAGTAAAAATATTAGGGGTGAATAAACACCCACTTAAAAATGAACTTTGACGTCAAAAAATCTTGCTGGCTCACCACAACAGAATGTCTGTTGATATCACAATAATACAATATGGACCATTATTAAGAAATAACAATATAATTGTGACCTTATACTATTTGACTTTTGAAATCCAAACCATAATATACTTTTTTTTAGTAAATAAAACAATTAAAAACCAGGACTCTTCCAAGTGAACAGTGGGTGACGACTCTTCTTATCGAGTCTCATAACCTTTTCTGATGATTTTATAAAGAGAAAAATAAAAATAAAATATATAAATTTGTTATGACAAAATAAAAAAGAATTACCCTATGCAATTTGAACTATTATAATAGATTATCTTAGAGTTTTTAGACATTACAAAAAATAAAAAATAATAAAAACAATAACTTATTCCAGTAATATTTTCGGTAGCATAAATTATTTTTTAAATAATTTTTTCAAAATTTGGAAAAACGCAGCAGTAACATGAATTAGTTATCACTTTACACAAGAATATGCTAAAATGTAAACATACTTTTTAAATATGGAATATAATGTTTTTAAGTTAGTGTAAAAAGCAGAATCATGTACGGGATAAAAAAATTTCTTTATAAATTTAATTAAAATTGTATGTAGGTAACTAAATTTAAATGAAACTTAGAAATTAAAAGGGAGCCACTAAATGGTTAAATAAATATGTGTTTAATTATAATATTTAAAAATCAACATGCATATAATAACAAAAATTTGTGGTAAGCTATATAAATAGTGTAAATAGTAGATGATAATTAAACAAAACAAAATAGTAATATAATTTTATTTGTGGTATGAAACAAAAAATGATAAACTAATAAATAGAAAAATGGTTATATAAATCTTCAACACATATGATAAAAAGGTAATGTGATAATATAATTTTAACTTTTTTTTGCTCATCATAATTGAGTAGTTCACTGATTCCACACATATAATGGAATTCAATAAAAAGTAAACAATAATAGTGCATTTGTTTAGTAATTTTAATAAATATGTAGTGTAAAGTTGTGTTTGACAAAAAAATATATACCATTTTCTTAATTCTTTTATCTTAGAATATTATAGATAAAAAATAATTTTAGTTAATGAAAATATTTGAAGCACCGTAATTTCTCATGATTTAATAAAAAATTTATAATGATATATATAGATTCAACAATATTATTAGAATATAAAACACAGTCATGATAAGAAATAAAATTATTTACTTTGGAACATATTAACCTTCACCAACATAATAACAACCAAAAACCTTTTTTTTTTGGGTAAAAAAAAACACACAACCAAAAACTTTTTAGGTTCGTTGGATAACGAAAATGAGCTCATCAACCTAATCTAAAAAAAGTGCATTTAAACTAATATATGTAATAAATTAAATCAAATCAAATTGTATTAAGACAAAATAAATTATAATTAGGTTAAATAAGATTTTAGTCCTTAAAAAAAGTCTCTATAAAATCAAAATAAAGACTAAAAATTAATAAAAAAAATTAGGAATTAAATTGAAAATTTAATAGTTTTATAGAACTAAAAACACATTTAACCTATTATAATTATATTTACAAATATAATACAGGGGTTAGATAAATTATTAGTCTTAAAGTTTCAAGATTTTGTTTTTAAGCCCTATGAAAAATATCTTAATTTTTTAAAGCATGTGTATTCTTCTTCCTTTTAAAAAAAATGGTTGAAGGTATAAGATTCACTCCCACAAAAATTTAAATTATTTTAACAAAAGATAAATTGGATATAAGTTTTTAAAAACTCATATTTAATTCATTTTTTATTAAATTTTTATAAAAAATAATTTATAATGTTCTAAACATGATTTTAAAAAATCATTTAAAAATTTAAAATATATATGATTTGACTTATCAGCCATGTGAAATGAAAAAATTTGTATATACTAGAAAGTTTTTAAAAAATTATAGAAAATAAAAACAAAATCTTCAAATTTTATAAGAACTAAAAATTTATTTAATTATATAAATTAATTATGTGGAATGTACCGTTTCTTTTAAGATAAAAAAAAATTGTTTAACTAAAAAAAAATAAGGAAATTACCAATTTACCCGCGTGAATCCAACTCAACAACAATTATATTAGTTTTGTACTCTTTTTTTCATATTTCCTTCAACACCTTCGTCACTTCAATCACATTTGTAATATTTGTGAAACATGTTATAAAAATTAAAAAAAAAAATAAAACAAATTATTAGTAGCATCAATAAAAATATTAGTTTGTGGTGTAAATGAATACACTTGATAGGAACTAAACCAATTTTAGATACTTTTACTTTTGTGTTAATTGTGAAACTGATTTTTTTATTGTATATAAAATATCTTTCTAAAGTTGATCCTTTAACTTATAAATAAGTGTTCGTGTTGCTCCCATTTTGTCTCCCTACTCCAAAAAATATACCATAATTTAAATATTCATATATGATTCAAACTTTGTAAGTTGAACCAATGAACAAAAATATACCTTGCAATTCATAAACACCAACTCAATGGAAAATTGAAGTTTAGGGATTTTATAATCTGGTTCTATCTAAGTTCGAACAACGCAAACAATTACAATTAAAACCCAATATTGTTTTCTGGGAAGGATTTCAGATGTGAAATCAAATTTGAGTGACAACAATGCAAAACACTGAAAACAAACAATGTCTTAGAATCACTATTTATAGAAAAATATAACTTTTACAAAATGTAACCTCCAAAATTTCTATGGATGATATTTTGATAAATGCTAATGTTCATTCTTATTAATGATTAATAATAATAATAACTATAATGTTGTATATATGTTTTGATTTTTTAAATAATAACGTAAAGTGAAACCCATGACAAGTATTATTTTGTATATTTATTATCGATATTGTAACTTTTTTAATCGATGCCAAATTATTTTTCATTTTCATTTATAATAATATGTAACCAAAAGATATTTTTATTTAAATTAAATTGTAACGTCAAATATTGTATAAAATTAATTAATGCAACACTTCTAATGATTATTACTATTGCTATTCATTTTTGTTATTCTAACATATGTAACAGAATTATAGTTTCATTTAAACTTACATGTAACGTTAATTATTTTGTAAATATCAATTAACTTTATTTGATAGACTTTACTTTGTAATATGTGTAGATAAATATGACTAGAAGATGATTATGGAAATGATGCCAAGTGTGAATTTGCTTACATGCACATGTTGATTGAGCTAAGTTGCTATAGTTTAATTGTTGTATATTATTCTACTTTGTATATATTATTATAGATTATAGATTTGAGGTAGGTTGGTGATATTATCTTTATGTGTTTATTTTTTTAAATGAAATGATAAAGAAATCGTTTTAAAATAAAATATAAGTATATTTTTTAGTTGAAATTTGAACATTAATTTATATTTTTGTAGAAAATTAACATATTTTTTGCTATAACAAAAAATGTTGTGATTTTATTTGTTTATTTGTAAATTTGAATATTAATATAACAATATTAATATTTGTTAGTTGAATTAAAATTCACGTAAAATATTATTTTTTTATTTTTAATTTTAACTTTGTTTTCTGATCATAAAAATCCCAAACCTTATTTGTAAAATAAAAAGTCTCGTTATAGTACAAATTAAATTAAATTCTACGAATTCATACAAGAATGAGAATTTATATTTTTGACAAAATACAAGTATGAGACTTAATGCTATACGCATGTACCATTTTTTGTTCACCAAAAAAAAAAAAAGCATTTTTTGACATAAATATACCAACTTTAAAATCATTGACCCTATTTATTTATATAGGTGTTTCACCTAATTCATATAATAATTTATCAAAAGGATAATTATTATATAAATAAAATTACGAATAAAAAATAATAATCAAATTCAATTTGTATACACTCTCCTATATAAAAGATTTTTTTGACGGGATACACTCTCCTATAATTAATAGCAGTTGCTATAACTAACAAAAAAACAATGCTAATAATTTAAAACGTGACGTGGCAGAGCACATCAAGAATTCTGATAAAGTCATAAGTACTCCAAAGGAAGGAAAAATAGAATTAAATAAGAAGTTTATCACAAATTATAATTATAATGAGTTTCGAGTAGTATATTTTAAAATGGATGGTGTAACATAAAAAACAACTCTTCAACGTAAATTGTTGTATTACTACCTCTCTGTATAAATATTAATTAGTTTTTTTATAAAATATTCATAATTAAATTTAAAAAATTAAAAATTTATTTATTTATTTCACTTAATCAGTGAAGGAAAATTTTGAAAAAAAAATATATTATCAACAAATTTTTAATATTTTACATCAATTAGAAACAAAAGTGATACATACATCAATTTTTTATTTATATTTTTCATTATAGACAAATTATAAAATAAACTACACAAAATTCTAAAAACAATATGTAACACTCCTTTAAAATATAAAAGTTAATAATTCTCGTTATTTTTACTATCAACACAATAAATATATATTTTTGTCTATCATCCATAAAGTTTATAGTAATAACTTTACAATAAGAGATATAATAATAAATGCTAAAAATAATATATATATATATTTTGAAAGTCGTGCATTTAATAGTTAAAATCATAAAAAGTATATTTTGACACAAATTTTTTTTGTTTCCTTTTCTTTTTTGTACATTTTGTTTTCTTTTTTATTTGTTAACAAATGATGATTCATCCTTCCAAAAAGAGATGTGATGGTTGATTATAAATAAGATAGACTCTCCCACACTGAAATGGCGACCATTGCTACTACCATTTTTCTTTCTTTCTCAAAATCTTCGTCTTCTCTCTTTCTCACTAAACACACTTCACGTTTTCACTTTGCTTCATTTCCCACGCGTTATCATCATTCCACGAGGAAGCTCATGTCTCACACTCCCGCACGTGCCACTCTCGGTCTTACTCACCCTACCAACGTCGAAACCCCTAAGGTTCAATTAACAACTCGTTTTTCATCCTCAATTTTCCATGCCCATGATTTTTTAACGCTTCTTTTACATACAAAATGTAAAAATTATTTGATTTGTTGATTTTCTCTTTGTGGGGTCTTCTTTCTAATCGGACCTTTTATATATATATATATATATATATATATATATATATATATATATATATATAATTTAGTTACGTTTTCAATGTTTATTTATTTTGTTTTGAGGTTGATTGTTGTGCCTGATTGGATGATTTCGTTTTATTGGTCTGATACTGAGAATGTCTTTTTTGTGTTTGTGAAAATTCCTGAAAGATCTCTTTTTCTGCTACGGATGTTGATGTAACGGAATGGAAAGGAGACATATTAGCAGTGGGTGTTACAGAGAAAGACCTGACAAGAGATGCAAAATCGAGATTTGAGAATCTGATTTTGAACAAGATTGACTCTAAGTTGGGTGGTTTGTTAGCTGAAGCTTCTTCCGAAGAGGATTTCTCTGGTAAAGCTGGTCAATCGACTGTTCTTAGAATTGCAGGACTTGGACCAAAGAGGGTTGGTTTGATTGGTCTTGGACAGTCACCTTCCACTACTGCACTTTTCAAAGGTCTTGGTGAGGCTGTTGTGGCGGCTGCTAAGTCTGCTCAGGCAAGCAATGTTGCCATTGTTCTTGCCTCTTCGGAAGGACTTTCTTCACAATCAAAGCTTAGCACTGCTTATGCAATTGCGTCTGGTATTGATTTATAATTGTTTGGTGTTGTGTTTGTTTGAATGTAAGCTTTTGATTTCTATATTTACATTTGATGTGTCGGTTTGAATTGTAATAGGGGCTGTGCTAGGATTATTTGAAGATCAAAGATTCAAGTCAGAATCAAAGAAACCAGTACTTAGATCCATTGACATTATTGGTCTTGGAACGGGACCTGAATTGGAGAAAAAGCTCAAGTATGCTGGAGATGTTTCTTCTGGAATAATTTTTGGAAGGGAGCTTGTAAACTCTCCTGCTAATGTTCTCACACCAGGTTCATATGACACTTAAAATTGTATTATATATGTATTTGTATCTATGTATGTTTGTGTGCTTCTCTAATATTTAATCTGTATTCGGTGATGTTTTTATCCCAGGGGTATTGGCAGAGGAGGCATCTAAGGTTGCTTCCACCTACAGTGACGTTTTCACTGCTAAAATATTAGATGCTGAACAATGTAAGGAATTGAAAATGGGGTCCTATCTGGGTGTTGCCGCAGCCTCGGCAAATCCTCCTCATTTTATCCATCTATGTTACAAACCTCCTAGTGGACCTGTCAATGTCAAACTGGCTTTGGTCGGAAAGGGTTTGACTTTTGATAGGTAATTGATTAATCCATTATTATTTTTTATCTACAACTCAATAAGAGAGTGATCAATCTGAAATGGGATTTTACCCCTTCTATTTTCCACGGGTTTGATTCTGGGTTTGATGTTTTTGCTGGTTGATAAATATTTGATATGAGGTCCTAAGTAGATTGCTTCAATGTATTCTTTCTGTATGCATGGCTAATTTGCCACAATGGCATACTAATTATATGGGTAAAGTTATATGTTGTTTTATCTCTTTTGAAAATTAAGGAGTGCAGGAATTTTATTCCTTTTCACTTTTCTTTTATTTTTGATGTAAGTAGTAGTTTTTTTTTTCTTACTGCTTTTTATCATGTTATTTGCATATTGTTAGTGGTGGCTACAACATCAAGACTGGACCTGGATGTTCAATTGAACTCATGAAATTTGATATGGGTGGTTCAGCTGCAGTTTTAGGCGCAGCAAAAGCACTTGGTCAAATCAAACCTCTTGGGGTGGAGGTTAGTCACTTGTGTCATTGGTCATACTTCCCCCTTTTCCTATAATTTAATATCTTTGGTCCTTCCATTTTATGTCAAGACTTTGTTTGCTTAAGGATTATTAGGTCATGTAGTATCGAATCTCCTAAATCATGGGTTTGTTTTAATAAAAAGAGCGAAATTTCCTATCAGATTCAATCTTTTTCATAATAGAGCTGTTGAGTATGAATGTTCATTTTCTTTTCTGGTGGCTACTTTCCTTTGGACTGATTTGTTTCAAACCCTTGGTGGCTATTGTGTCGTGTTTTGTGGTGTAATAAAAGTCTTGCATGTGCAGGTTCATTTTATAGTTGCAGCTTGTGAGAATATGATCAGTGGAACAGGTATGAGGCCCGGAGACATTGTCACAGCTTCAAATGGAAAGACTATAGAGGTGAGGGTTTACTAGGTATTTGTTTTTTAATTGTACAATAAATTTAACTTAATGTATGCAGTAGTGATGCATAGTATTTGATGGTTTTTTGTTTTTTTGTTTCAAAGCAATTTTTTTATTTTGTCAACTATGTATATATATCATTAGGTCCAAGAGACATGTAATTGGTGCTACCTCGAATATTTTATTAAATGATGTTTTGGGATGTTACTCTTGATTATCGTTTTCAGTATCAGTACCGAAATTGCAATTCAATTGTAGTAATAAATATATACATACAATGACATCACAATTGAAGATCAGTGAATTGAAGTTTTGGTCTCTATAAACTGTATAATAGAACATGTGTAGTATTTGACTTTGATTTCTTTATATGATGTACTTGGAATTTGACATTGGTTTAACTTTTTGTGTAGGTTAACAACACTGATGCTGAGGGAAGACTTACCCTGGCAGATGCACTGGTATATGCTTGTAACCAAGGTGTTGAAAAGGTATACAGCAAGGCATTTGCATCTTTCTATCTCTGTAGTATCCCTATAAAGCATAACAGATTTCGGTTGCCTTTCCAAAACATTTGATTTGCTTAACATTTAATGTTTCGTTTTATAGATTTGGTGAAATTTTCAATTATGTGATGAAAGTAATCAATTTACAAAGCAACTAAATTAAATTAGGATTGAATTTATATAGACTGTAAGTGTAAAAAGTTTTTACATTGTTAATCAATCATAACCGTCATATCATTAGGAACGTTTGACTTTTACTATAACTACTTTTAAAGTCACACGATTGATTGTTTGTGATGTGCTGACAATTTAAAACTTTTTACATTGACAATGCATGGAAATTAAACTCACTAAGTTAACTTTTCAAAAAATGAATCAATCATAAAGAGGGTGTTGCTAGCATTTCTACGAAATATCTACCATTCTCATTCTTCTAAAATATATGTCGACAAGTTAAGTTCTGTTTATGTGTACCAAGATTTGCAGAACAAGTTCTGACTTTGGCCTTTCTTGTAATTACAAACTTCTCATCTGTTGTCTGTTTTCTAGTATCAATTTAGACAAGCTCAAAACTTTCTTTAGGTGTATGGTTGTGGTTTGGTTTTAGAATAATGCTAACTGGTAGATCAACTCTTCAGATTGTTGACTTGGCAACCTTAACAGGGGCTTGCGTAGTTGCTCTTGGGCCATCGATCGCAGGTAAAGATTAACTAAAAACTATCATTTGTGTATGGATTTGACCCTTTTTATTATCTTTTGGTTGGCACATTAACTCCTTAAATTATATCATTTCGGGGAAGTAAACTTGGGATAGGCTGGTCCTGAAAGATAAAACTGTCAAATATCATCTGATTATTGCTGCAACCTACTATTTTGAAGGTGTGTTTTCACCCAATGATGAGCTGGTAAAAGAAGTTTTGGAAGCTTCTGAAGTGAGTGGGGAGAAACTATGGAGGCTGCCATTAGAGGAAAGCTACTGGGAATCGATGAAATCAGGAGTGGCTGATATGGTGAACACTGGTGGTAGACAAGGTGGTTCTATCACTGCTGCTCTTTTCCTGAAACAGGTACGTGCTTAATAATGATTTAAATCATGTCATTGTTTGAATTTTTCTTCTCAAAACTATTGGACAGTTGCGTACCATGGAGTGGGGTGGTAATAATCTAATTGATATTCTGCCATTTCCTTGCTCCATATTTTGGTGGTTTCTGAATCAATTTTGCTGTTTCAGTTTGTTGATGAAAAGGTTCAATGGATGCATATTGATATGGCTGGTCCTGTATGGAACGACAAGAAGCGCTCAGCGACAGGATTTGGCATTGCCACTCTAGTGGAATGGGTTTTGAAAAATGCTTCTTAATTAACATAAGATAAATCATGTTGTGGTTTTTCTGGCTCCTTAGCGTTGCTTTACTTATATGAATAAATTATTTGATGGTGGATGTAAAAGGTGGTAAGCTGAGGTATATTCCAGTGTATTCAAACTTTTAGTTTTTCCAATACAAAAAAAAAACTTTCTATTTTCATGTTTTGCTAATAATTCAGTTAAGCACCTCGTTGTTTTGTCATGTGTATTTTTTTGTTGTGTTATGTGTGTATTTGGAAGCATAGCTTATCTTGAACAAAAAAAAAAGAAACATATCTTTTTTTTCTTTTTCTTTTGGAGGGACCAATGAGCACCTTGACCAGTGCTGTGAAGGCCAAAGTAAAATCATCTTGCTTTAAGCCATCCAAGTGAAAGCAAAAGGGATCAAAAGTTGTAGTTCTTCGTCTTCCTATGTGAAAAAGGGATTGAATTCAAAAGAGAACCTATTTTGATTGAGATTTTTTTTGCCACTATCCTATTCAATTACTTTGTTAACCAGATAGGCTGGTTATATGCAAAGAGGTAAATAAAAGGGAAATAAAACAATTTTTCACAAGGTTGTTTTCTTTTTCATTTATATCTTTTCTCTTTAGCACAAAATCAAAAGAGGAAAAAAATTATAATGATTTTGGAACAAATTTAGCATGGTGTTATTTTTTATTGAGTTTTAAGGTGACATACCTTGTGAGTTCAAGCACTGAAAACCGTCTACTTCATTTTTGTTGCAATGAACAACCAAATGAAGAATATATATAAATATGTTATTATAGAATTTCATAAATGTTTTTTTGGAAGTAAAACTAATTCATGTTGGTATTAGTTAAGGAGCAAAAAATAGAGAAGTAAATGCACGTATACGGAGATAAAATGAGATACATATAGCAATCAAAATGTAATCTGTTAAATTTTAATTAATTTTCTTTTAGTATTCTATGTGATTTTTCTATATTTATTCTATCTCCTTTGTGACATGAAAAATTCCAAAATTTATATGAGAACTACAAATAAATTTAATATCGACTTTAATATAATAGAAAACATGTAAATATATATGTTTTTGAATGAATCGGATAAAATTTTAAATAAACTATATATATGGTTTCTTGTTTAAATAAGAAAAAGACAAGAATCAATCTATAAATGTATAAAAATAGACATAACAATTTCAAATAAACTATTTTGTTGAAAAAATTTACCAACAAATTATTAGTTGAGTAAAATAATTACATAATTAAGACTAATAATTTTGTTTGACATCATAAATGTCTTATTTTCTTTGATTTGAACTAATATTCCTAATCTTGAGTATTTCCTCCAATTCTAATTTTTATAGACATTCCAAAATATTAATCATAAATAATACTACAAAAAAATTCCACAATACAAATATTTAAAATGAAACGCACAAATATTAAACTATAAAAAAAATGAAGACAAGAGTGTTTATCCTCCAACAACAACAATTAAACTAAATGTTATTTGTTTAATATATGAAATATTGATTGAATCAAACATGCAATGGAGATACAAAGATAAGATATAATTGGAAATTTTGTTTTGAAGTTGATGTAATTGGAGTTTGAGAAGGATAGGGTGAGTTTGTGGAAATAAAATAGAAGGTTAGGAGATTGAGGAAGGTAAAAAAAAAAATGCATTAAAGTATAAAAATATAACAACAAAATAATTATCACAAAATTGATTTAGAGAAACGTATAAAAAAAATAAAATGATTATTTTTGAGTTGACAACTCAACTTTTTTATGTTTTGTAATTTTTTATTGATGGAACATTTTATTTTCTTGAGATAAATTTCAGTAATCATATTCAAGAGAAATAAAAAATATAAACAAAAAATAGAGAATTTTTATAGTACATTCATAAATTAAAGTGTTTTGGTACATTTGCTCTCTCAATTAATAAATTAAATATTATTTTTATGAATCAAATAATTATTTGTTGAATTTTATATTTTAGAAAAAATCATTTTATAAGAAAAAACATTATTTTATTGTTTATAAATATTATACTATTTTTTTTATATTTTATTGTAAAAAATATTCAATACACTATTATAAGTAATAAAAATTGTAAAAGAAATTATATTTTATTTTACCAACACTTTTGACAAATAATATTTAATTATTATAATTTTTTAAATAATAAAAAATAGTTTTTTTAAAAAAATTATTTAATCATTATTTTAAAGATAAAATATATGGGGTAGTCCGGTACATGTCAATTAACACAAACATCGTAAAATTTCTCACAAAAATAATAAATAGGGAACTTATAGGAAAAAAAATAAATGGAATAAATTTTGACAAGGATTTTGTAATTTTTCATTATCATAATGGGTTTCAACTCAAGGGAGAGTAGTCCGTAGAAAAAAAATGATGTTTAGATTCAAACCGTGATTGTCACTTTGTGAATACTACCAGTTCCTTTCATCAGACATAATCAGTGTTGCTACATGCTAGCTTTAAATAGTCACAAGTTTATTAAAAAAAACATCTCATCACTTGTCTAAGATTTATGATTATAATTTGACTTCATTTTCTTGACAGACATTTTAACTTGTTTTTTTTTTTAATACAAAAAACACCCTTAAGACAAACTTGTGATTGATTAACCCGAAATCCGGTCCTAGTAAAGGACGATTTGATTTTGAATAATTGAATGGTTGGCACCCTCCAAAAAGTGAAAAGAAAAGAAAGCATACCAAGAACAAGGGCATCAATCATCCTTCTACCTATGACTTCGCTAAAACTATTCTTTTATTTCAACACCAATCATTTTTATAGGCTCATTTAACATATTAGTTTATTTTTAGAGAATAATTTTGTATGAATATATTATGTTTTTTGGTTTTAACCATTTAATTTTTAAAAGAATCCAGAGGTAGATCATAAGATAAATAATACTTGACCAAAAATATTTGAATCAAAATTCGAATTTAAATTCTCTTATATTCTAATATAAAAAAATTAGGTTGAAATTTAACAATAAAAGTTACAAATTCGGTTAGATAATTAAAAAAGTAGCATAAAAATGCAATTGAGAGAGTTAAGAAATCTGAAAGCTCTCTCAACTCTTTAAGAGTGAGTGAGTAACACACCAACCAAGAGAATATGAATAAAATAAAATAAAATAAATCTTCATTTATTTTATTTTATATTTTCCTGTTGTCAGACATTTTGATCAAAGAGAGGAAGCATTCATGAATGAGAAACACAAAAACAGTAATACTATAATATCATCACAACCTCTTCCATTTTTATTTTATTGAATCATTCATTTTTATTTGCTATATGAATTAGTAAAGAAATTGTTTAATTTTGGAAGAAGAAAATGAGTGTATCTTTGACTGTGATGACCTTCAATCTCCATGATGATGAACCACAAGATAGTCCAAATTCATGGGAAAAGAGAAGAGACATATGCATAAGTGTTATTACCAGTTACTCCCCCATCATCCTCTGTACCCAACAAGGTTTCTTCACACTCTTTTTTTTTCTTTTTTCATCTGGGTTTGCAAATAATCGTTTCTTTTTTCTGATTTGCTTTTCAAAATTTCCTTTTTCATTAAGATTTCAATATTCAATTGATTACTCTTAATGGCTGTGGAAAGATGTTCATTTTTTTTATTTTTTGGATTGGCGAATGTTAGGGAAAGATTTTGAAGATTTTTTGCTTACTATTGTGTTCTTGATTTGATCTGGATGCTTTTTTTTTTTCTTTGAAAATATATTATATGACTTGTGAAAAGTTTCTTCCTTTCATTATTCTGATTTAGTTTTATTTATCCTCTTCTCTGTCTTGATTCAGGAGTCAAAACACAATTGGATTTTCTCCAGCAAGGTTTGCCAGGTGACAATTTTTTGTACATATGTTGTTTTTTAGCTTCTAAAAGGATTGATTTATAGTTTTTAAATTTGTTGCTTGCATTGTTTGGTTACATTACCAGCATATTTTGCATCTCATTTGCCATAATGTATGTGCCGTAGATCATAGTCATGTCCTTGTTAAATGATTATTTATTACACCGAATGGTACTGGTTAAGAGAAATGTACATGTCTGTAAAGTGCTTTTATCTAATGTGTTACTAGCCCAAGTTTTAAATGAATTAATGCTCACTATGCTGATGTTCTCATCTCATGTGATGCCTATACATGGAAAATGGTTTGGTTATGTTAAATTAGGCGTGCAGTTCATTCAAAAATGTTAGAAAGGTTAGAATTTAGATAAACTCTAAGAATCCAAGTGAGAAACTAACGCATTCGTATGAAGTAGGAAAATACTCTCTCAGGTGTCAAATTTATGTACAACAACGAACTAGGAGTGTTTTTTTATTTGCATACTATCAGTGGTTAATTTGTTAAGGGGAGGGGGATTTGTTAGTAGCAGAAATCAAACTCTGACCTCCTACAAATAGTTCTTTGGTGTCCCAATCCTTACCACTAGGCTACTCTTTCGGGGACAAAATGGGAGTGTTATACGTCTGTTGATATAAAATGCCAAAATGATCAAAATATCTGAATATTTTTTTTGATCATCCAATACTCTTGTGAGTGATATGAATAAGCACAGCTATTTACTAGTTGTTTTAGGAAATAATTTCATCTGTCTCCAGCAACAGTTTTTCTTTCTCCTTTTTATTTAGTCACTTAAATTTGCCTTGCTTTATGCTTGTAATTGAATTTTTTAGCTCAAATTGACTCACTCCATTTGCTAATTATCTTGACTTAATAATGTTCAAGGATGGCTTCCAAACTACTTATGTACAATTATTCTGGAAGAAAATCAAATATGCTTAGAGTCCAAGGAAAGATATAGAAAATACCATTACCATGAATTTATGTTTTCAAACATCAACTGTCCTTATCAACTCTCAGTGAAACTTGATGACAACTAGAAACTAGCTTTAGTAACATGTTCTACTAGGAAGGATACTATTTTCAGTTATTCAGTTCGTCTAAGTTGATAAAAATAATTGCTCAGGTTATGATCAATTTGGCGTATCACGAAAAGGGCCACAAGATACTACTGATGAGCATTGCACTATCTTCTATGATAAGGAAAAGGTATATATGGGATTATTTTTGGTATTGTCTCGTATATTTTCTTATACAACAGAACAGATTGGTTCCCAGTTTTTTTATTTTATTTTAATAAAAATGAAGGTAGAGCTTCTAGAAGGTGGAACTTTTTGGTTGTCTGAGTCTCCCTCTGTGCCTGGAAGCATCTCATGGGGTTCCGAAGTTCCTTGCATTGCAACATGGGCTATATCCTTATGATTTAGAAAAGAAATTATAACTTCAATTGTTTATGAACTGTGTTCTACTTTTGTTACACAATCTTCAAAAATCTTTTGGTTCTTTGACATGATGTATTGTCCACACATTTCAACTAAAAGGAGTTGAGCCACCAGGATTCTCATTTCAGATAGTAAATACAAACATGGACCAGTTCAGTCCTCGTGCCCGTAGACGAAGTGCTTTACTCACATGGCAGCATATTGCATCCTTACCCCCTAGCCTTCCAGTTGTGTACTGTGGAGGATTCAATACAGAAAAGGAATCAACTACGGGACGTTTTCTTCTTGGAAGATCGAGGTAGTTTTTCAAATTACTAGTTGTTATCAAATGATCAGACTACAAAAGAGTGGTTTTGTAACTTGTATGTTTATTCTGGTTGAATGCAGAGAGCATGGTGTAGTTGGGGATATGAGGGATGCATGGCCTAGTGCGCGCGTGAGGAAAAACGTTTCCTTAATCCGAACTTATCATGGATTCAAGGGTACTGTCTGCTTCTTCAATGCTTTTACGCCTTCATTTATGTTTCATCAAATGAGCATAACATCACTATGACTGTGCTATTATTATCTGGTGTTGTCAGGTGATAAACAAGGAACCCTTGAATTTCTCAAGTTAATTTTTAGAGCCCTCTGCCTCTGTTGGGATCGCCAAACACAGGATCTTCACGTTGATTGGATCCTTTTCAGAGGTAGATCTTTGATTCCTGTTTCATGTGAAGTTGTGAATGATAATATTGATGGATGTTATCCATCATCTCATTTTCCTATATTTGCCGAGTTTATGCTCCCTCGCACGGTAAGAATGTTAGAATCACCTGTACAAGAGGATAACTAAATTTCTATGTCTTGCTATATCTGAGTTCTATTGTGCTTATTTTTTTCCCGACCCTTTTGTTGTATCAATAATTCCTTCTCTAGTTATAAATGGATTTGCAGAACTATGGAAATATACTTCTGATAAATGTAGAGACACATTATTAATATGAACAATATTTGTAATGCACTTCTAAATTTTGATTTGAGAATGTTTCTTTCTCTAATTAATTTTATTGTTTACAAGAGATACTCTGACTCTTATGTCAATAGTGTATTCTAGAGTAAGTGACATTTTTTACCCTTGTGATGTGAGGTTATTCATAGTGTTCTATTCTTTCCATGTCACAAGCTTGTCATCAAGGACCTAAATTCTAACATGCTGAAGCTGTGGAATTTTAGATAGAAGGAAGAGAGAAAGTAATAAAAGATTGAATATTATTGATAATAATTTTATGTTAACTTGATATGAAAGATTCGATATTAATCTCTATTTATAGAGATATATAAAGTCAATTCTAAATAAGGAACAAATCATAATAATAATGAAAGATATTTTAAAATATTTTTATGATTATAAATTTATCCTAAGAAATAACATAAGATATTCTAACATAATATAAAATATAAAAGATATTATAAAATATTTTTTTTTATATTCTAACCTAACAAATAAAAGATTTGAAGGCTATTCTACTTAGATGCTCTCTAGTCCACCTTCACGTGCTGTTAAGCTTTGGCCTCATGTAGGAGTAGGCCTTTGCCATCCCACTAAGACATTTAGTAGGTGGATTGAGCCTTAAGAGTACTTCTCAAAACAAATATATTTAACAAAATTTATGATAAATCACAAAAGAGTTGTTATTTTGACACAAGTTTGACTATTATTAATTTTTTAGGATTGGTTACTGAATTGTACACGGACTGGGTTAGGTTATTTTTTACCAAATTCAATATCCATCAATTTTATTTGGATTGGGTTGAGCTCTCAACTGATGACTTTTTCATTAAACCCGAACTAAATCAAGCCGATTATGAGCGAGTTAAGTTCACAGATAATAAAAAAAATATTTGTTTTTTATTTTAAAAAAATATAATTAAATTTAAATATTTGAACATTTAAAAAATAATAAAACTATATTACAAAATATCATTTAATACTATAAATACATCTACAAACACAATAAAACACTTAAATTAATTAAATTAGCAACAAATTCTCAATTATAGTCCAACAACTAAATTTTATCTATACATCAATAGTAAAAAAATAAATAAAAATATATATATGTCACGTCAATGAGTTGAGATTGCTGGTTCATTGGATCAAAAAGTTAAACCCAGTATCCGAACTGAACATAATTGAGTTTCAATTGGTTGGTTCGGATAAGACTCAAAGTTAAATGAGTTTAGTCAAAATGCAGGTTGAATTGAATTGAGTGATTGAGTTTGTGGGTTTACTCGTACCCATGTACACCCCTATCTGTAAGTTCAAATATTAATTTTGCTCTCTTTCATACGATTTTATTTAAAGGATTGTACTACCAAGGACATTAAAAAACAAAAGAGGAAATAAAAATAACTATTGAATTAAAAAAAATGAATTTTTACAATTCATTTAATAATAAATGCACAATTTTTAATATTTTATTTCTACATTTAAGTTCTTTAACACGTCTCAATATTTCTCTACTATCCAACTACATAAATATCAGTGTACAAAAGACGAACTAAGTCGGATTTGCTGTGTCCCTTACTCGGTTGCAATATTCGATTGGACCAATTTTTAGGTCCTAACCCGTCAATTAACCCGACCAAATGCAGTTAGTTGCGGGGTTCAATAAAGACGGGTTCAATAAAGCCGAAATGAAATAAGACGAGACCATGTTGGTCTTAAGATATGTCGCCAATCAGTAATTCTTAAAAAAAAATTAGAAAAAAATAACTCACAACAAACCACCTACGGTTACTACTTGTTAAATTATTTAAAAGTAATAACTCATAATATTGTCCTACAAACTACAAATCATTAAATCAAAACAAATAACCTACTACCTATTAGACTCATATATCTTTCATCACCTAATAGTCTTACTATTTAATCAAGACTAGTATTAAACCAACATTGTTTTATAATAATAATAATAATAATAATAATAAAGAAGAAGAAGAAGAATTACTCTTATGAAAAATTACTCTTATGATTCTTTAATTTATTTTATTGTGTAAGATTTGTCTTTTATGTTTTTTAAAGGTCGGTCTTTTAAGTTTCATGACATTAACTTGGTTGGCCTCTTCTTTTTTTAGTTTTTTCAGTTTTGATTAAAAAAAAAAGCTTATATGATTTTCAGTGATGATGTGTCTATTACATTGCTTACGTGGGAAATTCAAATAGATAAAATTAATCTTATTACTTATTTTACTATGACCACCCCAAATTAAATTTTCTTACAATCATTTGAATGATTTCAACAATTTTTCTAAATACTTAGAAAGACAAAGTCAGTTAAATACTCTGTATTTTAAATATATAATAACTTTCTTGACAAATTTCTTGTTTCTTATGATATTTTTAGATTATTTTTTTAACTATATTAACCATTTCTTCACTAAAACATGATTACTTATTTTACCTTTATTTTAACCATCAAGTAACTAATAAACTCTATTCGGGAATATATAAGTTAACCTTTCTTACGAAAGTTAAACTTAAAAAGATAATATTAACTTTTAATAAATTTAATTTTACTATTAATTTTTTTAATTCTTATCACTTAGTAAATAAAATTTTGTTTAGAAGCAAATGTATGGTATAATTTAGTATTCTTATATATAGACCACCACTGATTTTTATTTTTCATACATGAAAAGAATTTTGATTTTGTACAAAATGTACATCCCATTTACTAACAAAACCAGGGAAAATAACGTGACATTCATCATACAATTCTACAACAAATAAAATCCCACATTAATATTAAAATAAATTACTGTATTATTTCATTTTGACCCAATAATAATACGGTTAATTTTATTTGCAGTCTATATAAAACTATCTCTATAAAAAGTTTATCTATTTTTATTCTCAACCTTTTGTAAGAATAAAATGCATTTAATCCCTTCATTACTAAAGACGCCATTTAAAAAAAAAAGATTGATTAAAAATGAAAGTAAAAAAGTTATAGGGACTAAACTAAAAAATGGATATTTTATAGTGGTTGAAGACATATTTAATCCTAAAAGAATATTAAAAATGAAAAGTGTATATATGATTTACCTCAAAATAAGATTGGTCGGTTCAAAAAATAAAGTCTACTTCAATTTAAATTTAACAATATTTAAAGTAACGACGTCCTAATGTTTGTGTCTTGATAACCCAATAATCTACTATTAAAGATAGTTGATTTATCTTTAAAGAAAGTAGCCAATGTTTGTTTGATAATATTTGATCCTCCTACCAAATTATATGAGTTCTGCGATTATACAATAATGCATTAAAAACGTAATATTTCTTGTTTTACCTCGAATGTAATGTCACTCACAATTACATACAATTACATTAGGTAGATATGAATTTTATATGAATTTTAAACCATTGATTGTTATTTATCTTTATAGAACTAAAGGCAGATTGAATTGTAGTGAAATCTCCCTTTGATCAACATTGGCAGTATTTTGAACTTGATTTCTACCGCAATCTATGGCTCTACTTAGACAAAAACAACAAATAATAAACATGATTAAAACAAAAAACAGTGGTGAAGTATGCAATCCCATGTTAATTGACCTTGAGTGAATAATTGTAATACAAATTTCTTATTGTTTCACTTATAAATACACTTGAAATATTATCGCCTCTCTTTTTTAAGGAAATTTGTATTAAAAGGAAGCACAATTGTATATAATATCCTAGAGAATCACAAATCCCCGTCAACAATTTACACTGAAAGTAACATATATTCTATAATCATAAATTTAAATAATAATTATTTGTTAAATATAAAACACTTTTAATTGGTATACATGTATATATGCTAATTTTTCTAATTATGTATTGGTTCAAATAAAGGAAGTTAGTTTATTAAGCATTGCTCCTATAATTAAAATCCTATGATTTATTAACATCGGTTTTTCACTTAATGTGTCTTGCAATGAAAGTTAACATAATATATAGTTTAATCTAAATTAATATGAGGGAGACCACCACGCTCGACTTTTTGATTGGTGTACATGGATATAGAATTGTAAATTACATAATTTAAAATATATTAAATCGTTTTTTTTTAGTTTAAAATTATGAAAAAACTAAAATTGTCGATTTTTAAAATAGGATAACTAATTCCATAAATTGATAATAATAGTAGAAATTAAATTATATTTTTCTTGGAATGTTCGTTTGACATGAATTAATTAATAAGATGATTTATTGTAATATCATTTTGTTGGTTAGAATGCTAAAATATAGAATCAAATACAAAAATAATAAATATAAATTTGGAATAATATATGTAAAATACTAGAATTATAATTTACAAAGAGGCATTTAATAATGTTTGGTTGGTTAGTGAAGTTCACCTATTGAAAAGGAAAATTAGTATTTCGGTTTTTCAATTTGAAAATGTCAAAAAAAATATTTTTTTTCCATGTAATACATTTTGTGGTTGAAGTTGAAAAACAAATATTATATATATCACGTGGACTTATTTCAATAAAAATTAATTTTAAAAAAAACCAAAATCAAACCAAAAAAAATTTACAAAACTAAAACCATAAGAACCCATAATGAAATAGGATAAGGTAAATCTTGGTGTATAATATACTCTACCCAAGATGAGAAAAATACATTACAAGGATATAGGTGGTATCTTTTCAAGCCATCCATCTTTATTTATGAAAGATGATAAAGAATATTGATTTAAATCTGAGTCACTCAAATGTTTTTTCATCCAAGTGACACGTGCTGTAGTATTAGCTCCTGGTCCTGTACAATTGACTTCAGCATATGTGAGCCTATCCCTGCAAAGTTTTTTGACAATTAAGATAAAAAATTAAATAATAATAATAATAATATTTTTTTTTATCATACACCCCATAGAAAATGCCATTTTCATATAAAACATGGAACAAGACGACACTTAATCTATATTGTTTTTTTCTTTTTAGATAAAAATAAAATTTATGTCAGCTTTCGGTGTATAATATGTAAAAGAAAATCTTGTTTGGATAAAACAATTAAATTGAAGAAATAAAATCAAAGTATGATCCATCAAAGAAACACATATGATGCATGAAATATAGTAGTAACCTTTTAGTTGGTGTTATAATTTTTGAAGGATGCAGGTATATTCATATTCATTTAAACTTACACTTGATTTGGGAAATGCCAAGAATTCCAGCCTTGAGGAGTTATCACAGATGAAAAACATGTTCCCCAAAATATGACTCTGGAATATGGACCCCAAGCTCTTCCAAGATTTATCTGACCATTCCCAACGATGGACCCTTCTCTAAAAACAAAACCATTTGGATCATTTGGTGTCTCCCTACGTTGGGCAGTCACAAAACCCTGTGGGCTGTTTTCCTTCAGTGTGGCATTCAACGTACAATTCTACAACAAGTTAAAATAAATTCTTCGTCATTTCATTTTCCCCTTATAATAATATGGTTAAAATATAATTCTAGTCTATATAAAACTACAAATATTTTAAGTTTAGCCTCTAAATTTTTATCTATTTTTAGTTTCAACTTGGTGTAAGAATAGAAGTACGAAGTCCCTTTTAGTACTGAAAATATCATATACTTTTTTTATGAAAAAATGTATTCACTAAAAATGAATAAAAAAATTGTAGTGACTAAATTAAAAAAAAAATCTTAATTGTAATTTTAGTCTTTTTATTTTTACTAATTCAAGAAATTAATCACCTTTATAAAAGTTAACAGTTTTGGTCTCTCAATCTGATTTTTTAACTAAAAAAAATGATGTGTGATGCTTTAAATAACGTGACATATGATACGATGATGTAGAGTGATTAACACCCATGAAATTGGAGTAAAAGGTAGTAAAAACTTAGGGTTTGTTTGATTCTTCTCTTAAAAACTCTATTTTAGTTTTTAAAAATTTAAAAACTGAAAAATTTGTTTAGATTACTTGTTTTTAAAAACTGTATTGTAAAACTATTTTTAATATTATACTTTTTAAAACTAAAAAAGCAAAGCAATTAAATGGTGTTTTACTTTTCAATTTTTAGTTTTTTTAATTCTCTAGTCAAAAACTGTTTTAAAAATTTAAATTATCAAATAAGTTTTTTCTTTTTCTCATCTCTAAAACTGTTTTTAAAAACAAATTTTTTCTTTAATTATATTATTTAAAACAATTTTTAAAATCAAATTTATAAAACATTTTTTAAAAACTAAAATGTAAAAGTGTTTTAAACAGACTATTAGCTTTCAGTTTTGAAATTTTTTCATATTTTAAATTTAATTAATGACATACGATGAATTAATATATCTAAACAATTCTATATCATTGAATTGTATGTCACATAATTTAAAATATATTAAATCCTCCACTTTTTTAGTTCAAAAATATGAGAGAGGGATCAAAACTGTCAATTTTTAAAATAAGGAGATCAATTATGTGAATTAATAATAATAAAAAAATTAAAACTGCAATTAAAAATATATTTAACTCTAAAAAATATTTTTTAAAAAGTGTATATATATTTTACCTCAAAATAAGATTGGCCTGCTCCAAAAATGAAGTCAACTTCACCTTGAATATAACAATCTTTAAAATAATGACGTCCAAATGCTGAGTACAAAGTGTCTTGATAACCCAAAAATCTACAGTTAAAGATGGCTGATTGGTCTCCAAAAAAAGCAGCTGCCAATGCTTGTTTGATATTATCTGATCCTCCCGCCAAATTATAAGAGTTCTATAATTATATAACAATGCATTAAAAACAATTTAGATAATATTATCAATTTTTTTTGTTATATGTCGGTTTTGTTATTTTTACCTCGAATGTAATACCACTCACAATTACATTAGGTGCATTTGCACTAAATGTAGGGTCCCATCTTCCTATTCTTTGATAATAACCCGAAGTAATAATAGTTTTGTTACTACCTGATCCTTCTAAAATGATACATGCCTTTCTACGAGGAATACGAACCCTTTCCCTGTCAAATATTAACGTGTGAAAACATAACTAATAAGTTTTAATATTTTATGTAAACATGTGACAACATTTCAACTTACTTGTAAATGCCAGGATTTATATGAATCTTAAACCATTGCTTGTTATTTTTCATTACAGCATTAAAGGCAGTTTGAATCGTTGTGAAATTTCCTTTTCCCGGTTGTAAGTCAACAGTGACAGTATTTTGAATTTGATACTCACCGCAATCTATAGCTCTAGTTAGACTAAAACAACAAATGATAAACATGGTTAGAGCAAAAAAAATTGGTGAATTAAGCAACCCCATGATAGTTAATTTTGAGTGAATAATTGTAATACAAACTTCTTATGCTTTCATTTATAGATACACTTGAAAATTTATATAGGAGTAAGTATCTTATCACCTCTCTTTTTTTAAGGAAAATTGTATTAAAAGGAAGCACATTTATATATAATATCAGAGAGAACCACAAAACCCCATCACTAATTTACAATGAGAATTACTATAGCTTAATTATTATTTGTTAAATATGATATATTTTAAACTGTTCTCCATGTATACTAATTTTTCTAATTATGCATTGTTCCAAATAAAGAAAGTTAGTCTATTAAGCATGTTATATGTGTAACAAAAAAATCCTATGATTTATTAACATGGGAAGAAGTATTACTGAAAATGTTTTTCACCTTTAATGCTTTGTAATGAAAGTTAACATAATATCTATTCTAATTTAAACTTCATAATATTCAATGACATTTTTTTTTTTAAACCTTAATTTGACATGAATTACGCAATCACTAAAATTTGTAATATCATTTTGTTGGTTGGAATGCTAAAATAAAGAATCAGACACAAAAATAGTGAACATGTTTTTTGGTTTGTTAGTGAATTTCACCTAGTGAAAAAGAAACTAGTGTTTCGGTTCGTAAAAAATTACTAATTAATAATTATTATTTGAAAAATTATAAGTCTTAATAAATATTTTCATAATCCAAATAAATTTAACATTAATATCCTAACTAAGGATAATTTGGATATTCATATGCCATTTCTTATTCTAATTAATATCCTAATTTAAATTTATCTTTTCAATTACTAAATAAAATTGTTGTGATTCTCACATATATGAAAGTCATGGGCTTTTATTTATACTCTTTTCTGTATCCATTTATTGATTAATTTGATAAATTGGCATTATATTATACTATTTCATTGTGATTTAGCATTTTACCTTTACAATAATTTACTAATTTTTAATGTTGGAAAACATAATCAAATTTATTTATTAATATAACTTTTTCTGACGGTTACTTTATGGTTACTTTATTACTATGGTTACTCAATGTTTTATTGTTGGTAAACAAGCTAAAATTTTCTAAGTTATTTAGACATTAATTGAAAAATTAATACATGCTATTTGTTAATATTGTTGATTTTGTACTTGTCCAAATAAATGAAATTTGACTCTATTTTTTTATAGAAAAAAATATAGCTAAGGAAAATTGTTGACGAAGTTGACGATAATTGTTATTTAATAACAATTTAAGAAGTTTTAAACTTTATTTTGGAGATTATAAAATCAAATTTTTACCAATAATTTTTCACCTCATTGATAAGAAAATTTGTCTGTTAGGCAAGTGGTCCTAGAATTAATATCTGGATTCGTTAACATTAGAAAAAATAACATAAAAATGGTTTTTCACTTAGTTGGTCAATTTAAACTTGATATGAGTAGTAAATAATGATATTTTTATTATTTTTATCTTGAATTTTTTACATTTTAAAAATTTATATTTAATTTATTCAAAAGAGAAAAAGTTTTAAATTTTGTTGAGAGAATTTTTTATAATGTTCTAAATATGCTTGAAAAATTAATTTAAGTATTTTAAATTTGAAGAATAATTAAACAAACATGTTTCAAACTAAAACTATTTTTTAGATAATTTTATAGGACTAAATTTGTATTTTTTTACAAAGATTGAACAAGCATATTTAATCCTAAAATTAATAAATAAAATATAAATTAATATTTGGCTTTTTTTTATTGTACTAATTTTACCAAACTACCACTTTTTTTAATTATGTACCAATACATTAATTATTTTAAGTTTTATTTTATGATAGGTGAGAAATTGGTGTTTGGCAAACCCGTTTTTTAGGAAACTTTTTTCTTTTTTAATATACAAGGGTGGAAAATCATGCGGTGGAAACTGATTTCTCACCACCCTTTATTTTTTAAAAATTGTGTTATTTAATTTAATTAATTATTTAATATTTTGTTTTATTTTATTTTTTATTTTTTATGTAATTTTAATTAATATTTTACTTAATTAAAATACATTTTCATTCATTCAATTTGAATTAATTAAATAATTAAAGTAAGTTTAATTAATTATCATTTTGATTAACTAATTGTTTTCAAATTAAATTCAAAGTTAATTATTTTTTTAATAATTATCTAATTAAACTTAGCTTTTCTTAAGTCATTATTAAAAACTTTAAATAAAATGAAGTCCATAAAAATAACTAATGATACAATTAGAGACCATAAAATAACTAAATTTGATTAAACATTAAAATTAAAAATGTAAAATGAGTGAAAATAAAAGAAACACAAATTTAATAACAATGAATTAATTTCATCAAAAGTATTAGTGCGATAAGAACATTTATTATTGTTATGTTTCTCATTCCGACACAAACCACATCTTGTAGATTGTGTACTAATCTCCCTTTGATCCATTTCAATATTGAAATTCACCACAATCACATCGTTATCTTCAATGCCCCTACAGGGCGACCACTTGGTGGACGAACCAACTCTTTAACTTTAAAATACTATGTACTTAGTTGTGAATAAGAACTTCATGGGAGTTCAATATTGCTCATTCGTTGTCAAAGTTTTTAATGACTGAGTGAATCAGACCAGATGCCATTATTGCTTAGGCATGTCTCCCTCTTCCTACGAATTTTGCAGTCACTGTGGTATGTTGCTTGCACCAAATAATTGATTGGAAGATTGTGTGTATCCTTTAATACATTGTCCATGCACTCAACAAGGTTAGCTGTCGTGTGCCCCAACGCCTCCCTACATCATGTATTTCTAGCCATTGTTCCTTTAGAATATCATCGACCCATTTCATTGTATCTTGACTCCAGCCATTGATTTGTCCCTTGTAGTATGCGATGCTCAGTTGAGTCATGGAATATCTTGAAAGAAAAAAAGTTAATGTTGTTATGAACAACTTAAAAATAAAATATGTGTGACGATATTTATAAAAAAAGACTAACCCATTTTAGTTACAATTATTTTCATCTTCGCATTATTGAAAGTTATCATGAAGTTTTGTGATATATATCAATGCAGAAGACATGATGCCAATTATAACATCACTTTTCATTGACTCATGTCCAAACATTTGTAAACGACTGAGGCAGAAAAACCATGCATATGATGTTTCACCCTCAACAAGGGCGTATGCTATAAGAATGGTATGATTACTACCATCCTGAGCCATTGCCATTGGTAAGTTCCATGATACTCCCGTTACAACCATGTTCCATCAACTGAAACAACTGGCTTGCACTAATCAAACTCTTTGATGTGAGGTTCGAAACTCTAGAAGAGGTGATGGAAGACAGCTTTGCCATGAACTACTTAGACATCCTCAATAAAGGGTCACACTTCAATATTGGTAACAGTGTCTAGAAGATAATGTTTGAAAGCAAGAATTTACCTTGAAAGCTCCTTTTAAGATTCCTTCCAATTCCCATATATTCTCTCGATAGCCTTTTGTTTTGCAACCCATGCCTTTATGTAGGTGGTGGTATACATGTACTATGCTCGTATATGTGTAATAAACATTGAAACTGACATTGTGGGATCCACCTTTACCATTTGTAGAATGCTTTCACAAATAAGAGTCGAGGAGAGTTATCAGTGATATGTTGAAACCTCCGCTTATGAACATGTGTGTGGCCCTTCTAGTTTGCGATATTCAACATGTTAGATTTCTTTCCATTCAAGATTCTACACCTCTACATAAAAAAATTTATTTTTACAATGGACAATACATCTAGTAGTATCAGAGTGCGTTACCACAAAGTTTGTAGAATTGTACAGATGATATTCTGTTATGCACTGTATTGTCATATCTTTTGTGGAAAATGTCATTCCTACTTGGAGGTTGCCAGGGTCTAGAACAAGATAAGATTGGTCATTGATTTTTCTATAAATAGTCATTGTCTTCACAATATATTCACACACACTTCAGATCTCTCGCATTCACAAATAAGAGAATTTTGTGTATTCGTCTATTTCTACAACATACAGGTTTCATGGCTTCGTTGAGATGGTAAGTGATTGTAATCATCATTTGTATACATGTTCTTCATTTTAAAAGTGAAATATTGATTTTATTTTGAATGCAAAACTTGATTGTCACCGCCACTTTAGAATCCATTAACTAAATGAAATGATAGTTTCCTACTTGGAGGAAGATGGGTTTCTGACCATTGCAGCATTGAAATCCTGTAACGTGAACCCAAAATTGGTGACTGCGATGGTAGAATGTTGGAGAGCAGAAACCCACATGTTTCATCTTCCAATAAAAGAGTGTACACTGACTCTTAAAGACGTTGCTTTATAGTTGGATCTACCAGTTAAAGGAAGACCAGTAATTAGAAGTGGCACTTTAGATTGGGATGAAGAATGTCAACAACTTTTGGTGTCATTCCTCCAAAAAAATCAGATGGTGGGAAAATTTGTCAAGTTGAAATGTTTGAAAAACATATTTGCTCATATTTTAGATAAAGCAACCACTGAGCAGGTACAAAAGCATTGTATAGGGTACTTATTGCACTTGATTGAGGATTTGGTGATCCCAGAAAAAATCTTGTAATCGAGTTCATTTGATGTACCTCCCCCTGTTGAAACATCTTCAACGTGGTTGATAGAATTGGGAATAGGTCAGGCCAGGCCAGACTTTGAAAGGCCTGAGTCTGGCATACGATTAATTTTTTAGGCCTACGGCCTATCATAGGCTTTTTTTTCGGTCTGACCTAGCCTTTTTAAAAGTCGGGCATGGCCTGAAGCCTATTTAAAAGCCTTATTCACATTAAAACATTTAAATGTTATATTTTACATTTTTTTTAAATAGGTTAAATTAGACATTTATATATAAAGAAAACTAATAAACTTATAATCAAATCTAATATAATATTAAAATAGCCTAATTGATAGGCTTTAAAATAGGAAACAATAATATTAATAAATAATAATAATAAATAATATTAGTAAATAATATATATATATATATATATATATATATAGGTCGGCCTGTCAGGCCTAATAGACTTTTATATAAGCATGAGCCTGACCTATTTAAATAAATAGACTTTAAAAATAGCATGACTTAGCCTTCTTATTAAACAGACCAGACCAGACTATAAGTAGGTCAGGCCATAGGTCTCTGACGGACGGCCAAGCTTATTCTCATCCCTAGTGGTTGACTATATAGTTGGGGTTCGACCTATTTGACAAACTTATACAGACAAATTTATCATGTAATCGCACCATCTTATGCATGTATGAGTGGATGTACATTTCTCCTTCAATCTTGGGTATGGTATCACATGTCGTTCATTGTTCCAAACTGCACTAAAGATACGTCATTTCCACTAGCAAATAGGTAAAACACTTTTCATACTACCCCCAATATACTAAGTATAATACATTTGCTAAATAACAGTTTTATATTCTTTGGCAGGAGACTAATCGATTATGGAACTCCATACAAGGACCTTGTAAGTTATAGATCGAAGATTGATCAGATGCAACAATATCAGGTTAAAAATTTCATTCTTCAACAAAATTTATACTACTTATAATTGTGTCGCTTTACTAACATGTTTTTTTATTTTCTCTAGTTCATGTGAATGTCTTATAGGGGACTTGAAAACTTCATAACCCAAGAAGCATATCAGGATTCAATGATATGGATTGCCAAAACCACTTTGATTTGTTTTTCAATTATAGAATGACATCAAACAGACATAGTCAAACTACAGGTTAGACTTTTGCAGGAAATATTATAGGATCCTGACAATATTGATACACTTCACTGTCAATATATGTGAGGGAATCACCTAGAAAATTGTGAATAATTTATTTGCTACAGACCTAAATACTGTTGAGGTAAAAACCTTTTTTATATTTGTTTTAATGACAACAAATCTTGTGAAATAAATGATTAAGTTTTATGAATGGTGATCTTCTAATGATTGCACTTGAGTTTTATTTAAGGAACATGAATTGCATACGTGTACAAGCAAGAAGTCATTCACATCAACAAGTGCATAAATATCTACTCAATAATAAAAGAATCTCAAAAGGAATATATCATACATCAATCATTCAAGGGAATGATTATTGCATCTTCAAGATATCATCTTCATGAAGAAAGTGTCCAATACATTAATATTTATACTAAAGTATTTCAGTGATACTTGATGGACAAGACACAACATGGGCAACACCAAGAGAATTGTAGGAAGTATTGCTTCAACAAAAGAATGATGGAAGACTATTCACCAGAATGTTATGGTTGCTATATTAAAGAACAATTAACAATAAGATTCTTTTTGGAAGGCAACATGCAGTAAATTAATTAGCATTTCGCACATGAGCTTTCCAACATTTAATGAGCAATTAAAAGTCAAGATTTGAAGGCCTACTTGCAAAAAAAACACGCAGATTGATCTCTAGATTGATGATAGATTTATCAAGATAATTCTGGTTTATCAAATGATCATTCATTTATCAAGATCATTCTAGTTTATCAAATGATCATTCTGGTTTACCAAAAGATCATTATGGTTTATCAAAAGATCATTCTGGTTTATTAAATGATCATTGGGGATTTATCAACGGATCGTTCTGATTTATCAAGATCATTCTGGTTAATTCGTTTTAAAGACATAAGTAAAATAAATCATTCCCTATAGTCCAAACCTTAATATAAACACATGTCAAGACTACTTAAAACAATACTCAAACCCAAAAGTCTAGCTAAAGGCCCAAAGAAGCAAGCATCATCAAGATCAATCTCCAGATTGATGAGCTATGAGCAAGGACAACTAGGACATTGTTGTTGCACCTTTTTGCAGAAAACATATCATGCTTCTGAGACAAATGGCTGACACTAGACAGCTACTAAATCACTCATCCATGTTTTCCATACAACACAAAACCAAGAACGTTCTAGTTTTATAAAAGAACATTATAGTTATTCTCTTTTAAAGACAGAATTAAAACATATCATTTTCCACAATCCAAACCACAAGCTAAAGAGTATCAAAATTGCTCAAATCAGTGGTCAAGCTCAGAACTCGAGCTGAATGCCCAAAGGAGGAAAATAGCCTTCAAATTGATGAACAAATAGATATCTAGATTGATGAGTTAGGAGCAAGGGCGCAAGTACATTGTACTTATATTATTCTGCAGAAAAAACTCTACATAATTCTGATTTGGAATAGTATCAGACATGTGACAACTTATTCTCACACTCATTCACGTTTTCCATCGGACTCAAAAGCAAGAACATTCTTCGTTTGTCAAGAATGTTCTGGACAACAGTATAAATGTTTAATTATTTTAAAACATAACTGACAATATAAATACGATGTATTCACTAGGTGAAAAATCTATTCACCTTTAATATTTGACGGTGTCTCAAACAATTATCTTCGGTGAAGGAAACACGTGTAAAACCAAAATTAAAAAAAAATAGAAGATCACCAATAATCCATATATACGTACAATTTCAAAAATATAAATTGGTACCAACTTCAGTGCAGTTCCCACACACCAAACTAATACATTGCTGAGATTATAATTGTTGTTTCCTACTTCCAGCTGTGTAGTGAAGAAAAACTACCTTCGGTGGTTTCTTTTTTAAGATTTTTTGTTCAGATTATCTAATATATATTTTCTATGTTTCCATATTTTTCCATCTTAGTATTCTTCTTCACTTTTCCTCATCATTGTTGTGTATGACACATCCATGAGGAACTATTGAGCAATTTATCTGGACCTATTGCCTATCTTGTGAAACCATGCATGTATATATAAACCTTGGTCTAGATCCTCCCTCCCTTAAGGAATAAAATCAGTTCATTCTATCAGTAAGAAAATTGCTTTAAATATTACTATTATCTACGTCGGCATTTTTGCCTGTATATTTAATGCATGTTAAAAAACAGAGAATGGTTTCCCTTATAAATGCAAAGTGCATGTTAAAAAAAGCACAGGTACAGTATAAGGATAGAAACAAGACAAATAATGTAAATGCAAAGTACATGTGCTGCAAATAGAATAAACCAAAATACCCAGCAAAATACAAGGAATGTATGTCGGTCAATGCTTCTGGTTGAAACTTGTCAGCTCATATTACAACATTTATGAGCCAGTTTAAAATTTGAATTTGGCTTATGATCATATTCATCTTGGACAGAGATTGTCAGCTGATATTGAAGGGTAAAACATGTTTTAAACTAGGTGGCATATCCCCTGATTGCCAAGTAATCACTATCCTGAACTATGCTAAAAATAGTGGAAAAACAAGCATATTGTTATCAACTCTCATTAAATATTGACGACAAATAAAATCAACCTTAATTCTTCGGACCGATAATTTTCATAATAAAATTGACACAGGTAAAATCAGTTACATACTGGTGGCAAACCTAATATGATATCCAATTAGGCTTGATGTATATAATACAACAATTATTTACAAAGGAAACGGAGCCTCTAGAAATCCTCGCAGCTACAACCTTAATAATTGTATGATACATTGTTTTTTAACCTTTCTTCCCAAGTTCAGTCATAATAGTAAAATGAAAACAAGACTTTCAAGAGCAGTTACACATGGAAAATTTAGTCAGCATCATCAGCTGTGAAGTCAGGCTCGGGGGGTTTCTGTAGTTTCACCAACTCCCTGGCAGTCTTGGCAATTCGATTGCGGTGTACACCACGTAGAGTGTGTGCGGCAAACTTTGAGACTAATAAGGCAGCACCAAGGCTGGAGGAACTGCCGCCAGAATTTCCGTGAGTTCCTTCTGGCTCATCTGCTTCCTCTTCCTTTTGACGAAGCTTCATAATTTTCTTTTTACAATATCTACGCCATGCTGCTTGAATAAAGCATGCAGCCCAAGTTCTCCATTGTTGAGAATAAAAACGAAAAGTATGTTGAACCTGTCTACTGTGAAGACGCCTAAACTGACTGGCAACAAATTTCAGCTCATCGGCAGTCAAGGCAAAAGTCTCCACCTCTGTTAACGCCTTAACTGTTCGAGTAGAAGTTGGAAGATTAGAACCAGATTTGGGGTCCAGGGCCCAGGTTAAAAGTTCCTCCCCACAAAAGTCAGCCTCTTTTAGAAAACTGCGGTTGAAAAATCCACTCCTCCCACCATCTGTGGTAACACTCTCGAGGCGTCCACGTATGATGAAAAGCATCTCATCAACTGGATCTCCTTCCCGAACAATAAAAGTATTCTCTGTAAATAAACACGGTTTCAGTCTCTCACATATGGCATCAAGCAATCTCTCATCCATACTCTCAAATAGTGGAACCTACAAATCCATGAAAAGCAATTAATGAATTAACAAATTCAGATGCTCAACAGAAATTTGATTAAGTTAATGTGCAAGAGAGATCGAGTTCAAAAAATACATTATAAAGAATTTGAAAATCATCTATATGAGATCAAGTCCAAAAAACCACATAGACACTGCATGTTTAAATATCTAAAAGAATGTGAAAAGCAAATATTAAGAGTCGGTGAAATAGTTAATGGACAAGATAACTAATCTAAGAGAGAGATCAAGTCCAACAAATCTTGAGCACTGTATATTTATACTCGTGCAGAAGGACCAATTAATAACTTGATGCGATATACGAAAGAGACAAATATGGAACTGATGAACTAACTACATTTTCTGATTTTCATCTAATTCTAATGCATAATATTTGGTTCTTTCTTTATCAGCGAAAAGTTGAGCCCATTTTAGTCACACATTTGAGATAGAGTTCTTTGGTGTTTCACTAATTTTTAAGTGTTTGTGACAGCATACCCTCCTCACTAAAGCCAAACAGAGATGACGCTTAATATCTCTTCGAAGATCCTTTGGTAGACTCTGAACTAAATTATCTTCATCTACGCCACGTGTTGCCAACCACTTATATTGATCATACCGTCTCACGCGCTCTCTAAGCCCTTGTGGGAGCAAGCGATGATGCATCCACTGTTCAGAATCACGCCTTTTGACTCTCATTTCCTCAAGCCTAAGGGTAAGGGACTGAAGATATGTCTGCAATCATGGAAAATACAGAAACCTCAGTAACAATTATAATTTATAAACAATCTTCTATTTCATACTTTAGAGAGAAAACTTAATAACATTGAGTGCTCAACCCTCATTATCTACGTATCATATGAATGTGTATTTGGTCCAACTTCTTAAGGCAGAACTGTATAGTTCTCAACAAAGAAGCACATAAATTAATCCTAACAGTCATAATACAAACACTTATTTATTGAGGAATATATATCAGGTAAGAATATGAGTGTGAGAAGAGCTAATCTAGACTAGGCATGTGCAGTTATGGTCAAAATAAACGCTTTTCACACTCACATTGGATATGCCCCCATATGTGAGTTATAACATCATATATATATATGCTTCAAATTTACAATTTCTCGATGTGTCATATGAGCCAACCAACATGAAATGAAAAAGTTGAGGGAAATAAAATTGGTATATGACAAAAGCAGCAGAGTAGTCCTGCCATGCTTCTTAAGACTTGAATATGAATACTGAAGTTCATTTTTTAAAAAGAGACTAAAAAAATAGCTATAATAGCATTCGTGTTCAACAGCAAGTGTTTGGGCCAGATAAAAAAAGATAAATGGCAAGTCAATGCTTACTCTGTGCAACATACAACAGATCATATGCGACCTCTAGCTGGCCTTACAAATAGATGGTATCCAGATGAATACTGAGAGACCAGCCACTCTATAAACATGGTTTAATATCGTCTAAACCCGTTCACATCCCATATCATACATACAACTGCAATATTCAATTCCATTTATTGTTGATCGGCATGAAAATTATCATACAATAATTCAACCATTAAGTATCCAGCATTTTTGGCACAGAACAAATACAAGCCTACAGATAATCCAGCATGTTGCTGACAGACTGAATAACAAGACTTCAAGCATTCTTATGATATGTTAAGCTCAACGATTCGAAGTATACCTGCATGTTGCCAATTAGAAGCGCGAAGAGGATGAGGCCTGATATGGCAAGTGCTATTGAAAAGATAACCTCCCCAGGATAGGTGCTAGTTTGAAGCCCCTGACCAAGAGTACTGCAGTGAAGTCAATGAAAAATGGTAGTGGCATAAAGATGATCTGCAAAATTTGATATTTAGAACAAAACATGTAACATGCCCAAAAATGAAGCCTTTAGAACTTATCACCTTTATAAGGAGTTCTGAGATAATCCTACCGTTGATATGGTCAATAAAATATTAATGTGGTCTAACTTTGAAATTATTGAGTTTTTAAACTCAAAAGAAGACCATTATTCTAGACATAGAAACTCCATAAAAAATCAATAGCATTACTCATATTCAAAGATAAGATCAGTAACCTAATTTCAGAAATTGACCATTAGGGAGGGTTCGTTTTGCAGAGCAAAGTAATGAGTGTGGTAACCGTGCTCCAAAAGAGCAGTCCAATATACTCTTATCTTGACAGAAGATAATTAAATTTTGAGAGATCATGGAACCCTAACATTGAATAAAATATATTATCTGTAATGTGATTGACAGTCACATTTATCCTGGACTAGAAAAGCTAACTTTATACGTGGTGTTTCATAACTAACCAAAGAGGATAAAGTTCTGTGATGTCAAATTTTTGCTAGTCACTAAAATATACAACTTCTTCAATGATTTAGACACGCTCAATCTTTCGTGCCACTAACCTTTGTAAAACCACTTGCAACATATATAAGAAAATTACGATGTTATAAGGCATCACGTTGACATAACATGCAACACCCAATAGGTGTGACCTCAATTAAAATGAAGCCACCCAGGACCCACTGCATCAGTGATACATCTAGAACCAATCATGTTTCTATCTAATTGGTTTAAATCTTAATATATCATCTTTTCAAACAGCTTAGGAATTATAGATCAAACTAGAAATGTAAATACATCTCAGATTTCGAACAGAACATACTTGTTTTAACTTTCAATCTTTCTAATTGCTGTTACATAATGCACAACAAAATTGTCCAGATGAAACAAATACTTACCTTAAATTCTGGAGTCCCCACCATAAACAATAACAATATTTCGAGATGAACTTCTTAGATGAAATGATACCAGATGACAAGGCTTGTGTAAAAATTCCATAATTAAAAGGTGGAGGATCGTCATCTACAGAGCACTTTGACTCAAGAATAGCTTTGCTTTTATTTTGCCAGACACTATAACCTTCTGTGTGCTGGTTCTCACAATACAGGTAGTTTTTGTTGCACCCATTGTCACTGCAAGCCTGCTGCCAGCATGAGTCATTGCGTTCAATAGCTAACAGGTACCAAAAAGCACCAACTATCTGCAATCATTGATGGAAAGAGACCCGAAATAAATTAGTGGCAGAGTTGACACACCAAAGAGATAGATAGCAAGAATAATAGCATAACTGGTGAAATTGTATATAATTCAACTAGACGAACAGAAAACAGAAGAAAATACACACTTACATGACTAGCAAGCATGTATAACAGCAAATAATATGCAGCACCAGCCCATGCAGTTTCGGCAAAGACACCAGCTGTTCTCTTAAGTTCTGAAGTTAATGGTACCATTCGGAGAAATCTAGGAATATACTGAAGCAAGATAATGAACAGTAAGGCCCGCTTTGTTGCTAGTACATCTGAACTTTTTGATCTCTGAAGAAATCTCCAAACAACAATCTGAATACAAGAATATAAAAAGAAAACAAAAGCCAGAGTTTAGTTTTCTTATACTCCTTAAAATTGCAGTAGTAAAGACATGCATCAGACTTATACAATATCTGTCGTAATTTTATTAATGGATGTTCATTGAGCAGTCAGAAAGTGAATGTCAACTAAATCCATATTACAAAAGAAGTTATAAGAGAATCCCCTAGTTCAATAGTTTCAAACCGAAGAAAACAGGTATGCAGTGAGATTGGAGAGTTTTATTGCATTGATGACAGTGTTTGCCTATTTGTTTGTGGTGTTGCAAAACACGATATTTTATCCACTATTTTTATTTCTTCTCTCTAGTGAAATCTCTTACTATAACCCCCATCAAAGATAAATCATAATAAATATCTTCCAATGAGTATCAAATTGAATCCCCCAAATCAACCCTTGATCTAAACACAAAAAGAAGCAAGAGAGGATTGCAGCGACAATATTATTCCTATGGAAATCCAAAGTTAAAGATAACAGAGCTGTATACATTGTTGGTAGAGAAAGATCATAAAATCCAAAGAAAATAACCATACAGTGTTAACAAAAAGAGATCGATTCAAGATGCAACAGTTTTATCAACCTGTGGTATCGGCAACACTGACACGAAATCAATTATGAAATATCGTCGCAAGTATCGCTTGGCTATCTTTGCTGGATCTATCACAAGCTCACCCCGCCCAAAGACACGAGATGATGGAGCAATGTAAGCAGTACGAAATTGGAGAGCCATGTGTATAAGATAGAAAACATCAATCACTGTCCTCAAGGTGGTGACTATTGTCGCCAACTTTCGGTCTATACCCAGACAGTGTAATTGATCATTGATGACCGGAAGATAAAAAAACAGTGGATCCACAGACACCGCCAAAATGCATGAGATAACAAACAACTTATTCCATAAGAGTAAAAATTTGTCTTGGGGATCAAATATCTTCTTTTCGGACACTTTAAGATCTTCCTGAAACACCGCCTTAGATACCCCCAGTCCAAGTGATCGACCAATGGACTTCAGTCCTTCAGATCCCTTTCTCATTCCTTTTTTAAAAGACCTAGAGGTTGTGCTGCTTTCATGACTACCATGGCTTAATTTTTCAATACCAAATCCAGATCTTGTAACTCTGACATCAGAAGATGACGCCAGTCTAGAATCCAAGACATCCCACCTAGAAAAATGAACCAAACGCATAGAAAGATATCACTTTCCTCTCAAACAGTAACAAAGTAACTGCCAGTTCATAAACAGAAATATGAAGACCCATTCTAGATCAGAGAAAGGCAGAGAAGATATCAATAACTAAGAAAATGTTCACCAAATATTGTGTGCACGTATTAAAATTTAAGGTCAATCTGAGTTGAATAGTAAAAAATAAAATCAAATTAAGAAAAGCTACATCCACAAGATTTATGTAAAGCATCATAAAATTATTAGCAGTACTCTCTTCTCCTTCATATCTCTATGATGCAGTGTTGTCGATGGCAGAAGGCTGGAAATCCGCCATATAAACACGCCATTGCGGCCTATGGCGCCACTATGGCAGACATTCATTCACAAATTGCCTATGGCAGTTGTCCAAAAATCCGCCATGGCCGCCATTTAACAACACTACTACCATGATCTTGCAATGAAAATATATTGGATACCTAAAAGAACTTTCCCGCTGGCCACCCATGTACTGTGATTTGTAATCACTAGAGTCAAACATCTTTCAACAGTAGATCACATCTGGCATCTGATGCACAACCTACAGACCAACAAAACAATATTCAAAACAATGACCAACAATATTTATAACATTACTGCCTCTACGGTCAGATACCAAATGTTTACTAAAAGCCTCATGGTAGAGGCAAGCACAATTCCCAATTCAAATGAAGATAAAGTATAATTTCAAGAATGACATGGCCTAAATTTAGAAACTTATGCTGACATCTACTTTTTCCATGTGTTAAAACCCAAATGTAAATCTACTGTGTGTTGTGAATGGATTAAACCAGAAAAATAAACCTAATTTGCCACTTTTACTTATATCATCTTCCTCCCAACACAGCATTAGTAAAAAATTACTCTTGTAGACCAAACTACTGTAACTAACACTTAGTTAAAGCCTTCTAATATAACAAATCACCACACAAGCAAAATTATTTCAAAACCGGTGGGCTGTGTTTGGTAAATGTTAAAACTCAAGGGATTAATTGGCATACGTCGTGAGTGTAAAAAGTTTTACATTATCCATAAATCACAATTATTCTCATTCATATATATGACTAGTTATCCTTAAAGTCAAACTTTGTCAATGATCTGAAGGTTGTGGTTGTGGTTGTGATTGACTGTGCGAAAAACTTTAACACCGACCGAGTGTATAAATTAAATTCAATTGTTAATTAATCGAATAAAATTAATATCTTATCCCTTAAGAATTAAATATTTAAAAAATTACGAAAAAAATGGATCTCTAGTACTTGTAATTCAACAGATGCAGAGAAACCATATTATTATCAAACACAAGAGTAAAGCTTAATATCAAAATCGGAGGAGAAGAAAGATCGAAGGTAGACAGTGACCGGTGACCGGAAACCACGCCGGCGGTGAAGAATTAAATAGAGGATTTGACTTAATAACGAAACTTAAAGTTGGCGTTTGGATTAAGTGTGGGTGAAGTTGAAGTTCACATAAGTCTGTACCGATGAGAGTAACAAAATCGTAATTACAATTTCCGAAATTCCATTTTAAAAATGAAAGCGATTAAATTGGAAAAAGGATAAATAAATAAATAAATAAAGTAACGGACCTCATAGAGAAATAGTAGATGTGAAGTTCCGGTGAGTAAAAGAAAAAGAGAGATAAGGCGCAGCAACACAAACTGTTAACAACTTGCAAAGCACCGAACACCAACAAGGAGGAAGCAAGAAGCAGCGCAGAGGGATCCTAATCAGAAATCACTACAAAATTATATGTCAAAATATCTTTTCTTTTTATTCTTTATTTTTATTCAATAGGCAAACCTTCTTTTCATAGGAGTATACTTAGAATTAAGAATAGGAATTTTCACATTAAATTTATTAATATTTTTTTAAAACTATAATTCAATTATTATGAGAGAATTAGTTGATTTTTAATTCTATACAATTAATTGAGGATTTTTTTTTTGTAAAAAACTAACCTAGAGTTGATTTTGTAATTTGAAGATGTCTTATATAGATAAATAATTTTTATTTAGAAGATAAATTTAGGTATAAAGATGAAAGTAGTATAAAATAAACATATAATTTATATCTATACATATATTCTTTTAATAGTATCAACAACAAAATAGATTAGACTTTTTTAAAGAAAACAAATGTGATATTGTTAACTTGAATATTACGAATTAAATTCAAAGTCGAGATTTTTGCGAATTTTTTTATTATTTTATTTATAAACAAAAAAATAATAATGCATATTAAAGAATAAAATAAATAATATTAATCATTAATTATTAAATAGCCAAAATATTTCATTTACAATTTTTTTTTTTAATTAAATAGCGGAAATATTTAAAATATACTCATACCTATATAAAAGGATACAAGGTATAATATTTTCCTTCTAATTTTATCTTTTGTATAATATATTTTATTTTACAATTTTCTAATAATAAAATAATTAGTTTTTATCGATAGATCTTAACTCAATTAATTAATATTAATATCGTTAAATTATGAGTTTTGTTTTGATTTTAAACTAAAGACTTCCTAACTGTGTGTAAGTTTATGATATTATTTAAGACAATAAAAACATTTTTTAAAAAAAAACTTACATAATTTTATAATTTATTATAAAAACGGATAAATATGGGTCATCACGATTGCGAGCCAATTGCGTTGCTGAGTTCCCGTGCCTGTTAGCGTGGGGTAGCACTAACTATATAAGTTACTTGTCCAAGTTAGATTCGTGTTTTTTTGAAAATATATATATATAGGAAGTGATTCAAGTGATAACACTTGTTATCGTAATAAACAAAAACAATTAATTAAGATTAATGGTTTATATATTTTATAATTAAATAATATTGTGAGTGAGGCTTTACTATATCTTAATAAAGAATTTGCTAATGCTGTGTGGTTATAACAACCCTTCTTCACATATATGGTTCTAACAAAATAGGGTACGCCGTCTTCCATCTTCATTTTGAAAGATGAAGAAAACATGGAATTCACGTTGTGTTAAAGAAATGTATTTTAAATATTAAATAACAACTATGTATTCTAAAATGGAATTCACGTTGTGGCGGTGACGTTGGTAAAGATTTTAAAAGAAAACACAAATCTATTCATTTTTGAACTATTCACATGAGAGATAAATTACATGTAATAGAATACTGCTCAATAATATTTTAACTGAATTTAAAATTTAACGTGATTAATGAAAAATTAAAAAAAAAATAAAAATTATTTGATATGATATTGAGATGTATTAAATTTAATGTCTGAAGTATTTTTATTAAACGTCTAATTTGTATTAGTCTCAAATAATCAATCAAATTATTTTAAATTTGTGTAGCATTTTATATAAATGATATATATGATATAAATATTTTATACAACAGTAATTTTATAAAGTTTATTTCAATTAAAACACTATTCAACAATGTCATATTGCATCGATGTAATTTGACCCCTCTTTTAGATTGGTGTTTTATTTTTGTTCTAATATTTATTAAATCTATTTTATGAATAAATTTTTAAAATCTTTACCAATAATATAGTATTGTGACATTATATTCTCACTCTTAAATCTCATATTTTAAATGTGTTTAATTTTCGCGCACGATAAATATAAAAAGTTTTATTCAAATCGGTAAATCATGATTAATCACAAACGTTATTCTATAAGTAGTTATCATAAAAATCAAACATTATTAATTATTAGAGTTGTAATTAATTGATAATGTTACAACTTTTTATACTTACTACATATAAATTAAATTTGTTTTAAATTAAATTGATTCTCCATGTGAACAAAAATGTTACCAAATAAAATAGAGATTAAATGTGTATTTATAAAAAAATGTCAAATTCAAAGAAAAAAATACTACGATGAAAATCCATATGAACTCACACATGACTAAACATCAAGTTTTGCCATGATGAGTATTTTAAAATGATTATTCTTTTTATACCGCATTAATTCACTTAATATAAGATTTGAATAGTGTAACATTTATGGGAATTTTTTTGGATATTTATTAAATATTAAAAGATTTAGGTCAAACTATCATAATTTAAAACATGATATTTTGTTATGATTTTAATGAAATTTTATTTGAAGAATTAAAAATCATTAGAAAATATTCAACTGTTGAATCAAACTCCAAGAAGTTATATGACATTGAATTCTTTGAGTATGTTTAATTGATTTTTTTAACACATGCATAACTTATATAAAATTAATCATAACTATTTATTTAAATAAAAAAAAACTTTCAATGTTACGTGTTGTATTTATTGAGAGAAATTTTTTTTAAATGAAATTGTTAAAATTTTATTTGTAATTTATATACTATGTTTTAAGGTAGATTAAAATTTCATTGAAAAAAGTAGATTAAATATTTTAAGAACTTTGATTATGAACCGATTATTAAAGATTTTAAAACAACAAAAATGTAAGAAAAATATTATTAAAATAATTAAAAGGACATCTTTATACAGTTCACAAAAAACACTCAAAATCTCATATACTTTATTCATCCTATTACGAGGTATTACAACTTGCAGGGTAGGGCATGTGCATTCAATTCAGCCCATGCAATTATAGAGAGCCTCTAATCGCTGAGGGGTTCTAATATATTTTTTATATAATATAACAAACTCCTTTGAAGATAATACAATATAAAGATTTAATTGATGAAATTTTTTTAACAAGATATTAGAAAGATGATTATTTTTAAGTAGCTAAAAATTGAAAGTAAATTTAATGTTATATTAATATTTATTTATAATGTAAATAAAATAGTTTGAGTTTTTTTGTGCTTCATTTAATAAAAATGTAATATTTTAAAATAATTTTTAATCATTAAAATTGCATTTATTTTTATTAAAAACTCCATGTTTTATATTAGAACAAAATCCCTAAAATATTAAACACCAGCATGTAGATAAGGTCTAATTGATGTTTATCTTACCCAACAACAACAACAATAAGAGTATAAAATTAAAAAAATTTATTGCAGTCACAATTAAATATACAATGATGTATATATAGAAGGAACTTAATTAATTAATTAAACACGTACAAATGAAAAATAAAGATAATTAATTAAGTTAACTAGAGGAAAACATTGTATATGATATGCTTCAATATGGTTGGTGATGAATAAAAATAAAAATTAATTACGAGGATGGGTAGTATCTGGATGAGCCATCCCAGTGGAAACCTTTGCAACATCCAAGGCTGATGCTTCAGGTTTCTTATTAGCGTACAAAACAAAGTAACCTAACACAGATATTGCTGCAAATCCACCTATTGCCATTCTCATTGGACAAAATGGCATTTTCTTACGTTGATGAAGTACATCCGTTGAATGTTGTCGAGGAGATGATTCTTTCATTGCTTCATTATTACTTCCAACTGCCATCTTCTTTTTCTTATAAATTTTAAATTTATGTTCTCTTCACAATTGTGTACTGTGGAAGTAGTATTGATAGAAGAATGAGAGGGAAATTAGAGTGGTTAGAAGAAATGCAAGCCGAAAAACAATGTCTTCTCTACAAATGGAGCTTCTAGAATTGGTGACATGTGCATGGTTTCATTGACCTTCAAATTTTGTTTGAATATTTCGTATATTTTCGATACATTAATTACTTACTAGTCCTACCCTCTCAGAAGTACTATTCCTTTCTTTTATTTTACAAATTTTCTATCCGCCCAAAAATAAAAGTATCATTTTCTATTTCAGAAAGAGTTTAATGACTTTAGAAGTAATTTGAATAATATTTAAATATATCTAAATAATTCTGATTGGTTAATAATATAAAAGAATTTGGATAAAAAAATTTAGACTGATAACATATATAAATTAAATACTTTAGTAAATGTCTAGTTGAAAAATTAAAGCATATTACAATTAATTAACAGATTATTTGATCTCAAAAATAAAAAATAATTTTGTAAATCATATCCAATTATTATTGGATGTCAGATTTTTAAACCTTAAATTCCGTACGTCTACACTTAATATTTAATTACGAGTAAGCATTACTTGGTTTCCTTAAATTAATATTGTATACGTTTCTCAAAATTTCTCTCAAATTTATCGTACATTAAAAAGTTTATTTATTTTTTCTAATGTCAATCAAAATACTTCATCCATAGTGAATCTTATTAAGTATGCTCATATTAGCAATACACTGATACATAAATATGGATCGCACGTCGTAAAGAATGTTTTGACGGTAAATAGACATAATGAAGAGGTTAATTGCTACTTCTTATTTTTTATTTATTTTCTTTCACAAATCCATAAATCTCTAAATTCCCAAAATCATAAATTCAACGAATTTAGAAATTGCACCGCCTAAACCATTTTTAATTTAGAAATATCCACTTTATACTGTAAAAGAATTTATTACACTAATCCAATAAAAAACCACTAAGTTGTCATATCATACAATCAATTTTGAATTAAATTATTGAGTTCAAATACTAATTAACGAATTTCAGTTTGGCACGAATTGAAATAATAAGAATCATAACTCAAGCAATTTTTTGTCCTAACTTTATTTAATTCCTGGGTGAAATCTGAATTACTAAAGTCTTTTTCGTTTAAAAATCCAACTATCAAAACAAAATATACAATCAATTTTAAAAAGTTGGTTTATTTTTTGTTTTGAAAAAATATAGTATAAGAAACGAAGTCTCTAACTATTTATTATAAGTACAAGGAAAGGTGAATATAATACACACATGCATGAAATAAGTAAGACAAAGCCTTGGAATTGAATGGCGGAATTAACAACAACATTTTAGTGATGATAGTAAGGAAACATGAAAGCAAAAGCAAAATGAAAATAAAAATGAAAATGAAGTTGAGCGAGCTAACATTATTTATCGTATGTAGTGAGTCACAAACACTACATACAATATATATATGTCATCTGTCAAATTAAGAACATCATCATCATCGCCACTGATATTCCCAACCAAATCATCAACTCACTCCCACCGCCACCACACGAATTTGGTGACGGTGATGGCGACCATGAAGGTGACACTGATGCTGGCGGTGATGCTGACGGTGACGGTGACGGTGCTAAAGATGACGGTGGAGGAGGCGGAAAATCAACCGAGGCTGGCGGCGGGAAAGCAATCAGGGCTGGCGGCGGGAAAGTAACGACGTGTGGCGGCGGGGAAGTAACGACAGGTGGCGGCGGGAAAGTAACGACAGGTGGCGGCGGGGAAGTAACGACAGGTGGCGGCGGGAAAGTAACGACGGGTGGCGGAGGAGGGAAAACAACGACGTGTGGCGGCGGCGGTGGCAGCAAAGGTAGGGAGGGTGGTGGTGGCGGGGGAGTTGGAGTTGGAGGTTGATTGACAAGCAGAGAGAGCCTTAAGCCCCTCTTGCAACTATATTTAATTCCACTTATGAAATAATTCATTCCTAATTTGTTAAGCACCACTGTGGTATTCCTGTCCTTGTGCACCACGTGATCTTTTCCTTTTGTTTTACACCAAGTATAGTCCTTCTCGTTCACTTCGTGCACCGATTCTCTTCCATTGTACACAAACACTGTACATAATTCATTTCCAACATTATATTTATTTATTTATATATATAATAAAAACACAAATAGCAGTAATTTTAATTAATTAAATTATAAGTTACCAATAGTATCGCCTATTATGAAGTTGTGAGCAGAGGCCCACTTTGTTAGTGAATATGGTGATGGAAGAGGAAGCTTCCAGCTCCAATTTTCAGTGTCACCAACCACATATTCTCTCGATTCCGTACACCAAATTATAACACACATTGACAAAATCATCATCAACCATTTTGGATAATTAAAAACCATTCTTTATTTATTAATTGATTCCTCTCTTTCACCACCCGATTATGAGAGATTATATAGGATTCAACAAAACACTTCATCCAATATATTAATAAACAATGGAACCTAACCCCTTCACGATTTCGGAACTAACATCCTAATTTGCTCAATTTAATTCTCTCTCCGAATCGCCTAATTAAGCACAGGGGTCGAATCCAATAAATTAATATGGTATATAATGCTATATATTACTCTTTTTTTGTGGTAATATTTATGATTGGTAGAGTTAATTTAAAAAAATGTAGAGATGGTGTTTAGTTATTATAGCTGTTCATTTTTTGAGAGGTAAAGTGTTTTTCCAGTCCAGAGTAGAGGCAGGATGTCACTTATCTGCGATGCGTACAACACCTCAACCGTTTCTCACTCCGTCTATATGACTCATGGCAATCCTAAATGCCACACATATTTGAGCTCTGTGTAGTACTTCGCATTTTGTACATTATGATTTTTGAATTACTTGAAAAAAAAATTTTAAACTTCAACAATTACATTAATTAAACTGTAGTTTAGAAGTAGACATTTATAATCACATTTATTTCTATAATTGAGATGATTTCTTAAATGATATTGGTTTGATAAAAATAATGGTGATAAGCATCCAAAACTATTATTTATGAAGTCAATTGTTGTTAAAATTTCAATGATTTTTAAGCTTTTATCTATAGTGGATCACTTATAAATTATAGAACTCACCTATAATTTTAATATTTAGAGAAAAATAATAATATAATCTTTATGTTTTGACTCGGACCTAGACTTATTTGGACTGAACATCTACATTGAGGGTCCAACTCTAGATGAAGAACGTCTCGTTAATTATATTCATTGCATGATCTTGATCAAGCGTCAATCCACACATCATGGTGAGGATCAGGAGTCTAGTATGCCTCCTTGATAGACTTTTTTGCCATTTCTCGTAAATAGCTCCACTAGAGAGAGTTCTTTTTTTTAAAAAGCAAAATATGCCTTATTTTCTAATACTTCTCACTCACAATATCTGACTGACTTAAACATTTGAGTGTTCTTTTTTCTAAAAACAAAGTATACATTATTTTCTAATACTTTTCACTCACCTCAATATCTGACTGACTTAAATATTTGAGTGTTTGTATGTATATCGTCCCATTAGAGATCTCGAGTCACTGTTCTCAATTGTGCCTTATAAAATCAACCATCATTCGAGATCCACTTCAAATCATTATCGTCTTCTATAGGAATTTTATCTCGTTATGGTCAGATCCAAGTGTCGTATTGTTTCTCGTGCTTAGAAGCTCACCAAAGTCATCATACCTCCTCCTCATTGGGACAAAAATTATTGTGTCCCCTTCTCTAGTCCATATCATATCTTCTCATCCCAACTCAAGACATTGTTCCAACTGGAATTGGTAAAAAAAAACATACATGTGAGAAGTTGCAAATACAATCTAAGATTGACAGAAGCAAGTAGCTTAATTGGTACGTGAGATAAAATAGATATTTTAATTATTCGATAATTAATAGATCAAACTAATAAGTCTAAAAAATAAGTTTTTTTTGTTCTAAAGAGTCTAACGATGAAATTTCTACACACTTATGTGAAGAAAAATGTATCCCAAATTCGAACTCATGTTCATTCATATTAAATGTCTCTACAACTACCATCTAAAACGTATTTACAAACATAAAATCGACTTTTTTTAATTAAATGGACTTCCCAAAAACATATTAACTTTGTCTATTCAAAAAGCAAACTTGACATAGGCCAAGGTATAAGCCTCTAATATTAACGAAGTGAGACGTGCGTTTCCATCGTGATCTACCAGTTTTTCAATCACACACCAAGTGGCTCTATCTTCTAACTCCTAAGGTTGTGACTGAGAGTTTATAAGGAAATGAGGCTACTTTGAAAAACATGATAGAGTGAAAATAATAAAGGGTTTTAGAAGTAGAGAGATTGGGGGGTTTATTTTTCTTCATACTTCAAAATTCTCCTAATTTATGGGAACTCAAATTTATATTGAAAGAAGATTTAGAAGAATTTGAGAGGATTTTGATAAATTATTCAAATTTAATTTATATTATTATAGTACTCTTAAATATTAAAAATATATTAATCACAATCATTCATTTATTACTCTATAAATACACTCTTAAAAAAGGTAAAAGTTTTCTTAATTTTTTCTTTTACGTACAATTATATTATATTCTTTTAGAAAAAAGAAAAAAACCAAAATAATCGAAAAATTAAGAGATATATATTTATTTGACAAATTATTGTTTGATCTCAAAATAACCAAATCTAGCTTGAATACAAATTACAACGCATTAAAATCACAAAGTTACTAGTAGCCAACATTTCTCATACTATCGATGATATATCATCTGTCTAATTAGTAAAAACCTAAAAATCTTTATTGTGTAAAATAAAAAGATAATATCTTGTCATAATCTCTGTTGTGTAATTTAAAATGATAATATCTTGTCATTAATTGTAATTAGTGGATGTTAGGATTTGTTGTAAGTACGACGGAATCATATAAGTTACACTTTAAAGTTTCAACAAATCCCTTGACACTGTAATTTTATAAAATTCATCGTCATTCCAAACATAAACTAAATAGATCAAAGGAGGAAGAAAGCTTTCTAATATTAAACAAACGAAATTGCATCCAAAGTCATAGCCACACAGTTTTGCCAACAGAGTATTGGGATTAACAAACAGGGATCATCAAGGTGATAGTCAAACTGAACATTCGTGACAGGTCACAGGTGAAGAGCCTTGCAACCGAAAATAAATAGTTTGTTCCCTTATTTAAGGAGTGTCTTCACAATCGACTTGACGTTGAGTTTCTTAAGGTCGGTATAGGACTGTCCACATCCCACAAACATGACTGGAGCTCCAGATATGTAAACCATTGAAAGTGCAGCTCCCACCTAACAAAACGTAACAAAATTAGCAGACCGGTTCAAGATCCTTTACTTTTCGAAACTAACTGCACCTGGTGCAGTTACTAATCCTACCTTTCATTTAGGTTAAACTACATCAAAAGCTCTTTAATTTAATTTGTTATAAGCAGATTCTTTATCTTCTTTCCGTGTCAAGTTAGTCTTCTAGTAGTATGTTTCAAAACGTCAATAATGTTAGGACCAAACTTCATTTTTCATCCATGTATTTTCCCAAAAGTCTTACTTGACAATTAAAAAAGTTAAATTACATTTTCAATTCATCAAGATAACATCTAAATAACAACTTAATAGCAATTACAATATCTAATACATCAAAATTAACAAGATCTTTTTAGTTGTAATCTAAGAGTGACTCCGTTGTTGTCAACGGGTGTCTAATTATGGTACTGAGTGGTGAAACATTTTGTATAGTATATCATTGAAAAATCGTGTACACAAATTCAAAATAGAAGTAGACTAAGAACGAAAGTTGTGTCAACAGTGTAAACATTCTTAAAGATAAACTAATAATTTGACACAAAAATGATAAAGGACCAGCTTTAAACTTCAAATTTAGTTAAAGGACCTCCAGTGTAGTTTTGTCTTTATTTATGTTAAAACTATATGAAAAAAAAATTGAATGTATAACCCAATTATTTTTAATGGTAGGGATGGTTTGTAGTAACTGTAGTCTCCATCCTGGCAGACCAATAAATGTTTTATCAAGAAGATCCAAATGCTTAGCCATAAATTTACTTGCAATTTCAGAACTTGCATACCTTATCATCAATTGTGTCAAATTTTGTGAGCAAGATCCCATCTATCAATCTGGGTGTAGGAGATGTGGAGAGGTCGGCCAGTTTCTGCAACAAAATAGATGGGTTCAGTAACTGACATGAGAAAAAGTGAAACACAAACCCAATTGTAGTTGGAGAAAAATACTACGCAATATATAGAACCGAACCTGGTTGAACTTTGAAAGCTGATCAACTGCATCATTGCCAACCAGTGCTTCTCCAACAAATAAGACCAGATCAGGACTGTTGAGGTAGATCAGCTTTGACAGTGCTCTCATCAATGGTTCATTGTCCTGAAAACCAGCAGTGGCATGTAAGATGAAGTGATGAACATATTAGTGCATCTAAATAAACATCATCAATGGTGTCTAAATATAGCCAAACCATTTCTGATGCATTTATTCCACAAAATAAATGCAACGTTCATTTTCAGTACTTATCTCTTAACTGCAAAGGCCTAGAAACTAATAACATCAGTCATTTAGTATATTGTACACCCTCATAAAATCAATAAACTCTTGTTACAACAGCAATTGCAATAGTTACCTGCATACGACCAGCTGTATCAACTAGAACCACATCTGAACCATTCCGTGAAGCTTCCTGAATTGCTTCTTTAGCCACAACAGCAGGATCTTTTTCATAACCCTTCTCAAATATAGGGATCTGAAAACGGAAATTATAAGTTACATGCTTCCAATAACTGGGTATTAATTAAGAATATATGTATTAATCTTTAAGCAGTAAAATCAATGCAAACCTGAAGTCTACGAGCATGTGTCCGCAACTGCTCAACAGCTCCTGACCGAAATGTATCACAAGCAGCCATCATGACTTTAACGTTGTGTTGCTGAAGCCAGTAAGCAACCTGCACAATTTACACGTAAAATACAATATGGTTAAAAAGCAAGCCCAACATATGGAATCTTATATAAATAGGATAAACAATATATGAATTTCCTTCACCTTAGCAAGATTAGTAGATTTTCCAACTCCATTAACTCCAACAAATACAACAACATATGGTTTCCTTTGTTCCTTTGCAGCATGAACATCCCTCAGTATGTCAATAGAACGCCTAGGAGTTAAAATACGAACAAGTGCTTCTTCCATTGCTGCCTGAATTATTTTTTAAAACACAACATCAATATGAATGATATGAAATTGTGTATATAAAGAAAAGGCTGGCATCAAATATTGATGGGGAGAAAGATAGAAACATACCTGCACTGTGGAAGATATCCTTGTAAATGAAGCCAGTTTTTTCCCTTCAAGACTTGCGGCCACTGATTCACATAGCTTCTCAGCTATTTCCTCAGCCTACAAGTGACACAGAATGTAAAAAATATTAGCTAGCTTAATAATAAAAAAAGTAGCCAATGGACAAGAATTTAGACATTGAAGCCACCACATTTAATGCTATTGACGATAAATACATACCACATTCTTAGTCATGAGTCTATCCTTCAGAGCTTTCAAAGCTGGTTCCAAGTCCGACTTCTCCAAATTGGCCTTCCCAGCAATACTGAGCACAAGGATTTAAATAAACATCATCAGTAATCATTTCAGTGAAGAAGCAGAAAATGGAAATAAAGTAGAAGTGATAATAGCAAACAGAAGTTTTAAAATAAGTCAATCAATGTAGAAGGTCAATGTTATTTTCATCTAAACAACAGCATAAATTTCACCCTGGTAGATACCATCAAAAGGGAAATGGAAACAGGACATCTTCTCAAGATTTTACAAAAGCGGAGTTCAAAGCAACATGCAAGAGAGAGATAATGCATTCATGACCAACAACAACGATTTAATTTATTCATTCCTTTATCCTTTCTTACATCCTGTTATGCCCCCAGCCTCAACTCATTTCATAATTTAGATAGTACCATAGGCCTCGCGGAAAGGAAATATCAATAAAGTTTCAATCCAAGGAAGTTTGCCATGTAATTTCTATTACTACCACCAAATTGAAGTAAATCATCATTAGAAGTAGAACAATCAAATTATAAGGTATTATGGATCAGAAACAACAAAACAGGCAACAAAATCGTCACATAATCCCAAATTCCCAATTCTCAGATATATACCAATTTTCACTATTTCAAGCACCACAACATCAATCCTATATTATGAGGTTAGCTGCTTAACATAAATCTGAATGAAGCCAATGAAACAAACAAACAAACATAACAATATATATAAAGACCGAATAATCTAGTTCAGCAACCTTACCTCTGGAACATAGATGAAAACCAACCCTTCTTTTTAGCATCAGGCTTGCTATTTTTCCCAGCATCATCGTCATCTTCATCCTCTTCATCCTCACTATCACTACTAAGAATCTCATCTTTATCCATCATACTCTCCCCCTGTTCCTTAGCCAAAAAATCAACTTTCCTATCCTTATCCTCACCCCCATCAACATCCACATGATCAGTAAAGTCCAGTTTGGTTTCGGGAGGTTTTTCATCCCAAACCCTATTTTTCTTTACCACTTTTTTGGGCTCTGCTTTGGATACAACATTGTCTGTTGCTTTCTTTCCATTCGCACTTTTTGTCCTAAGCTTCTGGAGCCTATTTACATCAAAAGCCCCATTATTTGAACTATCATTCTCTTTACCATTTACACTAACATTACCACCATTACTCTTGAAGTTAGAACCATTTACACGGCCATTCTCTAATTTATTAATATTATTATTATTATTATTCCCTTTTTTTCCATCACCACCATCATTTTTCAAACCACCTTCACCTTTCAAACCACCACCATTCTTCTTTCCTTCAGATCCATCACCCTGCCACGTGGCCTGTTGCTTCCTATTCCCGCCAACAACAACAGGATTCGATTTCTTCAAATCCTCGGCGCGAGCCTCGGCTTCAATCTTAAGCTGCTGGAAAATCTCGTCGAAATCTCGGTACACGGTCCTCGTGGGATCATAAACCTGAGAGAATTCTCTCTTGACGGCAGCGAGTAAATCGTCGACGTACAAGAGATGAAGGATCCGTTGATAAACGGCGACGAAGACAAGACCTAGGTCATTGTGAAAGATCCATTTGAGGGAATAGGAAGCACCAGGTGCATCGTAGTTGTAAGATGCCGCACCGGATCGTTCCTCGAGAAGACATGATCGAATCAAAGTATCGATCGGTGATCCTTTCAAAGCGTTCCCCAATTCTTTGCATGACCAGAGGATTAATCCCCCTCTTGTGAATATCAGTAACTGCTCTAACATCTTTTGTTATCAATATGATACCTAGCTAGCTACAACAAAATTGAAATTCAGGAATATTATTCAGATTAATTCATTAATTCATTCATTCAAAACAAGCTTATAGAATCGTATGAATGAATCAAATAGTATTAGGATAAAGATATTCGTTCGCGTACCTGAGATTTATGTGTTGTGAGCAGAGAAAAATAAAATGAAATGAAAATTTGAAGTTTTTAGTTTGAGATTTGGTTAGGTTTATTTAGCGGTGGATTATTGATATTGATATGAAAAGGGGAAAATTGAGAATGTTTATAAATATGAGGGGCACGGTACTATATTCCAGGGACAGTTTAACTGTAAACCACGCACGCCGGCGTTGACTCAGACACATTAATACGACATCGTTAAGAGTCTGGTTCTCGGTGAAAAGGTTAAAACATAGGATAATTCATGGTAAAACCATAAATATTTTGATTTCAATGCACCATTAAAACTAATTATGTTTTTTTATTTTAGAACTGATCAAAGTAAAAAATTAATTTAACGATTATAATTAATTTACGGTATAAAATATTTTTATATTATTAATATATATAAATTAAATTCAATCTTACAATGGGTTTTATCTTTTGTTTTAATAAGCATATCTTTTCTTTTAGAAGTTTTGATATAAAAACACTAATTAAGATTAAAAAAAAAGACACTAATTAAGAAGCTTTTATATTGGTCAATCAATATTTATTAGAAGTAAATTGGTCCAAAAAAACTATTTCTAAATATAAAATTAAAAGTATACTTTTAATTTTTTAATTTTGACCAATTACTGTGTCTTGATTCTTTTAAAAGGTTTATTTTGACGTACTATTTCTAAAAATACATAATTAGATGATATATTTAGTAAAAAACAAAATAATATATAATTTATTTATTTATTCTAGTCAAACAAGTACTGATTGGATTCTAAACGTATCTATTAGCATTTTTACTAACAAAACTTTCTCTTATTAGCATTGACTCGTAAAGAGCAAGGATAAAATAAGGAGGTGCTAAGAATATAATTTTGTTGTTTTTTTTAAGAATTTAATTTATATATTAAATAAATTGTAATTTTTTTTTGGTACAAAATAAAACTGCCTATTATAAGATTTATAAACCTGCATGTTATAGAACCATTATTTTAAAATGTGATTTTTAAAAATATATCTTTAAGTCATAACATAACTAATAAATGTCGATATTGTTAAATTGGACGTTTATAGTTTATCTTACAAATCAATTTGTCAAAAAAAATATTTCAAATTAATTAATAAGAAATAAACTGTAGATAATCCCATATTAAGAGGGATGTTCTTTTTTTAAGAACAAAACAGTTTTTAACTAATCCCATATTAAAAGTATGGTTCTTTAAAGGAGATAATTTTTCCTTTTTAAAAATAAAACTGTAGATAATTCCATATTAAATGGTTTGTTATTTAATAGTAGTATAACTGAGGACATTAAATGTTCGAATGCTTTCAATATGTGACCAGCTTAATTAAAACGACACCAATGTGGGCTATGATATAAACACAACGCATAAATAAAAACGCTCTACCTTTAGAATAAAATTCATCTGTCGATAGATGTCAGAGAGATAAGATCAAAGATTACCAAAAAAAAAGATTGAATGGTTTTTCCGTTTGAAAGATAAGATAAAAAATTTATAATATAATTTCTCAAAGTCACCATTTGAAAACTTGTATCGCTTAATTATTCACTATATTTTATTTAGTAGTGTAAACTGTAAAGCAAATAGTTTTCCCCATTTTTAGACATGGTGGGATCAAATGCCAAAAAGGTCCCTAGAAAGTGCTCCAACATATCGACAATGGAGACATCAAAGAAGTGGAGACACAATTGCATAAAGCAGAAATCATATGATAAACAGTTAAAATAAATCATAGAACAATGTGTCCACCAAACAAACACAGTTCTTGTGGTTACTTCTATTAGGCTACAAAGAGTGTGTTGCTTAAGATTATTCTTAATATTAACTTAAAATTTATAAAACCGACATAATCATTTCAGTTTTTCTTAAGAGTAACTTCTGCAGAAAAACAGTGAGGTTTCATTAAAGAATTATTAATATTAAAACTTGAATTGTCTAAGACAACCATAAGAGTAAGACGTATAGAAGAAATAAGACAGGAAGAAAAAAAGTAGGGGGGTGGGAAATAGAAGGCCTAACACCATTTCAAGTGATCCATAATAACTGAATAAACAAGATTACTAATTCATTATCAAAGTAAAGAGAGAAATTAAGCATTTATGAAATGGTCCTGTATGCAAAAATGATGTTCCATTCTTTACACTGTCATCACTTCAATCCTTCACCGAGTCCTGGGGGCATTCCTAAGCTCTGAGCAAGATCACTCATCCTTTCCTTCATGGCCTGAAAACATAAGCAACACCATGTTTAAACAAATCAACATAGCACAAGTGCAGATGAATTTCCATTCTTCGTCTTGAAAAAATAGTTATTTTTACCTGGACACTCTTCTGGTGTGCATCCTTGTAAGCCTCTGTCACTAAAAGTGATAGTTTCTGCAAATCAAAGATGTTCAATATCAAATTTTAATTTCGAGGTCATATTCAGATTATTAGATATTAATTGATATATCTATCCAAACTTTTGGTGTATGAAAACCATATATGTCATGTCATTCACAACCATACCGACAAATTTTGACTAACTAATTTTATGAACTAGGTAATCAGCAGCTAGTTGAGACAGATGTGAGTGTTAAGCCTTCATTTGAAGTGGATAACACTAAGCAAATTTATGTCTCTGGCATAGAAATTTCTATGAGTATTTACGTAAGCAGATAAAAAAATCAGAAATTACATACAACATTTTTACATATTTTTGTTCACTTTTTAAATGTCTAATAGTATTTCACTATATAAGTATTGGATATCATGGATATGCATGTAACATAGTAGCCTCAACTATGATTTTATGAAATCATTTGAATTGCATATGAAATTATGAAATCACTTAAATTGCACACTCACTTCTGGTCCCAATTCCATAGCAGCCTCAGTAATTTGCGTTCGCACAGGTTGCTGATTCCCCGATAGTGTCACCTAAAAATTTAAAATAGTTGAATATGAATATTTCTCATTATCAATGAAAAGGTTTGAACAACTATTTATATACAAGAGAGATATAAACTAAATAGGAATGTGACCTTATCACGATCCCAGATAATACTAACAAAACAAATTATAATAAACAGCAATATCTCAACAAAAATCAATCAAAATCAAGTTAACCTATCCACAAAAAATCAAAATCAAGTAAACAATTAACAAATGAAAATGAAAATGAAACCAAGAGAAGAGTAATATGGTGCTATAAAACTCTGCCATGCAGATCCATAAGGAAAGGGTCGGATCCATTGCAGATCTCTATTATATGCAACCTTACTTTGCCTTTGCAAGAGGCTGATTCTACGACTCAATTGAGTCACATGGCAACAACTCTAACCATTCAGCCAAGACTCTTCTGACACAAAGTATAAAATGTTCATAATATGATGCACATTAAAATTCCCTCTCTCAACTTTAAAAGGAAAATTAAAGACAAAATTAAACCCTGCTTTTCAAATGTGCTCATAGAAACATGAAAAGGTTTCTACCACACCACACAACATTGGTGAGAGAGAAAGTGAGAGAAGAGCACGCAAATATCATACCTTTATTAACTCACCTTCACAGTAACCATCAAACTCTGCTCTGCATTGTTGAATAAAGACAAATAACTTAACTGTGAATAACTCATATAACTGAGAAGAGAAAAAGAAAAGGCAATAATTGTTTAGCAAGTGTGCTATACGCAGCGAGTTCTTTCTGTATTCGAACGGATTCAACTTGGACAACCGCCTGCGCCTTCTTCACAGTCTCAAACAGGTTTTGCATGTTCCCAAGCATTCCTGCCTATATTCAATCCACAAACCCACCAATTATGAATATATAGATCAGTTAATATCAGATTGACAAACACACAGCATAATACTGCCACACAAATTTTAACTTGATAGACTGTAGGAGGTATAAAATTAAAGCTAAGTACTCACACATCCACAACAAGGAGTTTTCATGTCTGAAAAAGGTGCTAAATAGTTGTCTAGTAATATGTCATGCTATTTATCATTACCTTGTGTATTTATGAAATGGTTTAACACTTCGGGAACACAACTTATGAACAATACCAATTAGTTAACAATCAATCCCCTTCATGGATCGATATCATGAATACATGTCCTAATTAAGAACTTTTAAAAAAACTATGCCATGCAGCAGAAAATCTCCGAAACAGTCTTTCTTGAAAGTACAAGAAAACTAAAAAGTCATACTAGTGCTTCTACAGATCAAGTCTCTTGGATGCATGCAGAACCTCTTTTACACAATTCACAATATTTGTGTACTTCGTAAATTTGAAAGAGAGAATTAGATCTATGCTGTGACTTGTTTGAGGAATAATCGATGTATAAGCATGGAGAATCACCATGTGCTTATTTTGCAGATTTTCAAGGTAAAACATACTTTTGTTTGTATTTTTCTAATTGTCTTTGACCTAGGAGAAAAAAAAATACATGATTACAGGACAGCATGACCAACAAATTGAATTCACAATGTAATTCTTAGCATCGAAGGTGAGTATTATCATACTTTGTAATTATGTAAACAGAGAGGTTCAACATTAAGGTAAGCATCTAGGTAGATTGAAAGGTTTATGTCAAGTGCTTGGGAGAATCTCCTACAGTACCTAATGCAGTGTGATAATAAATTCTGCAAATGCATCTTTGTAAGGAACTTTTCCACACACCAAAGATGAGAAGTTCCCACAGAAAAAAAAAAGATAGTTTAACATTCAAGAAAAGAACACTTGCAGAAGAGATATTTTATCAGTTTCACTGATTCATTTCTCTCATGGACACAATAATGATTGACTTAATGAGATGAAGATTAAACAAGTAGGAAAATAAAACCTATAACACTTTCATCAAATACACACACCAGAGAAAAAATTCACGGTCCTTAACAATTGTCACTTATGTGAATGATGAAGAAAAAAAAAAGCAAACAGATAGGAAATACAAATACAAATGTAAAATTGTCATCACCCTATGTGAGTTTTCACATATAACATCAACGGCAAAATACAAGCTAGATCAGCTAACCTTAGAAGGTGCATCATTATTATCTTTCTTTCCTCCGAAAAGGGCATGGACTCGGAAACATCTATGATCAGATCCAACTTTTTGTAGTCCAGGCCGGGATAATAGCCTCATATTAACTACATTAGCACTGGAACTTAGTTTACCTAAAGAGTAGAGCCAAAGATGAATAATTCAGCGATGGAAAGTAATTTGATAATCAAAGCATGTATGAGTTCAAATTCCAAAAAAAGAAAGCATGTATAAGTTCACCTTACCAAATTATCCATCTCCTAATTTTGTTTATACTCACTCTATAGTCCTAGCAGTATTTCAAAAGAAAATGCAACAGACATATTGTCATCGTTTAAGCTTTTAATTGTATCATATTAAAGGTTGTTCGAGATAGAACATTTAAGTCACAATAAGCTTACATTGTTACCCTTTTAACCCATTCTATTACAAAATACAGACAAGTTATTACACATATCCTACATGGACTTCTTCTCTATCAATTCCTTATTTTTCATTTTTCCCCCAATTTAAAAACCCTAGAATAACAAGGTAAAATCAGTGCAGAACCATGGCCTCATTCTGCAGTAGTGGGATCAAATTTAACGAATCCATAATTCTGAGACAAAAAAAAATACTTAAAAGACTAATTGAATACAATTAAACAACCTAATTGACCGCAACATCTAAAGAAAATTTCAATGTTTCAGTTAATGGAAATATGAATACGAAAAACCAATAATAATTGAAGACAAACTTAATATTCAGCAGAATAAAACAAAAGATAAAGGGCATTATGGGCAAAACCAATAACAATAAAGGGTTCAGAAGAAAACAATCATCGAAGGCAAAATTCCCAAAGAGCATGATGTTAAAGTGAAAAAGTAAGGAACTTTATTGTGTTTAGAAGCAACCCAAATGAAAAACAATGAAGAATTACAGAGATGTGATGATAAAGGGGGAAGGTTTTTGCATTGAGTGGTTCCGTGGATGTGAGTTGTAGTTGAAACTGTGAACGCCATTGACTTGGTTCGTTCCTTGCTTCGAATCGAAGGGAAGAAAAGCAAGCGGTGTTGGAGATGTTACTTGTGGAATGTAAGATAGTTGGATAATGGAAGAGATATTTTTTGTATCGAGTCGAGTGTGTTGAACTACGAACACAACACTCGTTTAACGTAGTAACCTCGTTTCAGATTACTACTTGCACCGACCAATTTTGTGGGATGATAACAACTAGTAATTCCTTATCGAGATTATCACCTATACAATTACTATTCTCTCTCTTCTAACTCGTGTATGGTAAAATAAATATCATTGAAATTTAACGATATATAGCATTTTTTAATCACTCAATTAATCATTTTTTTTAGATGTTGTTTATGTGTCCACGAGAGTTTATTAGGTACTAATATTTTTTTCCTAAATTTTAATTTTATTTAAGTCCATGTAAAATTATAAATTAAGGATAAGATTGTGAAAACTAGGAGATAATAATGTCATTATAATGTAAAAGAAAAATCATTTTTTAACCATTAAAAGAAATCAATGGTAAAAAAGGATAATGTGGTTTTGTAGACAATTATGCGTAATAGGGTTTAAAATACAAGTAAGTCAAATTCAAATGAATTTATACGATATTGGTTAATAAGTTAAGCACTCGTGATAATATTAAGGTTTACGATATGTTGATGACATGAGAATGGTATACTCAAATAAAGTTATATTTCGTAGACCATTAAAAATAAAGCAAATAATAAAAGATATTATCATAAGAATGTCAATTGATAATACACCTTATTATAGATATGCAAAACAAAGTCAAAAAAAATATATAAACTTGCGAGATACTCTGTTTATTTCAAAATATAATCAAAAACTAGTATTTGAGAATTTAAACGAAAGTTGCTAAAACAACATATTATCGTGTTTTGGGAGGAGAAGATGAAAGAGTTAAACCCACAAAAGCATTTTCATTTTATCCAAGTGATAATAAGCAATACTTTTGAGGCATTTAATAGTACTATTTCAATTTATATCGATAAACCTTGGCGACCATGTGTGATATTACAAAATCAGCAAATACATCTCATGACATGACATTCAACACAATCCTATAATTCAAATCACAACCAATTATATAATACACATGAAAATTATATAATAGTTTTTCCCCAATAGATATGATAAGCAACAAAAAATTCAAGATAACAGCAAAATCATCATTAGCTAGTTCCCTTTATTGCCACAATTGTTGCTTCAAATGGATCATCCCAATCAAACAACTCACAACTAACACTCTGCCATCAAATTGAAAAGAAAAAAAAGCTAAAATCAATTCCAACCCTTAGCCAAAAATAAAATTAAAAAATGCTAACAAAATAAAAAATGATTTTACTCCTCATTTAACACTATCATTTTTTTAGGATTTTCATATGTGTTGCCCAGGAATAAACACATGACTTTACCACATTCACAGTTGTGAGAGTTTGCCTCCAAATTGCATTGGATGATGCATTAATACATTGTTTTTTAGATTTGCAAAAAATGAATTGCAGTAGCAAGAGAACATTGATTCGTACAAATAAGAGAATATTGATTTTTTTAATTCGGCCATTGTTTCTAAAAGATGGCACTTGTATTGAGAAGTATATTTTCGTACAAAAAGTTGCATTTTTATCAATAAATATACTTCTAAATAGGAAAAAATAAAGTATAGTCTCTAAATGTATGTAATGTGGGAAAAAAAACTCACTAGGAATATTTTTTTGGAAATTTTTCATCTGCAACATTCTCAAAAGTCTTTTTTTTTATTAGTTTTAACCTCCCTGAATAACAAATAACAAATGTGAACGAGATTTATTCGAATTGGTCAACTCAAAAATATAAATACTAATTTAAAAAATATTAATTTTAAAATATTTTTTATACCTTGGAGTTAATCTCAAGACTTAAAAAAAATCAACTTAGTATTTACACGTCCAAAAAATTAATCCGAATAAATCTCATCTAAATTGGTTGATTTAAAAGGGATTAAAATTGACAGAGAAAAAAAAATTAAAGATTTTAAGAATGTTGAAGTGGGATTCGAAATTTCCTATTTTTTCCGTACTACTCTCGTGAGAGAGACCAGAGAACTGGACCAACACAAGCCCATTTATTTTCAAGGATCATGCTACGAGCCCATGTAAAATTATACACCTCATTGGTCATTACCTCACTCCCACATTCACATAATTACATTCTCAAAAACACAACAACAATACGGCTATGCTTTTCTCTAGGAACTTTTATCATTTTGATAAATTCTCTACTATTTAATATGTTTAATTGCAGAAGTCTCTATTTTTATGAATTTTTAAAATTAATTTTTTATTTCAAAATCTAACTATTTTGGTCACAGCTTTAAATTATTTTTATTTAACTAAAAGAATGATAATATAAATATTTTAAACTATGCGATATATAATATTATGATGTTAAATAAGTATCACGATACTAAATTAAATTATGTAAATATTTTAATTTTAATTTATATAATCTAAAATTAATAATATATAAATAATTAATATATTTAAATAATGTTTCATCAGAACACATATTTAAAATATATTAAATTAAAAAAATATAAAAAATGATCATATTTTAAAATAAAGAATTAATTTTATAAATTAATAGAAAAAAATAAGAGAATAAAAATTATAATTAAATATATTTAATAAGGATGGGTATGAGCACACAAAATAGTAAATCTGTGTTGAATCTCGTGTAGAATAATGAATGGAAAAAAGAATTTGCGAAAAAAAAGCAAGAGTCACACGTAAAAAAATTGATGAGGAGAGAGAAAGGGAGCGACAAAAAATGGAAAAAAAACAAAAACCTAATATAAAGAAACAGCCACCATCAATCAGCTTTATTTTACCTTAACTGCACTTCCCTACTCTCAACAGTCTTATCTGCAAACTTGCTTTCTTTTCAATTCTTTACCATGCTTATGTTCTAGTGCCTAGGTTCACGTTTTGTACCCACTCCCTCACCATATTTTTTGTTTTTTAAATCAATCATAAATAAGGTGAAGTAAGTATTCATAGAGAATTGAAACGCTATCACTTAAGTAAAGTAATTGTTAATTTCGGAAAATTAGATCTCAAAAATTGAGTTTGATAACTAATTTTGTTGAATTTAAAAATGTAATTTTAATAAAATTAATATTCAAACAATGCACAAAAAGAGTGGTAATATTTGAGAAGGAAAAAAAAAAATGGAAGGTGGTTAGTTAAATTGATGGAGCTTTCAAGCAATAGTGATAATGGCTATTAGGTAGGTAGGCTCTGTCACATATTATAAAGTCCTTGAAAGTAGGTGATGGTGGGATCTTTCCATTTCCATTGATGAATATGGAGGAAACATTAAATATAAAGATAAGGAAGTTAGGGATTCATTTGTGTGTTACAAGACAAATTACGTAATTCACCCCTCATATATGCTAGAGACTAGAGAGATCCATGACTAATGTATTTCCTCTTTAAACGGATCACTACTACCACCCATAAAACTAATTGTCAAATAGGGGTTTTTTAGGATTTTTCTTCTTTCTTACTTTACCTGCTTGCTTCATCGTGAAAAAAGCCATATTGATTTTCTCCACTACTCATCAAAAGAAAAAAAATAACAATATGAAAGGGTATTTAGGTAAATGAATATCAAATGACACTTTTGCATAAAATAAAATAAAAAGAATAGTACTATATGAAATGAAATGGGAGGAGTCATTGGTAAAGGCAACCATGACACTATGAGAGAGAGAGAGAATTCACAAACACATTCCAACCCAAAGAAACAAACAAAAACCAAAGTAGACAATCCACCACAAAGCCTAAAAATAAGGTTCCAACAACTGCTACAGCATAGCAGAGAGAAACAGCATGATCCTATCTCATTCATTTATACCTTTATTTTTTTTTCCTTTTTTCCAGTCCCTAATCTATGTATCTATCAAATTCTTCAATATACAAATAAAAACCATTCCATTATTTATCTCTCTGACCCATTCCATTATTTCTCTCTCTACACAGACACCAACAACAACAATCAAAGAAAAAACATTGAAACTACACGCATCCTTTGATTTCCATCAAGAGTCCACACCACTCCACTCCACTCCACTCAACCAAACCCTCTTTTCTCTCTCTCATCAATGGCCCAGTTGGACCAAAATTAATGTTTCAAGAAAACAAAAAAGAAAGATTGGAAAATCAAAAAAGAAAGAGAAGTTAGATAGATGTGTTCAATTGTCCTCCAACCAAACCAACCTTACACACCATTCTCTCTCTCTCTCTCTTACACACACAAACACACTCTCTCTCTCTCTCATCGACAAATATGTTCCCCGAATTACCCTTCTGCAAGCCCCCAAAAAAATCCCATCTTCATCACTGGTCTTTCAAAAGAACAATATTTTTCACCGAGTTATGTGGGCTTTTTGGGTTTCTTTGTCTTGGTCAGAATTTTCACAGAGAAAACACCGAGAACCTTCTTACCTCTTCCCATCCTATTAACCCTTTCTTTCTTCTTCTTTATTATCATCATTATCATTATTAATATTATTTTCTCTCTCTTTCTCTCACGTTTTCTTCTACCTTCTTCTTTTTCTCTCTTTCTCCTTTTTACCTTTAGTTCTTCTACTTTGTTCTTTTCTTGTGTGTTTCTTGCTCTTTTCTTTTCTTCTCTGATCTGATGAAGAAGATGAAAGGTGTTGTCTCAATGAAACCTCCACCTGATGTCTATATGGATCAGAGAACAAGATTGAGGCACCAGAGTCTCCTGCAGGACTATGAAGACTTGCACAAGGTAACCCTTCTACACTCTTTTTCAAAAGATTGATTTTTTATTATATGTGTTTCAATGGATCTGGTCTTTTCTTTCATGTCTTTGTTCCTTTTGGTTTGATTTGGATTTTAATGATGGTTTGTTGTTTGTGATAATTAAGGGTTTACAATAACGGGGATCTTTTGTTTTCATATGTTTTTGTGTTAAATTATGTATTTTGTTGGAGAAAGTGATTAAACCTCCGATCTGATGGGATTGTGTGTTTTCATGTTCATCTTCTGTGTCCCTTCTTACAATTTATTTTTTTGTGTAATATATCTCCAAAATCTTCCATTCTTTTCTGCCTGATCATGTAATAATGAACATGAAATGAAACAACAGTCACATATCGGTGTGTTTTTGCTAGTTTTCATGTTTACAATTTTTGTTAAATTTTGGAGCCTTTACTTGTTTGTATTCTCAAAGCCTCTTGGGTCTTTAAAAGTTTGTGTTGTGTTGCATATCATATTATATTTTCCATAGATTTTTTAAACCTATTAAGTTCTGAGCTTATAACAATTAAACTAAGCAATAATCATTTGTTAATTTGCCTCCTTTTGTTTTCTTTGGGCTGGGGGATCATTTTGCTAAGTTTTTGACATAATAACTAGCATATTTGTTTATCTAATTTTCTCATACTATCTTCTTTGATTTGTTTTCGTGATTTTTAGTGAAAATTGTTCTCATGATATTTATGTTATGTTCAGGAAACAGAAGCCATGAGAATGAAATTACAGGCTGTGAAGGAGAAAAAGATGATGCTATCAGCTGAAGTTAGGTAATGTCTCATGCCTAGTGATCTTCCATTTTTGATATAGTTTGCAGTTCGTTATTACATATGGAGTTTAATCATCACTAATATCACTCTTTAACTATAGATTTTTAAGGCAACGTTACAAATACTTGCTTAAACATCCTCTTCCAAAGCCTCAGCCAAAGCAAGAAGTTTTAAAGCAACAAAAGCTCAAAATCAGAGAGCCTAAGATCTCAAAGGGAAGGAATTACAACAGAAAGGAATCAACTTTACGATTCAACACCGCATCCAAATTGAACCCAAAAGAAAGAATTTTCAATGGTGTTGAAGACACACTGCAAAAAACTAGCCATGTGTTTGATTTAAACCAGAATGGTAGGAGCCTAAGTAAAAAGGATGCTTCTTTTCATAGTTCTTCAGCTCCTGCGCTCGACTTGAATCACAAAGATAGGATTCACAGCGGAAAGGAAGCCACAAAGAAGAGTGTAACGCCATTTTTCGACTTGAACCAGATTTCGGTAATTAACATAACATGTTATTATGTTTACATAATGAGTCTTTGTTTATGTTTGATTATAGTAGACTTATATTTCTTAATATTTTTTGTTGCGATGATGCACAGAGAGAAGAGGAGGAATTAGAAGGAAACAATCAGTCCATGTGGATTGAAGAACAAAAGAAGAGTACACAAAGAGTTGTGAATGAGGAACAGCACAATGATATCAAGCTTTCAGTTTGTAGAAACATTGGTGAAGGATCAAGTAGGGCAGGGAAAAGGAAGATTTCATGGCAAGACCAAGTTGCATTAAGGGTTTGATTGGTCATATTAGTACAGTAACATTTGGCTGAACTCATGCCAATTTGGAATGTGTAGTAGATATTTTTACCTTTAACCAAAACCATTCTAGTTTTATGTTTTTCATCTTGTAAAGATAAAAAATATACCCTATAGAATCATGTCATATGTTCAATATATATATATATTAGACGGAATGAAGAATTTAACCCTTGGAAGTCATATCTTTCTCTTCAATGATGAGTTTTTTTTTTTCTTTCATTTATCTTTTAGCTTTCCAAAAAGTAGCTCAAATTGGATTTGGGTTCTGGGGTTAAGAACTAAAGTTCTTTATTATGCTTGTTTGAATTTCAATCCCTTCGATGTTATTGACCGGTTTTGAAGGTTTGGTTTGATATCTATCCATTAGTTCACTTAGCAATACTTCATTGGTCTGCCCTTATTATTTAATTTAATTTGTATATAACATAAGATTCTTCGTTATATTTGGTCATTATTTATTTATTAGTGCTATTTTATAGTATAATTGAGTCTTATTTTGCAGCCATTTGGCAAAAGTCTAGTCTTTCTAGGTAGAGAAAATAATCTTGTTGATGACCAGAATTTATGGGGTAGGAGTTGTTGAAATCCAATTTGCGGAAGACGCTAAGAAATAGTATATTAGATTAACGTGACCAACAAGGATGACACAGTTGGTGTGAGTGGGGGGGGCTTCATGCTTGCTTCGAAAAATCTGTGGACTCGAATTCATGCCAACAATAGAGACAAAAAAACTCATGCAGACAATTTTATAAGCAGACAACAGTGTAATAAATTATTTAACCATGAAAAATAGAGATCGTAAAAAATATCGACCAAGTATCATGTCCAGTTCAATTAAAAACAGTTAAAACTCTTTTTAATACGAATCAGATATCATAATATTCAAAGCCCAAAAACGGTGTGTTAACAGTTAAACAAACACACTTCAGAATGTCAAATGAGTTCCTCATGTAAGTAAGGCTCCAATACATCACTAATAAAACACATCAAAATGTTTCTAAGTAAACTTCATAGATATGCAGTTGCCAAAATCATCTAAATATTGTTTCTATCTTTACTACAGGTCTTATCCTTTGATCCGTTTCTTTGTTGACACCATCAGTATCTTTGATCAACTTGGGAGCTTCACTACATGATGTGGATAGAGAACTTACATTGTTTTTTTGACTGAATTTCTTCATTTTACTTATGTGTTTTTTCCCTTTTTTGTGACCTTCCATCACAACTTGTGAGAAAGTGCCAACTCGACAAATCTCACACCATAACCGTTCAACCTTCCTCGTTCTTGCCACTGCATTTATCTTCCTTGCTTCCTCAGTTGCAGTGTCTTTTTTATTCTCCACAGTACCTGTATTTTGGTTCATCTCCACAAGCTGCTCTTCATTTTTGGATTCTGTTACAAGCTTCTCCACATTTATAGATTCTGCTAGACCTTCATCAACCACTGTCTCCATAAGTTGCTCTTCATTTTTAGCTTCTGTTAAGTCTTTATCAACCATAGTCTCATTCATCATTCCCAAGGCTATGCAAGGTTGAGGAGGTTGTTGATCTGTTTTTGCATCCAACCCTGACTTTGTGGTAACAATGCTTTCAGTAGCCTTCATAGTTTTTTCTCTTTTCGTTCGCGACAAACATGCTTTGTTGCTCTTATCATTCTTCCGAGTATTGTGACCTGCTTCCTTGGCCTTGTGCTTCTTACCATTCAGATGAGCATTCAAGCCACTCTCACTTGTGGCTTTAATCTGACACAGTGCACAACTCCACTCCTCCTTGGATTTTTTCTTCAAACCAAATGCAGAAGGCTCAGGGTCGCCAACAGCAGGTGTCGTTGCTTTTCGCTTTGCACTATAGAGACCGGGATCTGGCTTAGCCTGCCATGGAATACTCAAATAAAATATCATATACTCACTATCCAATTAAGAGTTTCAACATTCACTGCATTGCATGTCAACAACTGTAAAAGGAAAATGCCGATAACTTCGACAGCAAAGAGTAATACAACATTGATTTAATTGTATGTAATTTGACAACCAAAGTGGCTAACTAAATTTCTAGAATCAATATAATCACTAACTTCTACTCTTTGATTTTATTGTGCCAACTGAATTCATACCAATTGATGAAATTGTTTCATAAGAAAAGAAACCAAATATAAATGATTTCAAGAAGCATGCTTGGATGGAATTCATAAGCTTTTAAAGGAGTGAGAGCAAATACATGTAGCCTTTCTTGTTTAAGCTAATGGCAAACTTCTAATGAATGGTGCAGAGGTGTGACTGCCTTAGACCCAATTAATTTTTATCAGTAGTATAAGCCCCAGATAATTTTTATACTTTATGCCTTTAATAAAAACAAAAAACTATACCATAATCTGTCAGAAGTAAATACCATAAGGATAACTAGCTATATGCACATTAGAAATGTTATTTGAATATTAATTTGGGACAATAAAACTCAGACAACTTTTTAAAATGTCACTGTTGTTCACACACATTGTTAACGAGGGTTTAGATTTGGTTAAAATAGATATATCAAATATTGCAACTTATTAACTATCTACTGAACATTATTAACTATAAATTTAAACATGATTAATCTTAATTTTCAAGTGTTCAAATCTACATGTAGTTGAAACACTTCAAATTAGGTTAATAATATTTAAATTTGTAATTAATTAAATTCAGTTGATGAGTAATGAGTTATCTAATCTTGATATACTCATTAACCATTTTTTGAACAATGTTAAGCATGCATCTGAAATATGTATGCCATATAAAAAGTATTCAAATTTTGTTGTCCCAAGTTGAAATTTACGGGCTAAATTACTCTTTTAATCTCTTAACTTATTTTTTGATTTTATTTTAGTCTCTTAATTATTTTGTATTCCGTTTTAGTCCCTGAATTATACTTTTGTTAGTCAAGTTGATCATTTCTGTTAAAACACATTAAGTTTTGTCATCTCGCCCATCGTAAAACCCATAAATCCAGAAATTTATGATCTCATTCGATCTACAAACCAAGAAAATTCATCAAACATATGACCTTCAAATCCATAACTTACAAATTTCTGGGTTTTTAGATCGAAGGAGATAATAAATTTCTGTGTTTATGGGTTTGAAGATGAGTGAGATGAAAGAAATGACAAATCTTAACGTTTTTTTACACTAATTAACGAAAATAACCAACTTGATTAACAAAAATATAGTTAAAAGACCAAAACAAAATAAAAAATAATTAAGAGACTCAAAGTAAAATAAGAAAAATAAGTTAAGAGGAAAAAAAAATGTAATTTAGCTATATTCAAATAAGATGTTTGGTGCATATAACAAGTGTTAAAAGTTCAAGACAAGCCCCTGCAATCAACCACACAATCAACTAATAATTTTGTGGTCCAACACAGTCAACAAATATAATAATGAACAATTTGGATGATTCTCTTATTCTATTCTACATATACACAAGTGGATTAATATACTTAACGAATATAAAATTTAAGAAGAAGAAAGAGAAAAAAAAAAAGATAAAATACAAGGGGTAAACATAAGAAAAGAGTCGAAAAAGAATAGAGAAAATAATGAAACTGACCAAGACGATAACTTTGTCCTTGTTGTCAGTGATCTGTGGAGGAAGGGGCATAATGAATGGTTGTTGCGTCGACGCACCGATGCGATGATGATCAACAGAAACAACATGATTTGACCACGGAGACAATCGTTCCTGAAAAGAAAGCGGCCTTTGCATTGGAATTCCCAACGCTCTCTCCAATGCAAGTTCCCTTCTAACTTCCTCCTCCAGCTCTCTCCGCCGGGCAATCTCGCCGGCGATTATCTCGCGGCGGATTTGTTCTTTCTCGAGCTCTCGTCGCAATGCCTCGCCGACTAACGGTACTCGGAAGCCAGATAAATCACCGTCCACTGATACTAATAATAATAATATTAATATTAATATCAAAAAGAACAACAACACAAAAGAGGGAAAAGTAGGGTTTTGGATTACTCACATGGAAGTTGAAGTGATCGATCAGGGAGGTAAGTGACGGTGGAGAGAGGACGAGAGGTGGGTGGTGGTTTGATGCTGTCGGTGGCACGAAATTTGAACTCCATTGAAGAAAATGTTGGAACTTTAATTCAGAAACAAGCGGGAATGATTTTGATGAGAACTACACAGTCACAGACACAGAATTAATGTGGTTTGGGGGATGTCACTCACGCGCGGGTGAGCGCGTTGTGTTCTTCAGTATTGGACAGTGCAAATACCAAAAGTATATAGGAGGAGACTCATGGAGAAAAAACACTCGTCTCATTACGCTTAATATGGCGTTTCCTTCGATGCTTTTATACTCTCTTCTCTTTATAAATACAAACGATGATATTATTTTTAGGTTTAAATGTAATTTTTGTCACCTTATTTTAATTAATACGAAATTTTAATTTGTTTATATTTAATTTTCATAATCTACTAACTGGGTTTAATTTTAAAAGAAAATAAGAAATATCCAAGAATACTTGAATAAGATGGTAATGTTTTTTTATAGATTAACTAAATGCACGAGTTCAAATTCATTCCAAAAAATGTAACTGTCAAATCTCTTAAAAGAGAATTTTGCTGTTTTTTGTGATCTTACTCAGTTTAAGAGATCAATTTTTATAGTTGTAAGGATATCCGATTCAAAAACAAAACAAAAAACAAAATTTCAGTCAAAAAATAAAAAAAACAAAAATAGGAAAATAAATAAATAAATAAAATTGATTCTATATTTTTTATCAAACCAAAATTTATTTAATTGAAAACATTATACAATAATGAATTGTTTTAATCTTATTTCCTTTTATTTTTATTACATGTAATTGACTAAATAAAGTGGAATTTTTTTAATATCCCTATTTTCCTATAAAAAACATCAAATCTATCTTACTTTTGAAATATATCTATTTTTAAGTTTCGATATTTTTAAGTTCAAAACTAATAGTAGATGGCGGTAATTGAGCTGCATTATTACATAGACTAAAAGTCTTTTGAGATTCATAGACACCAAGACTCTTTTCAAATGTCACCTTTAGGAAGAAATCAACTTTCTTCTTGACGAATGTGTCATTTATACTGGTCTGTTTAATTTACTTGCATATTTTTCCTTTTTTTTTTTCCAAATAAAGGTTGAGAAACATTCTACATTACTATTTATTAAGTGTTGGGTCTAATTTTAGAAATAAAAAAATTACAGAGATCAAAATTGTAAAATTCAAAATATGAGGTGCATAATCCTGTGATTTCAAAAGTAGGAAACCAAAAGTGTAATTATGTCCACAAAAATTAATTAATTGCCTTTTCTTTTCCTGGATGTGATACTAAACAATATACCAGATTTTATTCGGTCCAAATAAAATATTATTCCATTCCCTTCCTTTTTTTCGTGAATGTGATACCAGAAAAAGAAGGAAAAAAAAAACATTACAAAATTCCAACCACATCCATTTCTTTCGAGTAACCAAAGCCTTAAAAATACTTGATCGGTTTATCTTTATATCGTGCTTCACATTTAATTGTGTCGACATTATACAATGGTGGAGAAAGTTACTAGTAGAATTTCATTCTCTTCAATTGCACTGCATCTTTCTTTTAAGTATGTGATCCATATGTCTCTTACGTTGAGCCAAGGCCCAACTCATAAGAAACAGTACTAGGAGATCTAAAAATCTTACGCTCCAATGTCGTAAAAATCTATGCTCTTTTGTTGGTCATAACTCCAACAGAAAAAAACAAGGGGAGAGAATAAGAATGAGAACCTAAACTCTTCACTGAGTCCGGTTACCGCAATATATAAATTATTATTGAAACATAATTGAAGACACCCAATATCTATTATAAAATCTCTACTCTCATTCAATTATATACTAATTAGAATATAGAGCATTTGTAAGTACCACCTAAGACAGAGTGTTGTTCTACAAATTCACTATTACGATATTCATTCTAGGTCTACTCCATATCATTGACAACATTTATGGAAATTGTGCTCTTTCTTTCATTTACATACTATTATTGAAAACTTTAAATTTTCATCGGTTAAAACCAAACACATTACTAAAAGTCATCGGTTAAAACCAAACACATTACTAAAAAAAAATAGATGTCTTTATAGTTGTTAAAATGGGTTAGCCCGCTAAACACAAGTCGAATTTAGTAAGACTCTCTTTGGCAAAACCAAAATCGAGCTTATAGCTTAGGAGTTATATGCTCTTTTTGATAATAATAATTTATGAGCTTATAGCGTTTTGTTGATAAGTTAATTCAAATAGTTTATAGTTTGTCATTTTTTCTTTTAATTTTACATTTATTATTGTAATTAAAATCCTATTTTTACATTTTATACTTAATTTATTATAATTTGAAATAAATAGTTTAAATATTTAAATTAATTTATATAATTTTAATAAATAATAATTTAAAATAATTTTTTTATTATAATTTAAAATTTAAAATAATTAATATTATAAATTAAATAGTTTATTTATCTATGTTTTAATATAAATAAACTAGATAAATAAATAAAAATTTAATCATTAATTGATAATTTATTTTAATATTTTAAACATTAAATGACTAATTTTAAACATTAATCGATAAAATTTATTTTTAATTAAAATATCATTTTATATCATTTTACATTTAAACTAATTGAATTGTTAAATTTATCAAGCACTTTAATTAGCTTAACAACTACCAACTAATTTTATCAAACAAAGTTTAAATTATCAATTCTTAATATCAAATGTCCAACTATACACATTAAATATTTTTAAAACAAATAAATAATATATTATGAATAATAACATTTAAAAATCGTTAACTTTTTCTCTTAATAGTGACCAAAAGTTATAATTTTTTATTTATTTTTATAATAATTGATGACTCTTCATCATATGCATATTTTTCTATTGTTTTTAGTCTTATTTATCTTCAATTATTAGTTAATTCAATGAGTTATTTGCAAATATTTTTTTGATTCTAGTTCTTGGGTTTAATAAAATGCTTATGTTCAATCATTGTTTCGTTTCTTTGTTTTAGTGCACTGTTGAATTCTAGTAGAAATCAACATGATCTATGTGGAGTATTTCAGTGATATCTGAAGATGTAGATGTCTAATTGGAGTCAAACCAAATGCAAATGAAAGCTAAAATCCATATCTACAACTTTCATGAAGACACCGGAGCCAAATTTGGACTCAAAAGAGTAGAAAAATTCAGTATACGTCAGATAAAAGATGTTGTGCGCTTGAAGCGCGCTTGGGCACATTTCTACACCATTGAATTTGTCAATTTGCGCTTGAAGCGCAAATCCCACTGCGCGTAGCACGCGACTGAATGTATAAAAACGCGTTTTACTCACTTTCTAGGGATCTTTTGGTCAATTGAGAAGCTTAGAGACTTGTGCCCCAACAGAGAAACGCATAGACGGTTGTTCTACACCATTGAAGGAGTTTTATCAAGAATCATTCATTAATTTTTCTTGTAATTCTTCTTTAATTTCTATAACGATTAACTAAACCTTATTTGTTAGGGATGAGTGAAACAAGATGAATATCTAATTGTCTGATTTGATTCTTTGTTATATGAATAAGTTTATTGAATTATTTTTCTCATCTTTATGCTTAATATTTTTTATTGTCTGATCAACTTTAAAATGTTTTACGATTCGTATTTTGAAACGGAAGTGAACTTTACGAATGCTTGAAATGAGAAATTTATGAGACTGTAGTCTATGCAGGTCATGAAATAAAAAGAGAATTTTTGTACTGTAAACTTTAATCTTAATTTTAAATTCACTAAGGAATTAGGGATTATTTTGAAAATAAAGGTTCTGTCACTAAGACATTAGGGCAAATACACTAAAGAAAATTCGGTAATAATTCAATAAAGGAATTCAGTAACTATGATCAAATTAGATATTAAGGTTGGACTCGTAGTGAAACTCATCACTGACATTTTTCTCACTATAAAAGATCAATTTTATTACTGTTATTATTTCAAATATTATTTTACTCAATCCATAAACTTTTTGTTCAATTTCAGTAATTAAATATAATTCGGTAGTAAAACGCAATCTTTGAGTTCGAGACTCAGTATTACCGTTTAAATTATTACATATAACGATTTAGTACACTTGTTGAAACACTATCAATAATGATAAAAATGACTACCTTATAATATTAATCCTTTTGCTTTTGCCAAGTTTAAATTACATTAGAAGAAATGTACTCAAATAAATTAAAAAAAGTAAACGAACTACAATAAAAAAAACTTACTCAAATAAATTAAAAAAAAAAAAAGCAACCGAACTACGATTAAAAAATGAATAATAAAAAATTATATTTAAGTGAAGTATGAGTTTTGGTGATCACACGTTGGTTCCATCCATTGGGATAATCAATCAATAACCAGCAAGAGAGAGAGAGAGAGTTGAAAAATGCCTACCCGTTGTGAAATTTGCTGCGAGATTATGATCGCTATCTTGCTCCCTCCTTTGGGTGTTTGCTTCCGCCATGGTTGCTGCAGTGTACGTATTCTCTCTCTCTCTCTCTATCGATTCATCCACCACTTCCATTCTTCTCTTCGGATCTCTCCTCTTAATCTCGCTTACTAATAATTTAATCGTGACAGATCTGATACTTTGATTGCATTTATTTGCAGGTTGAATTCATCATATGCTTGCTCCTTACAATACTAGGTTATATTCCTGGTATAATCTATGCTCTCTATGCAATTATCTTTGTTGATCGTGATCAGTACTTTGATGAATATAGGCGTCCTCTTTATTCGCAATACTAACCACATGCCATTTGTGTATGTGTTTCTTCCCATGCTTTATGCTTATCTCTTCTGATCAACTCTTCACTATGTAATGGATTATCTGGATTTCTCATTCAAATTGGATTTTGTATTTATTTATCTGGTTATGTTTTAGCTGAGAATATGTACTCAAGATATTCAAAATTATCTGGTTATGTGATTGTTGATAGTTTAGTGTAATAATCAAATTATGAAAGTTAACTGGTTAGTTATATTGTGGAAGATAGTATAATATGAATAACTGATCTAGTTTATGATAGAGATATTAGGGGTCTTGAAGTCATGTTGATATTTTGCTTGATTGAACTACTGAAAATAAGTTTATATGTGTTTATTGATTGAACTTAAGTTTTCATAGAATTACCTGTTCTTTTTGTATCGGATGCCTCAATAATCAGGATTGTTCTGCAATGCTCTTTGTTTTCCATTACTTTGTGCCTCTTGGTTTTCCATGATTAGGTATAAGTGTATTAAGTTATCCTTTTGACGACAATTCCCTACAAATGAATTTCTATTTGAATCTTCTAGTTTGACAGTTTATTTATTTATATCACATCGTTCTTAATCGAGACTCTTAGCATATCAGGCCTATTTTAGTTTTGGGAGAGTTGGCGATGGGTTTTCCAATTGTGTTTCACGAAAAGATCAATGATAACTGAAAAGTCTTGATACTTTTTAAATTCGTAGGACTAAAAAAAGTAATATGCCATGAAGAATTTAATGACTTGTTAAATTGTGGTATGGAGGATCTAGATGTATTTCTTGATCCTTTTTAATTTAGTGTTAACACTACTGATGAATGTTTTATTATTGGTTTCTAACTTGTCATATTACTTACTAGTTTGAATCTCTCTCTATATATAACCTTATAGAAAGTATAACCAAAATTTTACTACCCACAGCTTTGTTCTCAAAATCTATCAATTACTACTTGTAAGTGAGCTTTCCAGGTGATTGTCACAACAAAGATTAGATTCTTGCAAGTGAGATCCAAAGTTTGAAAACAAACCATATTTCAGCTGTTACATTTTTAGTTTGCTTTTATTCTAAATCCATTTTTAACAAGTAGTGGTTGCCCAACCAGGATAAGTTGATCTATCTATCAAGATGAGATTCCAAATTTTGAAAGGAATTTATCATTAAGTTACATGGTTCCAACCCAAAATATAGTAATTTGGATGACTAGTTGATTTGACCTTTCAATGTTTTCAAATGTGTTTAGACTGTGATTCCTTTTCTTCCATGCAGTGAACCATTTACAACGGCAATATGACATTGTTCAGACTCCTGCAGTCACACTAATTTAAACATTTATTTGTGTTTTGGATTTAGTTGACTTTTCTTAAACCAAAAATCACTATACTTAACTTTTCCCCACTTCAAATGGCTAAATGTTTGCATGATCGTCCTTTACCTTCTATGTTTCCCGAAAGAATTGACGCGAAAAAAAAAAAAAACATAAAATTTTTTTTGCTTCCCTTACCATCCCTTTTCAAATTGAATTTGTTGTTGCCAACTTACCATACTGCCGTCCTTTTTCAAATTGGTTGATGTTATGCAATTGATTCTGCTAAAGAGCACTAGGTTTATGCTTCTCAAATTGTATTTATGGCTTGACCTTTTTTATGTTCTAACGTTGCTCTTAGAACAGTAAAAAAACTTAAGGACTCATCACTCAAGACTCATACAAATTAATAAAATAATGCTAGAGGCATATGGATATGGCTATGTTTGGTTTCCTCGTAGATCACTCTTTTCTGGTTTTTTAAGGTTAAGTAAGAGATAAAAGAGTAGAGAGTGATGGAGAGAGAGGATCCATAGCCCTCATTTCTGTCTCGTAGGCACGAAAGATTGAGAGTGATGCAAACTCGAGTTCTCTGCAATCACTAACTGTACGCATTCACGTATTCAGTGACTGTGTGATTGTTTGATTGAGATCGGAGGGTTTAGATCTCCAATTTGATAATTTTAAAAATAAAAAATAAAAAACTGTTTGAGTTTAGGACTATTTGATCAAGATTTAACGATTTAATGTGTCAATGCATGCAATTACTTACTGCACTGTATCCAACTTTTTAGTGATGGGGTATACTATTTGGGTTGTAGGATGGCTGTTGAATCCAAAAAAGTTGATTGTGTTAGATAATTTTTGGGTGGTGAAAAGGCCGAGGGCATGTTTGCATTAGTGTTATACGGTGGAATGAAATAAATGTGATAGAATGAACTCATTAGAATGTAATAAAATGGATTATATCTCATTCTATTTTATGTGATACCACCAATTTAAATATACCTTAGACTTTTTTTAGGAGTTTAGAGAGGAAGGCAAAAGAGGACTTTGAGGATAAAGGGGGAGGAATGGGAAGGAAAAGACAAAAGAAAAATATTCTCTCCTAACTCAAACAAAATATAAATGTACTGCGTTAGTTTATTACCGCTGAGCAAGTTTTTAGCTCGTACTTTAGGACTCTTCAAATGATAATACTATTCATCAATTGTTATAATTTTAAGTTTTATTAACCAAAACATATTTTTTCCTATAAAGGATGAAAATCTTTTTAAGTGTTACAAATTGAGTCGGTGGATATGAAAGATTCAAAACTGCATGTTCACTTAAAATTTAATGTATTAAGTATGAGTCCTCCTCATACTCATACACCGTTCTAGCATTCATATTTGTATCAAATGTATGACTTCTAATTCATACTCAACACACCAATACAAAGTATGCAAAATAGCTACTCATATTGGGGTATTTGGAAAACACAATTTCACCACAATTTTGTGCATGTCTAAATTGGTCATGAATTTGGCAAAATTACAACCACGTTGTAATTTCATTGAGGAACATAACTTCACCCAAATTGCAGTTGTCTAGCCATGATTCCACCAAATTCACTAACAATACAAAGATACATTAAATTACTCAAATTGTTAATGGTGACATCTTATATTGTATCTCTACTACTACTACCATGAAAGAAGCCACATGCACCCATAGTAATATGACAAGATAGGTTAGACTTTTTTTGTTATTGGTATGACATTTTTTTCAAATAGACACTAGCAGATATTTTTTTTACAAGAGTAGAGATTTGTTGATAGCTTATTTAGTTAAAAACGTCAGTTATATGTCACTGAAGAAAATTTAGACCTACAAAGCCTATCTATTTAAGTAAATATTAATAAATTAATATATTAAATTTTGTACTTTGTACTTTGTATTAAATTATAAATAAATTTGCAAGCCTTTTATGTAATTTAAGCCTACCATCTTACGTTAACTTTTTGACAAATTTAAAGGCAATATTATAATATTGAGAAAGTCGTATAAAGTTAGATTTATCTAAAATGTTATGCTAGAATCAAAATAGAATTTAATCTTATTGATATATTAACTATTCATTTGAGAGCTTCTATGGTATATTCTTAAATTGAAGGATTTTAGTATATTTTATCTATAAATTAATAAGTTAACGATAAGTTTTATAAATTAAATAGTTATTTGTTGATTTTTGTATTTTAGAAGAAAAAAACATCATCTTGTTGTTTATAAGTATTATACTAATTTTTTTTTACACTTTATCATAAAAATAATCAATATTCACTATTAAGAATAATAAAAATTTAAAAAATTTAATTTTTGTTTCACTGACACTTATAATAAACAATATTTAATTATTATAATTATATAAATGATAAAAAAATTCTAAAAAAACTCATTAAACTATTAATTTAAAAACTAAATATATCAATACATGTCAAAATG
>JBBPBO010001985.1:1622028-1689765 GCA_037974295.1 Cicer cuneatum
AAAAATTAAATTAAAAAAAAAAAAAAAAAAAGAGTAGGAAAAGCTCTTCAATTAGTGAAAGGTTAGCAGAATACCCAATATAAAGTCGACGGCTTGGTGTGCCAAGTTTGCAAATTTGGAATCATCCACCTGCAAAATACAATGAAATAAAATTGAAAAATTTAGCACATAAAAGCAATGTTCACATTCTATGTAATAACATCAGTATTTTTATGAACTCTACTACAAAATGCATTATTATTTGAATAACAATTTGCTTAAAGAAAAATGCTAAAAAGTAGTGCAGCACGCTGACAGGTGATACAGTCTCGCACAGCTCCACAAGAAAATCGACCGAAGCCTTAAGCTGCTCTGTTTCATCTTCCTCGATTAAACCTGTAGTTTTAGTTTCAAATTGGAAGACAGATTTAGCACAATTCGATTAACTTCTAAAATCCTAAAAGGAATAACAATCATTTTAGTTTTGAAATGCGACTGTGAGTCAATGTCATTTTAGTCTTTGTGACCATCGAAATTACAAAAACATCACTATGTATTTTCTGTTAGAGGAAGAGAAGTGTTTCAAAGATTAAATACAAGGATATATTATAAGTACAATAAGAGAAATATAGATCTACTTCTAGGACTATCCTAATTAACACGTACTTGTAGATATTTTCTACATTTTTCTATATTTAATATAATTTTAGATTTTTCAATAGATATTATGCCTTATCTCAATAGTTCTAGATTAGTATAAATTTTAAATTATACTTAACACTATCTAATAAAAAGACAAATTAACTAACAAAATACACTTTTGAGAACCAAAATGATGAAGAATGACACATTCAAAGATGTTTTTGTAACTTCAATACATTAAAGGACTATAGCAATATTACCTGATACATTCAAGGACCAAAATGATTTTTGACTCTTCCGATCCTAGTGTGATCTGTTAATTACTTTAATCTAATGAGAAAACCATCACTCTAGTTGCAAATTATGAACTATACAGAGACAGCCTTTGAGTATTACTTACAATGCAATACTTCAGTCTAAAACTAGGTTATGACAGAAAATGCTATTAGCATGTACCTAAAGAAAGCCGTTGCTGACTTGAAGAAGATGAAGAACCAACAACTCTTCTCCTCCTTTCCTTAAATCGCACTATAGAAAGCAAATTTTAAACGTCAATAAGCAATTTCAAATAAGAATAGTAAGAACATGATGATGATGATGATGAATGTTGATTGAACCTTGTCTTAGAAATCTGCGACGAAGGACGTCGTTGAATCTATTTTCAGAGTCATTTTCATGATGCTTAGGATTTAATTCCCCTAAATTGCCGAAGAAATAGCACTTGCAAGAAGCACTCTCGGGGAAGAGATCGCAATGTGAAGTATCTGCATTAAAAAAAAAAGTCATAATCATATCACTATTGCACTTGAATATGCGTTTATTTATAAGAGAGGATCGGCGTTGAACCTTGAGATTCCTTCAGATCTTCTCGGAGACGTAGAATCTCTTGCTTCCTTTCCTTCGCCTGAGAATCAAAACACAAAATGAAGAAGACTCGAGGGAAAAACGCATAGGATTTTAAGAAGAAAAGAAGGAAGCGTAGTTTGGAACCTTTCGCTTCCAACGGAGAAGAGTGTCCGATTGGGAAGGAGAAATGGCATTACAGTCTTTAATGTTTTTCATGAACTTAGATCGGAGAAGTGAGATCGCTACGGCTAGCTTCAGAGATTCATCACTCGCACCGGCATTTCCACCTTCTGCCATTTGCTTCGGATTCCAAATCAAAAAGGCGCCAAACCTATTAGAGCGTGTGCTTTTTTAAGGAGCTCATTTTCTGATTTTATAAATGAGTCTCCAATTCAAATTTACGATACTCATTAACTATTACTACTTTTAATACATTATTTCACACTTAATTTTTTTTTTAATTTTACACTAAGGTTTAATAAAAATTGAATAAAAGATAATTTTTTTAAAAGAGCTGTAACAATTTATGTATATATAATGAGATAATTATTTTTATATCTTGAATATATAACTATTGCACTTAATTTCTTAATTTACAAATGTTATTCCACTCTCAAGTGTCTCATATTACTCTAAATTTTATACTTTCAAATGGATAAAAATAGTATATTATCTATATTAAAACTCAACTTTAAAGTTATTTAAATATTTAATTTTGATTAAATTTATAACTGTCAAAATCGACACCAAAATGATATTTTATTATAGAAACTTCTATGAAACCTTTCTTGGATTATTCTTATAAACTTTATATATTAAACTAAAATAAACAGTAACTGTCGTAAATTTAAATTGGTTTTTGATATTTAATAACTTATATATTTATTATTAAAGATTTTAATATGATAAAAAGTTATTTTTTTAAAAAAGTATCTTTTAAAAATAATTTTATAAAAAAATTCTTAATATTATTTTTTATTTTATTTATTTTTTAAAGTTTTATTATCTAATAAAAGTTGTTGTAAATAGATAAATATTTAAAATAATATTTTAAAACAAATTATTTAAATCAATTTATTATTTAAAATTTTAATTTGAAAATATTAAAATTATTTTTAAACAACGGCCATTATTCGCTTTAAGTTAGAGATATTAAGAGCTTTTCTTAGGCTGATGTAAACCGTTTTAATCTAACTTGTGGGTCTATCATATTACCATATTGGACATGTGTCTTTGTCAAAAAAAATATATTGGACATGTGTCATATCATTGAACGATGACAATATGTTTGTCGAGAACCAAATTGAATCTATATTTATCTTAAATTCATTTCATTGATTTTTGCATCACTAGAGGTGATTTCATGATAACCTTTTTCATGTAGCATGATAATTGGGGTGGTATGAACATAGGGTTTAGAAACAGAAAGCGTAAAGAAGATTTTGGCACAAAACGAGCTAATATATTCATTTTGTGTCGTCATTAGAAAAAACATGTGTGCTAATTTATTCTTTGAGCGAACACGTAGAAAACATTTTTTTTTTATGGAGATTAAGATATATAATGAACTGTAATTTAATTTAATTTTATCACAAAGACTATAATGAATCTCCACTATAAAAATAAAATTTTGATATATTTATCAACCAAGTTAGTCTAATTTGTACAAAATTGACACATATCCCACTAACATAAGTTCAACTTTTAATATTGATGTGAACATCTTATCCGTAGATTTGTAGTAAATATATTTGTTATTTTTCTCTTAGTTTTGATATTTGGCCGAACCTGGTGGCAGAAAGAATGGAGTATGAGGTGAATTCTACCATCAAGAGTGATGAATGTGGTGCATCGTGTACCACCTTCATTTGTCGTTGGATTCAGCGGCTGCATTAAATCCAATGGTAGAGACTTCACACAACCCACTAGATCATCCTCTTGCTCACGTGTGGCCACCATTCACTGCAAGTTAACGACAATTTAAGGGTAGAGCTTTTCCGTCTAAGGTGGTTTAACTTGATAAACAAATTTTCAGTTGATTGATGTGCAACCTTAGCTGTTGTTTGTTTTAAGGAAATGTGCAACATTAGTTGGATAGTGATTGGTGAGATAATCATGGGTGGGTTTTGAGACAGATACCATCAACGATTTCGGATTGGACAATAAATTCCTTCAATCCTAACATAGAATTCAATTCCTATAAAATTGATAAAGATTTTCCAGGTCATTGATATGGGTTGAAACGAGCGAAAAGATCATAAGCCGAAATCAATTATGCAAAGCAAGCATGGAGGATTCAGTGAGTGGTGGGTTGAGCTAATGTTTTTAGTTTTTGGTGGGTGATTAAGTATCTTCTAATTGTGTTGTGATATGACAATTTTAACAGCTTTTTACACACAAATTCATCTGATTTTACATAAAAATGAAGAGGCTCAGCAGCTGTAGGTAAACTTCTAATTGTGTTGTTGATTATCTTAATGAGCACGTGAGAAAACACTTGTAAAATTATACACAAACATTTCGAAGTCCAACTAAAAGAAGAGGCTCAGCAGCTGTAGGTAAACTTGGTCAAATCTTTGTAACACAATTAAAAGCTTTGAGTATAAAAATTCAGGTCCGATTAAAATTAGGTAATGTAAGATCTTGCAATTCCTCAAGGAAAACACAATGCATATTCAGATCAGATGACCATAATATTGAAGGTTGTCAAACAAAAATGCATTATATTGTTGCGATTAGTAGATTTGAAGTTGGACTAATGATCAGATTTCACACCCAAAACAAAATAATGATAATCAAGCATTCCCCATTATTAGGATTTTGGTCTGGGTGGTCCCTCCTAGAAACAGGAATGAAATCATCAATCAAATTTAGGAGGAAATGCTAAATGTAGAAAACCTTGGAAGTTGTGAATTAGATAGTTTTGGAATTTTAAAATTTTCCGCTCCAAAGTAAGTTCTTCTCGGTTTCCCTAACAAGTGCCCTTAAAGCACATATGGACACTTGTTAGCGTGACTCAAATTTAGGTATAGCGCACACAAGACAATAATCTAAATCGTAATAAGAAAAACTAGCGGAAATAACGACTGACATTTATGAACTGACCAGTTTAACAATTACTCTGTCAAGAAAATCAGGGAAAAAATGGCAACTAATGAAATACAAAAACATTTGACCCCCTAAGGAATGGGCCACTATCTTGGAGGAACTTGGCATATGATTAGCCAACTGGAAAACAAAATCCTTAGCTTTATGGTTTAACTTTTCCCTCAATAAACAACTCTACGACATAAAAACAAAAAAAAAGATTTTACAACTGATGAAAATACCTGACTGGAAGCTCCCACTGTAATATCATACTGTAATACAAATTGCTCTATAACTCAAAAGTGTGAGCATAAAAGGGAAGGGAATTTGAAAGTAGTGAAACAAGGCAGAGACGTTCATCCAGTTACAAAGATATCCGTATTATCGTGCAAAGTCTTCTCATTCACTCGAACAGAACCTGGCAGGCCTCGATATCAGATGCTTGTGAATCCAACACAGCTTGCCCAGATGCAGAGCTAATTACCTGCACTGCAGAGTTCAAAATTGTTTTCTGGAAGTAGTCATCACTCACCTTCTTAAGTATCTCTATCACAACCTTAAAGTCCAAACCACCGGCCAAAATCAGTTTCCCTATTATCTCCCCAAAGTTACTTGGAGCTTTTGGTAAATCTATGCCAATATCATCCAGCAGAGAAGCAAATAACAAACATCCAGTTCCAATGTCTCTAGCTGAGAGAATGTTCTTGATAAACAGATGCTCAATAAGATTGGCAACAGGTTCAACACATGGTGGACTTTTATCTAGTCCAAGGGAAATGGCTTCCTTGACAAACTCTGGGTAATAAGCTGGAGCTTTTAGTTCCTCCACACACTGTAATGCCTCGTCCAAAAGCCGAATATTGAAATATTCTTCCAGAAGAGAGGCAATTTTCCGGTGAAGATCATCAATATTCAATTTTGCAGCTGGGGATGGAGCAGAAACAGGTTTAACAGGTGACGGGATTTGAGGTGCAGGCTCTGTACCGACAGCAAAGTTTGATGGACGAGCAGGAGCACCACCTCCATGCACCAAAGCACTATTCTTCCCACTTATAAGACCACTACTACCTTGAGGCAGTAACTTGGAGTTTAGGGCTGATGTCTTGGAAAGGTAAGGAGACTGGCCACGCCCTCCAGTTTGAGTGCCAGACATGTCTCCTCTTGGCATTGATCTAGTCCTAGGCACCTCCCAGTTATCGTTATCGATACCAGGCATCCCAGGCATCTTTCTGGTACCTGGCATCCCAGGCATTAAACCTCCCGTACCAGGTCGGGCAATGGGGAAGCCCCCGGCGATGGTATTTCCTTGAGCAACAGAAACAACGCCACGGGCGTTTCTCATACTTGCAGTGGCACCTGGACGCAATCCAAGATTCTTTTCTGCCTCTGAATGGATTTCAGTGATTTTTTTGGCTTTAACCTAGATATAGCCAGAGTAAACATTAAGACAGTTGATAAAATAAATATCATTCAAGTACCTTCAACATTTGAGACATAATGCATCTGCATAACAATAAATTTTGTAAGTTTACCTCTTCACGTCTTGGAATCCAGTTACAAGCACGCAAATCTATAACATCGCGGACCATGAACCTCATACGTGGTGCAAGTTGGGGATTTGTACTCAATTCTTTCAACCGGCTAAAATAGATATCATTTATACGTCGCGATTTTGGGCTTTCATCAAGCTGCTTGCCAATAGTGTTGAAAAATTGACATATGGCTTCAACATTTTCCTCAGCTGGACAAACCTTGTTGTCAGAATTTCCTAAAAGCTCCTGTTCATTAACACCAGTTAACCAAGCAGGTAAGTGAATACTCCTGAACCAACAAGAAAGTACATAACAGTCAAGTTATAAGTCCTGCTAGAACCTGAACAATGTGATGGACAATCTTTTCAGGAACCATTTTTTGCTTCAACAGCTCACCAATTAAACGGATGTTTCCAAGGGTACGAATCTTGACAAGTCTTTCCTTGTCACGTCGCTCTGTCTCCTGTTCAGGGGAAGTCATCTGCGCCAATTCTTCCCTCAATTTACCAGCCCCTTCAAAAGCCTCCTGGCAGTTATTCAAGAGAACTCTCTTAAAAGTTATTTCTTTCCCATCAGGTTCCTCAGATGGGAATGGAGGCAGCTTTTCATTAAGATCAGAACACAGCTGAGCATACATGGGGCAGAACGTTGGTTCTAGCACAGCCTTATCAAATATCAGTGAAATGACTCCCTGCAATTGAAAAGCAAGTCAGTGAAGAACAAGTAACAAGGATGCAAAGAGAAATCTAATTTCAACTGAATATAAAGGGGAGGAACCTTCAATATGTCAGCTGATGTAATGCCAGAATCAATCAACTGACCCTTCAGGAGATCAAATTTTTCAGGAGTCAATTTGTTCAGTATCCTGCAATGAAGTAGTTAACAGCATTTAGCATAGCAATAACACAAGCCAAGCAATTCGGAAGCAAACAAAAAACGTGTAAATAGTAGTTCAATAGATTATACAGGAAAAAATATTTAAATACAAGAATCTTGTCCAGCTCTGGAATATTGACTAATGGTTATTCATGAAATTTGATAAGGTAGTCTCGCTCCAACTGTTCTTGATAAAGATCCAGAAAAGTTACTAGCCATTAGGGCCGGAAATGGGAATTAGGATTCAGCCATTCAGGTCAAAACGAAGTCAAATGGATATCAGTTTAAAACTGTTAACCGACACTGAAGGATTAAAAATTACCCTTTTACAGTCTTTAAAACACGATCGTTATCAGAGAGGCTTCCCCTTCTAGCTGACCATGGTACTTCAGCCTTGACCAGAGTAGCAGATCCTCCCTGAATTAGTGAGACAACGATTTATAAACAATACAAAATAAGCAATCCATTGTACACTATGTGCAAACCATACAATGCCACCTATTTAAATGCTTTTACTTCAAGGAAAAATAAAACCTTAGTTTCTTAATGATGTGAGTCAAATATGAGCCCATAAAACATTGACTCGAAAACAAATGCAATGCACTTCTGCAAATGTTTATTACCCCTTGGTTAGAAGAGATTTGTGCCCTTGAGAACTGAGAATTCAGTTGGTCTTGACGATTAACCTGACTAGTATTGCTAAATTCCCTATTCTCCTTGAGATTATCCCAGGACCTCTCATCAGCATTAGCAGGAAGTTGCGCAGATCGGCCACGCCAGTCACGATTATCTGGTTCAGAATATCGATTTTGAACTTGATTTGGAGCCTGCAGAAGATAATTTACACATTACCATACAAAACTTGAACTAATTATTTGACGATGGTCATAAATAACTTCATAAAAGTGACAGCACATAATTGCACCAGTCAAAAGAATAAAATAGTGGCATGGCATTCAAACATGACAAACTTTCATTCTTTGATGAAATGGGCATCTGCAAGATACTACTATTAGTATGTTCACTGCCGAATATAAATCAACTTCAACAGTCAACTTACCCAACAGGATGAAAGAGGATTCAGGCCTTAGAAAGCTAACAGCATAAATAAAAGACAGAAACACACTCACGTTGCTTTCTATACGGCCCCAACTTTGATCTACACCAAAAAGTTCAGCATCAATATCATGTTTGATCTTCAAAATGTCATCAGGGGTTGTCTCAACAGCCTGTGAAATAATAATTTGCATATAGGCAGCAGGTGAACAGAAAGACTCTTTAAGAAAAAGTATAACTAATTCCAAAAGGAAAACACTAAACAGCAAGAACAAATTATCAATTACCTCTTTAATCAGTAAAAGCTCTTCTTTGGAATATCGCACACGCTCACGGCCCTCAAACTGTGAATCTCCAACCTATAATGCCAGAAGTAGTTATTAGATACAAATCTCATAACATAGTCATAGTCAAACTAGCAACATTCAAGCATACAACCCAAAGAAAGATGAGTCGAAGTTAAATCCAGTTACTTAAGTTTTACGCACGAGTGAAAATAGCTATGAAGTTCAGAACAAAAGAAGTAGAAGATGTAACCAAACCCCACAGTCAGTATCTTTAAAGCAAGTAAGCAGAAACTGTGAAAATATGCATCAAAAACACATAGACCGCCAAGCAATAATCAATATGAAATATGGATAACTGACCCATACAGAAAAACATGTACACTGACCAAAATAATCAATATGGGATCTTTACGGGTAACTTGAGATTAAGTTCCATGTATGTGGGATCTTTATGAGCAATTTGAGATTTAATCAAACCCACCTAAAGCCCACACACATTACTTTCTGTCCATATTTACAGTAGGTACACATACTTCGCGTCCCACCAAGAATTAGGACATTAATATTCAACCAGACCTTTGTCTTAACTTCATATGCCCATGAAACACACATAGAACAAGTAATAATCGATATGAAATTTGGATGAATGATCCATAGAGAAAAACATATACATAGACCAAAATAGAAAATACAAATAAAATTATATCAAATTTTCATGCCACAAAGATGTTGCCACATCCACCAAAATTCAGAACGTAAGTTCCATGTATGTGGGATCTTTATGGGTAATTTGAGACTTAGTCAAACCCACCTAAAGCCCACACATTGCTTTCTGTCCATATTTACAGCAGGTACACATACTTAGCATCCCACCAAGAATTAGGACATTAATATTCGAACTCACCTTTGTCTTATGAATCTTAACTTAAATCCCCAGTTGTTAGACAGCGAACAAAAGACAGTAAAACAAAACATACAAACAAGTCTTTAAGTACATAATGTTACTGTGCTCTTCAAAAACGTTTTCTTCATGCTTTTATGAAAGTTGTCAAACAAATCAGTTAAAATTCCAAAACACACAAATACACAGTCATCAAACCCATAGAGACACATTAAAATATATAGATTTAGACAAAATAAAACCAAATAATAAAGCCACAATGCAATTAAACAGATTATTTTTCAGCACAATACCTCACGCATACAAAAAACAGCACCAGAATCAGTATTAAATATTCATATCAGCCAAGTTAATCAAAAAATAAAACATTTAATAGATTCAGAAATAAAATAAAACGAATCGAATATTTGTGAATAGAACACTATGAACAAATGGGACAATATAAAAGTAAAATTTTATGAAAAGATAGTAAATTTATTGGGTAAAAAAAGCAGATCGATGGAAAAGGGGTTTAAACCTTGAAAGAGAAGTTGGAATTAGCGGCGCCATGAGGACGAAGATCGGAAGAAAGAGAAGCAAAAGCAGATGAGTTGGAAGAGGAAGAATCGAATCTTGGAGCGAGAAGCCTGTTTCCTCGACCACCACCAGGCCTCAAGCTAAGAACCGTTTGATCACCTTGCTGCATACCTTGCGATCTACAACGTTTTTTTGGAGATGAAAAACAAACAAACAAACTTCACCGAAAAGATGAAAAAGATAATTGATTTGAGAATCAGCGGCGCCGATTCAAAAAAGATAAAATAGAGAATGGAATGAGTAAGGGGATAAATAAATGGATTGGATTGTGAAGGTAAGGATGGTAGGTATTTGGGATATTTCTCTCTCTTCTGCGGATTGAGAAGAAGAGAGAACTGCGTGCGTTACAACGGAGGGATGGGTCACAAAAAACCCTTATTTCACAAATCTTGTGCCTACCGAGTATTAAATTTATTATTAAATATTTTTTCACGAAATTAGGTCAAGTAAAGTCTATTTATTTACGAAATTATACTTCAACAAATTAAATAATAAATATCGACCCCACCCTAATTTACTTTCGCATTGGAAAAACCGTGTTTATAATGGTGCACACCCCTCTCTCCCAACAAAAAAATACATAAAATAAAAATGCATTCTTTAAGTTAAAGTTTTATCTGATTTTTATTACATTAAAACATCAGATTTACTCGTCTTTTGCAATATATTTAAAGACTAATCAAATTAGGATGTGCTTCTTTAATTGAACTTAAATTTTATACATCCTCGATGTAAAAAAAATTTACAAATTATAATCAATCACACGTAAAATTTTATAGATAGTTGTGATTAAAGTTATAAATATTTTGAATTATGTGATGGTTATGAATAATTGACGGTATAAAAATAAACTCTATGTTGTATGAATTAATTCTTTTTAAATTTATAGAAGAGTTTTTTATAATAGTCTTTTCGAAAATATATATATTATAATTTTTTCATCACATAATTAACTTAAAAACTTATTCAATTCATTAATATCTATATTTTTCTTAGTAGTTTTTTTAGGTCTTCAATTGTCTCTAGCAATTTGACTGTCCATCATCCAATTTATTCTCTTTACTACTAAATGTATTGATCCCCTTTCTATAAAGCCTAAAAATCTAAGTCAAGTTTCTAACTTTTTTTCTAAGATAGACGATACTTCGACTCTCTATTGTCACGTTCACGACCTTATCTCGTCTAATTTTTCACACATTCAATGCAGCATTTTTGTCTCTACTATATGACAAATATTAGAGTGTCATTTGATTCATGTAGACAATGCTATTTAGTTAAATAAGATTTCATTATTGTTGTATGCTTAACTTAAAAACTAAAATATGAACAAATAAATCTTATTAAATTTTGAATATATTAACACAAAAACTTGCTTAATTTCTACATTTAAACACGAAACCCAATACATCCATTAAACAATACATGAAAGAAGTAATTTTCTCTTTGTAAATAATTGAGTTGAATAAACAACTAAACACACGGGGAGATATATTGTTAGAGTGTTGATGTAGAGTTACATGCTAATTGTCATACACTTTTTAATAAAACTTTTGGAAACAGGGTATGCTCACCAATGAGAGGGAAGATGGATCATATTGTTCATCTGTTTATTACGGGGGATCTTGAAAACAATAATAGATATTGTTTGAATGCATAAATAGACTATCGGATGTTGTATCAGCTATATAGTCCCTATCAAGAAACTATTGTTATAATTATAAAGCTCGTGGGGATTGATATTCAGTATACTTGCCAGGACCAGGGTAAGCTAAATATGTTTTTGGCGTCTACGTGGAGGATTAATGTATATCATGGATGTGGATAGTGAGCGACCTCTTAATGATCTTTTGTCATTATTTGACACTAAGAAATTGAAACTGGTAGTTTGTTTATATATCATATTTGCTAGATTAACAATTGCCTACTAATTAAGATCAGGGCTTCTTGCTACAACAACCTCAACAATAGGAATAATATGAATTAGGAGGGTCGATAAAGGCTGGTAGAATATACCGAAAGGTGTTTGAATATTCAACGTAGGTAAATATAAATTTATTTATAAATTTTTGAATAATTTGAATATTTTTCTTTCTTTAAATTAAGACACTTTCTGTTTATCTAAAATTTTATTCGGCAATAAAAAAGTTAAAAAGAAAATTATTTCAATACAATTGACTACAAGCAATGTTGCGAGAACAATATAATTTGTGCTTAACACGAAAAATATATATAATTTTTACTACATGTGGATGTTATGTCCATTTAGTCATAAGCTATAAACTTTAAACCATCGTTGTCCCTAAAAAACATTGTTTGCCCCCAGACGCTCTCTTGTGGAGGCACAAAAGAAGAGACAATTAAGGAATATCGCAAGATCATTGATGGATTTAGAAAATCATGAAGATTGATTCTCTTTTTTTTTTCATTAAAAATGATATCGAATTATTCAAATTGATTAAAAAATACATTGATTGATAACTTTACAATTTAAAATTGTTAAAATAAAAAATGATAAATCTGCGAATAAACTCATAACATTTAAACTAATAATGAAAAACGGAAAAATGTCTAGAAATATGACAAAGTTTACAAAAATAACAAAATTGAAGTGTTCGGAGTACACATGTCTTCGAAGTTGTAATGTTGATGACATCCAAATCATTGATTAAATTTACACTTTATTGAAGTTGATATATCAATATGAACTAAATATTATCACAACAAGATGACAACGAAAAGTTGCTACAAGACGACGAACAAACACAACTCTGCACAAAAACAATAAAACTAAAAAACGAAATAAAAACTAAATACGTGTGAAAATTGTTTATTTAAATAAAATAAAAATGCAGCAAACAATATTCTTCTAGGAAAGGCAACAATATCTCACAATTTAACAAATTTGATGGAACGAAAAATAATGAATAATTTGTCAAAACAAAATTGTTATTAATAATGTTAATGAAAATGATATTGGTTGTGTCACGGCACCAAAAACTTGGAGTGAGTAGAAAACAAATCTATGTGACTCTAATATTTTGTTAAACCCCAGCCAATTACATAAATTATTCTGCCTCTCGTCTTCGTCTAATATGTGCTCAAATTGAAACTTAATAGGTGTCGGACACACAATAATAGATGTCACAAATTACAGCATCGACACTTGACGAAAAAAGGAATTAACATTAGCATTATCTTACAATAACGCCTTCCCTTCCTCAGCATATAAAAACAAACAAAAGTTGAGCCCCAAACTACCCTAGGTCCGCATGCAAAATGTAGCGTTAAACTCAATTAAATGTATATATTTATGTTTCGTTATATATATATATATATATATATTAATTAAAAAAAAAGTGAGTTGAATCGAATTGCTATTGTTGTTTTTAAAAAAATCTCTCAACATCAAGCAAACAATTAGATGTTATATTTTAAACAACATTTTATCAACAAGATGATGTTCTATATAAAAAACCAGTAAGAAAATTATAATAAATATATAAATTATATTTGTTCACGGACATAAAAAAAATTATCAAATACATAATTGTCATTAATTAACATTAAAAAAAAATATAAATATTTGTAACTGATACATAAAACAAACAAAAAACAAATAATGTCTACAAACTTCGTAAAAAAGTCAATTTCATTGAAGACAATCATATGCTTTTTCAAAGTCAATTTTAATTGTTATTCGCTCTTTAATACCACATTTACTTCCCATAAAATGAAAAACTTATTGATCAACAAATAATGTTAGGACAAAGTTGCTACAACAAAGCCAACTAGTGGGACACATTACATAGGAAGAAAATGTTTCATCGAAGTAACAACATCCACCTTCGGGATAAAAGTAATTAACAGTCTCATTTAGAGATTTGGCTTGAACAAACTCACCAAATAGTTTATGGATGGAGTTAACAAATGAGCCCCCAGTCACATTCCACTGAGATGGATAGAACACCGCTTAAAAACCGTTAAAACCCAAAGCTTTGAACGTTCTCTTACTTCAAATTGTTTTAAAAATTTCACCCCTCAAGACAGAAACAAGGAAACAACAAGCATGGTAATATCATTGCGACTAAGACGAGAAAACTCTCGAGTCAAATAAAAGTATCCAACGCCCCCTCCTCGGCGAAAAGGTTCCGGTAGTAGTTAGTGACAAAAATTGTTGGCCATCCTCAACTGGTGTTTCTATTATTATCAGTTTTTGTTATCTCTTTCATATTTTTTAAACTAAAAAAATGATGATTTGATATATTTTAAATAGCATGACATACAATTATACGATATATAACTATTTATATGCATCAATCATTCATATATCATTAATGAAATTAAAAATATGAAAAAATTTCAAAGATAAAAATTATATTTTTACGGCATTTTATTTCAATTTCACGAGTGTTAATTATGTTACGTCATCGTATCATAGGTTATGTCATTTAAAACATCTAACGTCGTCATTTTTTAGTCAATAAATCATATGAATTGACCAAAACTGACAGTAAAAATAGGGAGACCAAATAAAATAAATCGATCGAAATGAAGACAAAGAAAAATAGATAAGGGTGAAAGATATTTTTTGAACTTTGCCCACTTATTGATTATAACTTCTTTATATTTCTCTCTGCCACTATTGGGGTGAAACCATATTAGGAGATAAACTTTGTAAATATTATTATATATACTTTGCTATTAAATATATGTAAAATTGAGTAAAGGAAAATAAATGTATCTAGTTCAAAATAATTGTTGTTAGTAGTTGTTGTCGTATTATGGTTGAGATGATGAATTGTTTTGTGTGGACTCGACAATTGAGTTTTGAAGGACGCGTCTCTTTTTTCTCGTACTTTTGTCGAAATAACATTGACTAAGTTGTTGCCTCAATTGTAAAGACCATAAGAACTGTTAGCTCGTACTTTTGAGAAATATCGTCAATCATCGTTATAATTTTAAATAATTTTTAAGCACCACAAATGAAGGGGTCTGTAACACCCTGAGTTTAAAACACAGCGCGAGTGTATTTTATTTAAAAAAAAACGAATACATAAATAAAAGAGTTTTCAAAATTACGTTTCAAGGAAATTAAAATCAATTCAAATGAAATATCATTCGACTTCGTAATCAAAAATAATAAGGTAATTAAAACAACATCACAATTAAATCGAATGAGATATTTGTGGGAATTTGATCTTTATAATATACTAAAATAAAGATACATCGACTGGATTCTCAATCCACCAAAATATTTATCAGAGTGCAGAAGAGTTTTACAATAATTCCCAAAATGAATATTTACAAACATTGAGCTCAAAAACCCTATACATAAGTCTAAACTGATCATACACTAAGCTACAGTAGCTCGGTTTCCACCGTATCATCCACAAGTCTTATCTTCACCCAGCTGTCCATCCCTTTGCGTAGCCCACAAAGTAATGATCAAGGGAAATTAACAACGTTCCCTGTCGTTAGTGTGACCATCAGGGGTACGGGTTTGAATCTCATCTGAGGGCAAAGCCCAATTTTCCACAATAATTGTAAAGGGTCATCAATCGAAACTAACAATTACCACATAGCATTTAAATCAGCAATCACAAACATATTCATGGCATATCATATAACAATGATGATAAACAAGGATGCTAAATTTTGAAAATACATGATGTAACACCCCGAGTTTACAACACAGCGCGAGTGTATTTTTTTTTTCAAATTTTAAATAGTTAAAATGAGTTTTCCAAGATTAATGTCAAGGGAATTAAAATAAAGTTTTCACCAATTCATTTCCAAATATCAAAGTACGGAATAATACAGCGGAAAAATAGTACATTAATTCCCAAAATAAAATTACATTTCCCAAAACTCAAGACCCTATACAAAAGTCTAGACTGATCATGCACTAAGCTACAGTAGCACGGTCTCCACCGTATCCCATACAAGTCTCTTTTTCAGCCAGTTGCCTGCCCCTCTGCGTCGTCCACGAATACACCGTACGCGACGGTCTGGGAAAACTAACGACGTCTTCGTCGTTAGTATAACCGTCGGTGAGACGGGTTTGGATATCATCTGAGGGCAAAGCCCAAAGTCCACAATATAATAGCAAGGGTCACCGACCGAAAATTAACAAATAAGCACATAGCATATATCTCACAACAACACATATAATCATGGCATATTGCATAATAATGATGAAAAGATGCTCATTTTGAAATTTCATGACATGTATGCCTTTTCAAAACAACAACAAATTAATATGGAAAAACATGTTGTAAGTACAATCACCACTTCAGCAATCACAAACATTCATCAGAAAACTCATATTTCAACAAGTACTTAAACACATCAATTTTCCAATCATCAACAATATCCAAAACGTGACCCACCGGTCAAACACCCAGATGCAATATGCATATGCTCATGTATACAATTTTCTTGGAATCACCAAGGTGCAGTCGCTCGACAGATCAGCACATCTCAACGGCCCTCATGACCAGGGTGCAATCGCTCAACAGATCAGCACCAGTGCAGACGCTCAACAGTCCAGCACGTTTGACATATACCAAGGTACAATCGCTCAACAGATCAGTACCTAGTGCAGTCACTCAATAGACTAGCACTCGTGCAATCGCTCAACAGATCAGCACGTGGCTGCGCATTTCAGGGTACAGACGCTCAACAGTCCAGTACCAGTGCAGTCGCTCGACAGACCAACACCTATATACCAAAGTACAATCGCTCAACAGATCAGTACTTAGTGCAGACGCTCAACAGTCCAGCACTCGTGCAATCGCTCAACAGATCAGCACGTGGTTGCGCATTCCAGGGTACAGACGCTCAACAGTCCAGTACCAGTACAGTCGCTCAACAGACCAACACTCGTGCAATCGCTCAACAGATCAGCACGTGGCTGCGCATTTCAGGGTACAGACGCTCAACAGTCTAGTACCAGTGCAGACGTTCAACAGTCCAACACTTATATAACAATGTACAATCGCTCAACAGATCAGTACCTAGTGCAGACGATCAACAGTCCAGCACTCGTGCAATCGCTCAACAGATCAGCACGTAGTTATGCATTACTCTATGGCCCATCGCGGGTACCACTTGACTATGCAATGCATGAATATGCAGTGTTTCACTTCTCTAGAAAACAGTATGCGACATCAATGAATTTCATGCATTTCTACCATTTCTCAAAATACCTCAACACAACCAATTTTATTATCAGCTCATCAATGCTTAAACATTCAAGTAATCATTAACACTTTACATTATCACACAATTCCCCTATTAATCATCACAAGTCTTTCCATTATTCCCCAAACTCTTAAAATTCACAAAACAGTGTTTAAAACTGAGTTTTCTGGAAAATACGAATCTGTATTCGAATACAGATCCCTTGTATTCGAATACAGAAGCTGAAACTAGTGAAAATCTGCAATTTTAACATTCTATATTCGAATACCGCATGCCTGTAGTCGAATACAGAAGACAAAACCAGAATGATCAGCATCAGATCATCAAAAAACAGAACCAGACTCAGAAGGATTAACATCAGAACATTAGAAACAGAATTAGAATCAGAATCATCAACACCAGAACATCAGAAACAGAGCCAGAATGAATGATTAGTATCAGAACATCAGGAACAGAATTAGAATCAGAATTATCAACACCAGAACATCAGAAACAGAACCAGAATCAGAATATCAGAAAACAGAACCAGAATAATCAACATCAGAAACAGAACCAGAATGATTAACATCAGAACAGAACCAGAATGATCAACATTAGAAACAGAACCAGAAGGATCAACATCAAAACAAACCAGAAGGATCAACATCAGAAACAGAACCAGAAGGATCAACATCAGAAACAGAACCATAAGGATCAACATCAGAAATAGTACCAGAATCAGAATCATCAGAAGCAAAACAAAATGATTCACACCAGAATCATCAGAAGCAAAACAGAATGACTCACACCAGAATCATCAGAAGCAAAACAGAATGACTCACCAGAATCATCAGAAGCAAAACAGAATGACTCACACCAGAATCATCAGAAGCAAAACAGAATGACTCACCAAAATCATTAGAAGCAAAACAGAATGACTATCAGAATCATCAGAAGCAGAAACAAGATGATTATCAGAATCATCAGAAGCAGAAACAAGATGATTTATATCAGAATCACCAGAAGCAGAAACAAAATGATTGTCAGAATCCTCGGAAGCAAATACAAAATGATTATCAGAATCATCAGAAGTAAAACAGAATGATTCACACAGAACCATCAGAAGATGAATGTATCAGAGGATACATTCTGAATTTACAGAAGATGCATTTCTGGAATTATCAGAAGATAAACCAGAATGTCCAAAACCGACCAGAAGATAACTTTGGAGGCTTATATCAACCAGAAACAAAATCAGAAGAACATCTGGAAAACACCAGAGGGAAGCCTACCATAATATGAATTGCTCCAAACAAGAATGATTCAAATATCAGAAGCAATCAAGAAGTTATACTCATCAGAACATAGTCTGGCAGTGTAATTTCAACACAGTCCATACTTGTCAAGAACTGACCAGAAGATATCTTTGATGGATTATATCATAGGGAATAAATATCAGAAGATTCTTTGGACCAAAGCATTGTGAAGCCTGCCATGTGGAGAGTTGCTCCAGGCCATAAGTTGTCAAAAGCAAGAAGTAATCCAAAAGATAATTTGACCAGAACATGGCATGATAGTTGAATTTTGAATAACCCAGACTTCGCCCATACTTCATCTAGAATTGATCAGAAGAAGCACAGAATGGTTCATGCCAGAATCACCAGAAGCAGAAACAATAGAATGATTCACATCAGAACCATCAGAAGATGGTTAACATCAGAACCATCAGAAGCAGAAACAAAATGTTTCAGATCAGAACCATCAGAAGCAGAAATAGAATGGTTCACATCAGAACCATCAGAAGCAGAAACAGACTGATTCACATCAGAATCATCAGAAGATGGTTAACATCAGAACCATCAGAAGCAGAAACAGACTGATTCACATCAGAATCATCAGAAGATGGTTAACATCAGAACCATCAGAAGCAAAAACAGAATGTTTCAGATCAGAACCATCAGCAGCAGAAATAGAATGGTTCACATCAGAACCATCAGAAACAGAAGCAGAATGTTCAACATCAGAACATCAGAAACAGAATCAGAATGATTAAAACCAGAACATCAGAAACAGAAACGGAATGATCCACACAAGGATCATCATAACCAGAAGCAAAAACAGAATGATCCACACAAGGATCATCAAAACCAGAAACAGAAACAGAATGATCCATACAAGGATCATCAGAACCAGAAACAGAAACAGAATGATCCACACAAGGATCGTCAGAACCAGAAACAAACAGAATGATCCACACAAGGATCATCAGAACCAGAAACAGAAACAGAATGATCCACACAAGGATCATCAGAACCAGAAACAGAAACAGAATGATCCACACAAGGATCATCAGAACCAGAAACAGAATGATCCACACAAGGATCATCAGAACCAGAAACAAAAACAGAATGATCCACACAAGGATCATCAGAACCAGAAACAGAAACAGTATGATCCACTCAAGGATCATCAGAATCAGAAACAGAAACGAAAGGATCCACACAAAACAACTAGAATCAGAATCAACAATATCATCAAGATCACCCAGAACAACCAGAAGCAGAATCATCATTATCATCACCAGAATCACACAACATAAAACAGAGTCAGAACCATTAACACCAGTTTATCCAAAACAGAGACAGATGATCAATCATCAGAACATCACACAACATTTCAGTGTTCTCATTCATCAGAACAAACATGCAACATTTCAGTGTTCACACTTATCAGAACAAGCATGCAACATTTCAGTACTCATCAGAACAAACATGCAACATTTCAGTTTTTCCCAAAACACCAGAGCAAACATGCATGTATTCAGTTTTCTCAAACACAACAGAATGACAAGAAACATCACGGAACACTAGCACCAACAGGATGCATTTTGCATTTTAATGCTATTTTCAAAACAGTTTTAAGATATGCATTTTATTCATCATTAAAATGACAATGCAACATTTTCCAGCTTTCATTCATAAGTAAAATAGCATGTTTTATTAGAAAAACAGCCAGCAACAACCATCAGGATAATCACATATCAACAAAGTGCATTTTCCTTCAAAATGTCATTTTTCGAAAACAGTTTTTCTTTTAAAAACAGAACTGAAACAGCACACTTTATGGCCTTAATGCAGCTAAAAGATGGAAGGTGCCCTTACCCTTGTAGCGTGCTTTGCTATTTCCTCTGTTTTCTGCTGCGTTCCCTTCTCTGCGTCCAGAGACGGTGAAACTGTTCCCGGAGTTTGCTGCTGCAAAACTGGGTTCTTTGGCTTCGTAAAGGAGTGGGGATTAACTTTACTATTGTGGGTTTTCTGGTTTGAGGTTTGGATTTCCAGTTTATGGTGTTGGAGGAATTCCTCTTCTGAATTTAAAGAACCCGTGAAGCTGTTTTTCAGAAACCAGGGGCAGAAATGGGAGGAAAATTACTGTTGCATGCAATCACTCATTACATGCAAAATAGGAGAGTGTGTGTTCTGGTCTTTGCTCAGTTCCTTTGCCGTGTACTCATGGAATTACTTGAGTGTCTTCCTTCTTGAAAATACTAATAAAATAATGTTGTATCATTTCAACACTTAATCCTTTAATTAATCACTAATCCTTAATTAGTGGTCCAATTAATTTAATTACTCGAAATTAAATTAATTTAATTCTTCATCCCATAATTTAATTCCTCTTCCAATATATATATATATATATATATTCACTTAAAACATACATACATTAAATATTTACAACAATTCCCAAAATACCCTTAATATTAATTCCATAAATTAATATTAAATTTAAGGGTCTTACACATGACAATTGTACTTATTCAAACAACAACCAATTTAATATGAAAGTCATGTTGCAAGCACAAACATCAATTCAGTAATCACACCAATTGATCAGAAATTCCAGACTTCATCAAGTACTTACACACACAACAATTTCAACCATCATTATATAACCAAAACGTGACCCACCGGTCAATCACCTCGATGCAATATGTATATGCTCATGTATACATTCTCTTGGATTCACCAAGGTGCAGTCGCTCAACAGACCAGCACATTTAAATATGTAAGACTTTAACGGCCCTCAAGACCAGGGTGCAATCGCTCACAGATCAGCACCAGTGCAGTCGCTCACAGACCAGCACGTTTGACATAAACCAATGTACAATCGCTCACAGATCAGTACCTATTGCAGTCGCTCACAGACCAGCACTCGTGCAATCGCTCACAGATCAGCATGTGGTTGCGCATTTCAGGGTACAGACACTCACAGTCCAGTACCAGTGCAGTCGCTCACAGACCAGCACTTATATACCAAGGTACAATCGCTCAAGAGATCAGTACCTAGTGCAGACGCTCAACAGTCCAACACTCGTGCAATCGCTCAATAGATCAGCACGTGGTTGCGCATTACTCTATGGCCCATCGCGGATACCACATGACTATGCTATGCATGAGTATGCAGTGTTTCACATCACTGGAAACAGTATGCAACATCAGCAAAATTCATGCATTTTCATCATTTTTCAAAACATTTCAACACAATCAATATCATCATCTACACATCAATGATTAACCATTCAAGCAAACATTATCACTTCGCATTACCTCAAGGTTCCACTCTTAATTATCAAAAGTCTTTCCCAATCTCTCAGAGTTCAGAACCAGTGTTTTAAAACTGTAATCTCTGGAAAAACGAATCTGTATTCGAATAGAGCTTCATTGTATTCGAATATAGAAGCCAAACAGGGCAGAATCAACACCCTGTATTCGAATACAGACTCATTGTATTTCAATACAGAGGCTGTCTCAGTGCAAAAGTCAGAATTTCCACAACTTCAGTAAAGTTTCAAAAACTTCATCACCACCCCTTCAAACTATCACAAAAATTCCATTTTTATTCACCACAAACCTTCCCCAAGGTACCCCAACACTTAAGGTTTATAAGACAATGTTTAAAACTTGAATTTCTTAAAAAACACGAATCTGTATTCGAATACAGCTCCCTTGTATTCGAATACAGAAGCTAAAATAGTGAAAAATCAGCATTCTGTATTCGAATACGAAGTTGTCGTAGTCGAATACAGATGCGAAGTCAGTGGCAAAAGTTGCAAATCTGTATTCGGCTACACAGGGTCGTAGTCGAATACAGATGCTAAAACAGAAGCAAAAATTGCTAATCTGTATTCGACTACAGAGGGTCGTAGTCGAATACAGATGCTAAGTCAGAAGCAAAATTGGCAACACTGTATTCGACTACAGAGGGTCGTAGTCGAATACAAATTCAAAAATCTGAAGAAAACAGAAGCTTTGCAGGCTGTATTCGAATACACTCAAGCTGTATTCGAATACACCTTCGAATTCAGTGAAATTTCCTGGAACTTCAACACATTTTCAAAACCTTTTCCTTTGAAAAAAACAACCAAAACCCTAGAATCATAATTACCAATCTTTATAAACCTCACAACTCAGACATTTTTCATTAAACATCAACAACAGATTTTCAAGAAGAACACTTCCACCATTTCAAATCCCTCTTCTTTTGAAACCACCATCAACACCAGGTTGTTTAACAAAACATAGCAAAAACACATAATCACTAAAACCAGAAAGTCAATCACAAAACAATCCCACACAAACTAACTCAAGCATTTGGATCATCTCCAATACAACACCAACCAAATCATCATTCAAAACACAACAGAATGATTTCTTACTCAACACAACAAACAATATATCATCAACACAACAACACAATCAGTTCCTTCACTGGAAACAGCAAGAACATCAACACAGTTTGATTTCCAAAACAGAATACAATGTTTTTCACAAATATAAACCAATAATCATTCATCACACATGCATTTACAGCCCTAAATGCAAATCTAGAAAGTTGGAAGGTACCTTAGTTACGTTCTCTTAACTCGTACGCTTCTGCGACAAAAGTCGACGATTCTCCCGTTTCGCGTTCGCCGCTACGAAAGTTAGTTCTTTGGCCCCGTAACGATCAGAGGAATGACTTTCGTACTCGAAACTTTCTGATTCGACACTCAGATTTTCAAGAAAATGGCTTTTGAGTAAACTGTTTTTCTTCACCAACACTCAGAAATATCAAAAGAAGAAGAAAAAGATAAAGCAGAAACTGGCGCGTAGAGGAAAGAAGAAAGAGCTTATCACTTAAATATCTTCATACATGCAAATTGACACAGTCAGAGGAGAGAAGAATTTGTTTCTTTCTTAATAAATATCTACACCACCTCACCCAACACTTGTATTAAAATATCTTTTGATCCTCCAGCACTTAACCCGTTTCATCGAAATTAGCAGAGAATATCTTAATTAACGGTCCGATAATTTAATTACTCGAAATTAAATTAATTCATCCATTATCCAATAATTTTAATTCCACCTCCAAAACAAATATATATATATATATATATATATATATATTTACACAAAACATATATATATATATATATTGAATATTTTACAAATATTCCCAAATACACTTAAAATTAAATCTGAATTTAATTTTAAAATTAAGGGTCTTACAGGGTCCATCGTAAACATCCATCTACCAAAATAACTGTGTTGATAGTCGCATTATGCGCAAAAGGCAAATATAATTGTTGTTGTTGGGTCAAAGTTGTTTGTTAAAAGTCCAGTGTGAAATATTAAATGTAGAGAAAGAAAAATATTATAAATTCGAACATCCGTTCTAACATATCAAATGTATTAACAATTATTGTATAATTGGTAGCTTAATTTTTCGTATCTTATTTCCAATTTACTTCAAAAAGACTTTTGACGTGTGTTTTACTGATTGTCAACTACAACTATAGTCACATACATTCCGTTTTCACTTTTTATTATTATCACGCGTCAAATTAAGTTTGCTCTCAAAACTCTTCAAATTCATCCTATAGGATCGAAATTCACTTAAGTTGCTCTATCCAACATCAATGTAATCAGACACATTAGAATCATTCGATTAAGAATTTTGAAATCTAAAATCTAAAAAAATCTAAAAAAGAATTTTGAATCGTCCGATTGCCACTTAGCGTTTTTAATGACACGTTATTTTTAAAGGATATTTTTGTAAACATATTCAAAGATAAAGAACCCGAACGAGAAAGAGAGAAAAAAAAAAGATAAATGATAAATTCATAAGTGATAATTTTGTAAATATTATATAAGATTAAATATTCAAATGAAAAAGAGAAGATGAAAGATAAGTGTTACATGTAAAAAAAATAAAATTTAGATGTTTAGTGTAGTTTTTCATTTTAAATATTACCAAAATACACAATAGGAGGTTCATTGTGGACTACTTAAAATAATAAGATAAATTCAATAACAACCATTAACTTATATTTTTAAATGAAACGAGTACATTGAAAATAAACAAATGACATGGATAAGATCATAAATTACAGGTACTATTCTCACTACTAACTTTCAAAAAAGGGATAAATATAAATATTTTAGAAGTATGGAAAGAGTCTAAACTATTTCTTATATTAGTCTGGACCAACGTCCCCACGCTAAATCTTTTTCATAAAAGAAATTCGAAATCCTTATATTTTATGTTTGTCTACGTTTTAACTTCTGGAACTCCCTCATATACTCCAGAATTCTCTAGTCTACTCTAATATTTTCCCTCCTCCCCTCGTAAATTCTGGAACTCACTCCTCTGTATTTGTAATAACACTTCTATAAATAACTCTTTCTCACACACATAACTTTCATCGAATCAAACATTACAAACAACAAAACAAAAAACTCTCTAATTTTCTGTTTTCACTCTAAACTCGAACAAATTTGAAAACCTCTGTTATGGCGACAAACGAAGGCAAAGCAATTGGCATAGACCTCGGCACAACCTACAGTTGCGTCGGCGTATGGCAAAACGACCGCGTCGAAATAATCCCAAACGACCAAGGTAACCGAACCACACCATCCTACGTGGCATTCACCGACACCGAAAGATTAATCGGCGACGCAGCCAAAAATCAAGTAGCTATGAATCCACAAAACACTGTTTTCGACGCCAAACGTTTAATCGGCCGTAGATTCTCTGACGATTCAGTTCAAAACGACATGAAACTATGGCCGTTTAAAGTAATTCCAGGTCCCGCTGATAAACCAATGATCGTCGTTAATTACAAAGGCGAAGAGAAAAAATTCGCAGCAGAGGAAATTTCTTCAATGGTTTTAATTAAAATGAGGGAAGTAGCAGAAGCGTTTTTAGGTCATTCTGTGAAAAACGCTGTTGTTACTGTTCCTGCTTATTTCAACGATTCTCAAAGACAAGCTACGAAAGATGCAGGTGCTATTTCTGGTTTAAACGTGCTCAGAATTATTAATGAGCCTACTGCTGCTGCTATAGCTTATGGTTTAGATAAAAAGGCTTCTAGAAAAGGTGAACAAAACGTGCTTATTTTTGACTTAGGAGGTGGAACTTTTGATGTTTCATTACTTACTATTGAAGAAGGGATTTTTGAAGTGAAAGCTACTGCTGGTGATACTCATCTTGGTGGTGAAGATTTTGATAACAGAATGGTGAATCATTTTGTTTCTGAATTTAGGAGGAAAAATAAGAAGGATATTAGTGGAAATGCTAGAGCTTTGAGGAGATTAAGAACTGCTTGTGAAAGAGCTAAGAGAACACTTTCTTCAACTGCACAAACAACCATTGAAATTGATTCTTTATATGAAGGAATTGATTTCTATGCTACTATTACAAGGGCTAGGTTTGAAGAATTGAATATGGATTTGTTTCGGAAATGTATGGAACCTGTTGAAAAGTGTTTGAGGGATGCTAAGATTGATAAGAGTAATGTTCATGAAGTTGTTCTTGTTGGTGGTTCAACTAGGATTCCAAAAGTTCAACAACTTTTGCAGGATTTCTTCAATGGTAAAGAGCTTTGTAAAAGTATTAACCCTGATGAAGCTGTTGCTTATGGTGCTGCTGTTCAAGCCGCGATTTTGAGCGGGGAAGGCGATGAAAAAGTTCAAGATCTTTTGTTGCTTGATGTTACTCCTCTTAGTCTTGGATTGGAAACTGCTGGTGGTGTTATGACAGTTTTGATTCCGAGGAACACCACCATTCCTACGAAGAAAGAACAGATTTTCTCCACTTATTCGGATAATCAACCCGGTGTTTTGATTCAAGTTTTCGAAGGAGAACGCGCCAGGACGAAGGATAACAATCTTCTTGGGAAATTTGAACTCACTGGTATACCTCCAGCTCCAAGAGGTGTACCACAGGTCAATGTTTGTTTCGATATCGATGCAAATGGAATTTTAAATGTTTCTGCTGAAGATAAAACAGCTGGAGTGAAGAACAAGATAACTATTACTAATGATAAAGGAAGGTTGAGTAAGGAAGAGATAGAGAAGATGGTGAAAGATGCAGAGAAGTATAAAGCAGAGGATGAAGAGGTGAAGAAGAAAGTGGAGGCGAAGAATTCGCTTGAGAATTATGCTTATAATATGAGGAACACGATTAAGGATGAGAAGATTAGTGGGAAGTTGAGTGTGGAGGATAGAGAGAAGATTGAGAAGGCTGTGGAAGATGCTATAGTGTGGTTGGAAGGGAATCAATTGGGTGAAGTTGAAGAGTTTGAGGATAAGCAGAAGGAATTGGAAGGGATTTGTAATCCTATTATTGCAAAGATGTATCAAGGTGGCAGTGGAGATGTGCCTATGGGGGGAGATATACCTGCTGCTAGTTCTGCTGGTTCGGGTTCTGGAGCTGGACCTAAGATTGAAGAAGTTGATTAATGTTCTTTAAAACCTTTGTTGTTTATGCCGAGTGTATCATGGTACTCCAAAACTTGTTTTGTTCGGTAGGATAATGTTAGTGTTACAGAATGTATGTAAGCATATAGTAATGAATAAGGTGTTTCGTGTTTTTTTTTTTTTTTTGCTTTGTGTGATAAGTGTAATTTCAATAGATGGAGGTCAGATGAATGTAATTTTAATTTCTAGTTAAATGGATTTTATTTAACTAAACAAATGGGTCTTATCTAATGTCAATTACTTGGACTCAACTAGTTTGCTTTAAGGGAAAGCTATCATTATTTTGAAGATTAATTTGGTTGATAGGAGTGTAGCTGATTGAAAATATGTTGTCTCAAATTATTTACTCTCAACATCTTTAGCTAGTAGTCAAACCTTAATGGCACCACACCACACGTTGTCACATTCGAAGCCATGAGCTAATTTAGACATGCAGCACAAGATCTCTACAAGCAATGGTCCCAGAGACCACGAGCTAGTTCGGGCAGGTGTTATTCATTTAGTTTAATAAAAATATTGGAAGTTATAAATAATTAGTGTGATTGAAGTTAATCAAACGTTAGTTAATATTCCCTCGTAAAAAGATGTAAATGGATTCCATGTTGAAAAAAACATGATAGGATTATAATTTAATCTCCTTCATTCTATTAATCTCTTAAATGAGAGGAAAAAAAATGCGTGTAAAAATAAAGATAGAAAAATGTGTAGCTGAACCATTCTTTAAAAAGACGTATGATTTTATACTAATTAATTTGGTTTCTATTTTTTATATAATTATAAAAGATAATAAGCAAATTAATTAGAAGTTTTGAGTTTTATTTTGATTTTTAGATTTTGTGGGTTTTATTTTGAATTTTTAGGATGAAGAGTGAGAAAATGATGAAAAAGATGACCTGAAGTGATTAAAATAACATTAGAATGGAAGTTGAATAGGAATATTAGTGTTTTAAAAAATTTCAAAGAAATCTATTTAAAACGTATTCTCTGTGAGAGTAACAAAGTGTATAAGCAATAAATTAAGAGGCAGAATAAGTAAAATAGAAACAAGACACACAAATTTATACTGATTCACCAATAGTGAGTTACTTCCAATTCTTTACAAACTTGTAAGTTTCATTAATGTTAAAAAAATGTTTTATCCTCCTCTAAGACTCTTTTCTTTTGTGTATATCTTCACCAAGCTTATACAATATTATCTTCTTGGATTTTTGAATTTTGTGGGTTTTATTTTGAATTTTTAGAATGAAGAGCGAGAAAAAATGATGAAAAATATTTTATATACAAATGTTTTATATGATTTTCATTTTTTATTAAAAAATTAATTTAAAAATATTTTTTTTTCATAAAATAATTATTTAAAATTGCTACATTAAACTTTTAAAGGCCATGTATTTTTTTAACATAAATGGCTAACATAAATAATGATACAAATGTTTTGTAACTTAAAATATTTAACTATTTCTTGAAATATAAAAGATTGTGAGATATATGAAACGTACTATTTTTTTAAAAAAAATATGATAATAATAAATAAATAATTAAATTTCATCCTATTTTTAGTTTTACATTCAATCTTTTCTCTCATTCTTCTCTTTTGGTAACACCACGTACCACCCTACTTTTATTTTTTTTTTCCCTCTTTGCTTCTTCTCACTACAACTCAAATTACACACAGAAATTCTCAACTCATAAAATTAATTTAATATTTCTAAAGACACAATTTCTCATACTCCTACAAGTTATTTGTTAGGAATTTGATGGTAGGGTTAATGAGTTAAGGGAGGAGAATAGTATTTGTTATTTGAAAAGTGTTTATTGAGATTATTTGAAATAAATACACAATTCTAATGCTAAGAACGAGTCATTAGAAAAATGTGGTTTTATTTAAAAATATTATTTTTGTGCTTAGAGTAGATTTTAAAGATTTTTATAGTTTCCTATAGTTAGCTAAACTTTATAATAATATTTCTAAAGTCTTGAAAATATTTTTAATATTCAGATTTGTTAACAGAGATTCTGCTAGCGTATGCTACTCTAGAAATTGTTGGAGAACAAACTTAGTCAATTCTAATAGTTTGAGTAGACGACGATCATTGTCATGTATTTTTACTATGTTATAATTAATATTTTACTCGTTTTATATGATAAAGTATTTATTTTAAAAATTGGAGAAACATAATATTTGAATTTTTTCGGTTTCATCATTTATTTATTTTCATGGTATTTGTTATATAATATGTTTTATAGTTTGATTTATTTATGAGTTGTAAAATATTTAAATATTGAATATATGTACAATTGAATATGTTTTCTGTGAGTTACGATGAAATGATACATGATTTTTAAATATGTGTGTTTTGGAATCACTGTTATAATTATGAAATCGTTAACGGAGATAAGTACACCTAATTACATTGTTTTGATTGGGAAGAGTTACTGGTTAGATGGAGCCGCTCATATGAGAGATGTCATCTTAAAAGGAGAGGACTATCACTGAGATGCAAGCTTTTTAATTGATGAGTTGCAAGAAAAAGATGAGAGCTATCCCTTAGATACAGTCACCCCTAAAGGAAATGTCACCCTTATGAGGAGAGAGTTATCCAATGAGATGAAGCCGCCTCTTGGTTCAAAAAAATTTATGTTTTTACTTGTTTGATTTTCTAAGTTTTTTTTTTGAGATTGTTCATTTTGATTTCAATTCCTTATAAATTGGATTTTTAAATATTTCTACCTTTAACGACTAAATTATAAGTTTAATGATTTTATCATAATTATTGTATTTCAGGTAGTATTGTTTGACATAATTGTCACATGATTGTAAAACAATAATTCGTGTTTTTTTTGTGTGTTTTCCTTCTAGTTGGTGGTGGTTGTTGTCTCCTCACTAAGTCTTTGTAAATTATCCCTTCATGTTGTTCATTTTTTCAGATTCACGGGCAACTGTTAGTAGATTCAAATCTCAGTCATATTTTTTGATAGGCCTATTTGATGGATGACTCTTATGTTAAAGTATTTTTTTAGTCGTAGTGTATTTTGCAACTATTTTGAGTATAGAAAGTCCCTTTCAGAATGTATTGAATATTTATATTCGCTATTTGAAATATTGACTGAGATAAGAGTTTGAAACATAATTTATAATTTGGAAACATTGAAGTTACAAATGACACCCTATCAAAATCTCGAGAAATATTATATATTTATTTGAAATGATTATTTAAGATTATTTAATTGTTTAGTTAATTAATAATTTTGTCAGGTTAGGAGTATAGAACCTGCGTTAGTCATGGTGTTCGATTTTCATATCATGACATTATTTTTTATTTAAAAGTAAAATAGATAAAATATTTTGTTTACCACGTGTGCATGTCTAGAATAGTTGTTCAATACACGGGTTAACTTGAATTGCCACGATCAAACTCTAAAAAAGCTTTTTGTGGTGGTGTGTATTGAGGGATGACAAAATGGAATGTAATATTTATCTACACATCTGATAAGAGTTATTGTTGATACGAGTTATTGTAATATTGTGGAGGCTGAATTATGAGCTATTTCTACGGGCATAAATGTTGTCTGGACAAGATGATTTTGTTGTCTTGCTGTTGAATACTACTATGATTTAATAATAGTTATTCAAATGTTACGGATAGAATGTGTTCAATCTCATGTTTATTCTTCTCTTGTTATGAGAATTTGGGATCTTATTATATAAGGAGGGTTGATTTTAGGAGAACTTTTACGATACATTGCAAATCTAAGAATTTTGTTATATTTATTTTATAAATTAATAAATTAACGATTATTTTTATAAATTAAAATATTATTTATTAACTTTTGTATTATATAAAATATCATTTTATAAGAAAAAAAATATTTTATTGTTTATAAATACTGTAGTATTTTTTTTTATATTTTATCATAAATTATAAGTAATAAAAATTTAGAAATTTTTTTTATTATATTTTACTGACACTTTTAATAAATAATATTTAATTATTATAATTATATATAAATGATATGAAATATTTTTTTAAAAAAGTTAACTTTGATGTTTTTCGGATCGATCGATCATACAATATAAAATGTTAACTTTGATTTTTTTAAAGATTTTTACACTATCAAAAGAACCAATACTAAAAAAATGTTAAAATTTATAGCACCAAAATGAGCGATCAATCACTTAATTTCTTTTAGAGTTTTTACACTACCAAAAGGATCAGTAGGTAGTATAAAAATCCTATAAATTTTGAAGTTAATATTTTATATTATTGAATTAGTTACTCTAAAAAATAGCGTTTGAAAGGACCAATTCCGCATAGGTATTTTCAGGGTCCTTTAAGAATATAGAGGGCGGAATGAGAAATTCAGCAACTAGTTTCCCTCGTGATTTCTAGTATGTTATCATTCACTACTAACTTATTTTGTTAAAAAAAAATTAGTTGCATTTTTAATCTTCTATTTTTACTGATTTACGAATTTGATCTCCTTATTTTAAAAATCGACAGTCTTTGTTCATCTATTTAATTTTTTAACTAAAAAAAAATGACGATGTGAGATGTTTTAAATAACGTGACATGTAATATGATTTTTTAGAATGATAAATATCCATAAAATTAAAATAAAACATTGTAAAAATTTAGCTTTCAACTTCAGAAAGTTTTCATATTTTTAATTTAATGAATGACATATGAATAATTAATGCAAGATAGTTATTTATCATAGAATTGTATGCAATGTCATTTAAAATATGTCAAATAGTCATTTTTAATTCAAAAATCTAAGAAAGAGACCAAAACTATCAACTTTTAAATTGAAGAAACTATCTCTTTCTCATTTAAAATATGTCAATCGTCATTCTTAGTTGGAGGTTTTTGAGAACATAGAGAATAGAGAATACGGGAAGAAACCATATTAGAAAATGGATAAAAAATAATTGAAAAAGTATTTGTAATTTACACACCGGGCCAGCCCATTAATCGTTTGAGGCAGAGTTTGGGCCTTGGGCCCAATCCTCAGAAAATCGAATTGAAACTTTCTGAAAAAAATGAAAGAAGATTGTAGATAAGAGCTACCAACTAAATCATGTGTCGAAGTTGAAGCATGAAAGGTGTGAACGCCATGGCTGGCATTACCACCACCGTCCCCGTCGAATTCAAACTCTTAGACACCAGAACCTCTCCTCTCTTCTCTCCTTCTTCATTCTCCAAACTATCTATTCCTCATTCCCTCAATTTACACTCTTCTCTCTCCTTCACTCTTCCCTCCTCCCTAACCTTTCGTTACGGCGGTAGTCTCCGCCCTCCCGCATACTCCGGCGGAAACTTCAGGAGGCCTCCTAACGACGCCGACGATGAACAAGCTCTCGACCTTTCCACACTTAGGTACTCTAACCCACTCACTCACCGTCGTTTTTTTTTCTTCCTATTTTTGTGTTTAATGATAATTTGGATTTGAATTAGGTCGAATACCGTGAGGCTTATTGATCAGAGTCAGAATATGGTTTGTTCTCGATTCCTTTTCTTATCGATTTCAATGCTTTCTGTTGTGTAAACGACATTAGTTTGAAACTCTGTAATCTGGATTAAGTATAAGTAACCATTATTAGTGTGTGATTTGGAAAGCATTAAAATTACTATTGTTGAAAATCACGGTGAAACAGAAGCTACACATTGAAACTTTAAAAAATCACGGTGAAACAGAAGCTACACATTGAAACTTAAAAAAATCACGCTTTAAATTCATTGTGATGATTGCTAACTGCTCAATCAAACACACACTTAGTTTAAGATTACCGTTTGATTACGAGTTATGAGAATTTCTATTTCATTTTGCAGCTGGAGGAGAGTACTTACTGGCTAAAGTAATGATTTGAATTTTTTTTTGTTTTTTGTAGGTTGGAATTGTATCTCTTGATCAGGCTATTCAAATGGCTGAAGATGCCGAACTTGACTTGGTAGGTTCACCTTTTCACTGTCATGTCTTGTATATTTCATCTATTTGTCCTTCTACAAGGCGATTATATTTATAGGCACTGAGTTCTATACATAATCTTTAGGTTTCTACGTTCTACTGTTCTTTCATTGAATTTAGGATGTGTTGTTTTGAATTAGGATAGCCATTATCTATTGTTAAGTACGCTGCCGATGTACTTATTTCTTTATACTATATTTCATAGTCTGGACATGGTTAAAAAGATAAGAAACCAAAACAGGGAGAGTTTCTTATGATTTTACTTAGACAAGTTATGAGTATTGAATCTGCAAGGGATAGATTTGAGAACCATTTATATTTATGTATTGTTGAAAACCCAACTGCTTCAAGTCAGTCCACACTTCACAGTATATTCAGCAGACAATTCTTTTGCAGTGACATTTCTACTTCTGACACGAATGCATAAGCTTATTCTCTCTCTCTGCAGGTAATAGTATCTGGGGATGCAGATCCTCCTGTTGTTAGAATAATGGATTACAGGTATTAACTTTGTCAGTCCTAAAACAATTAAACTTTACATTTGTATTTTTAGTTTCTCTTTCTCACTTTCACAGACACTCACAACTTGTATATTTTTTTCATTTATGTTGATATTAAATATAATATAAAAAAATCTAGTTGCCAATGACGGTACAAAGCAATGCTTTAAAAAACCAAGTGGTTGGTCATTGAACCGGTTAAGACATTTATTCACCGTTCTCGGGTTCAACTTTAGTTGTATCATGGTCTAGCCAATGATAATTAAATATATGCTTTTGAGATTGTATAATTGTATATTACGTGAAGTAATAAATTAATATAAAAATATTTAAAACATGGACAATTTAAATTTTAAACTAATATAAAATGATTATATTATATGTTTTGCAAAACAAAAAAAAGTAGTAAAGGATCTTGGCAACTTGCTATTAAACATTCATTTTACCAATATATGTTTTGTAAGATAAAAAAAGTTATGGAGGAGACATAACTAAAACTCATGTATATGGATCTTGACAACTTGCTATTGAACATTTATCTAACCAATATATGTTTTGTAAGATAAAATATAAAAGTAATGAAATATATAGATATATTACAAAAACTCATGTATATGGATCTTGACAACTTGCTATTAAACATTTATTTAACCAATATATATATTTTTAATTTAATAAAAAATTGGCACGTTTAAACAGGTTTTCACAACTCGTCTGTTAGTTTTTTGGGTCAAATGGATTGGACTTCTGACAGGCTCCCAAATCAGCCAGTTCTGTTTTCAAAATATATGCATAAAGTGGTCATGTAAGGATGTGATTATATCTGTTTCAAAATTAAAATTTTCGTCTTTTGATGCCAATCATTAAGTAACCACAAAAAGGCTATAGGACGATAGACAAGTGTTCAAATTTGGAGTATAGTGTTTCGTTCTTCTAGCCTTGTGCAACTACTTGGTGCTCCAATTTTAATGTGGCAAGGGGGTATTGGGAGTATCAGTTGAAAACGTGTCTAAATATCTGCAGCTTGAAATAGATAGCTTAGTTTTAAGGGGTTTGTTATTTTTTAGGTTAAATATAATTTTGGTCTTTTATATTTATTTTGATTTATTTTGGTTCTTTATCTTTTATAAGTGGTGTATTTTAGTCCTTGCCACAATCATAACAAAAGTTATAACATCTGATCATTGGAATCCCTTCTAACAATTGCCAATATGTATCAAATATAATATTCTTTTAAAAAAACATCAATTTAACCCAATAATAGACTTGCACTTAAAAAATTCTTGTTGCATGCTTTGAAACATATGTAAGTTCTTTGAAACGAAGAACATTTATGTGAGTTTACTGTATTTTCACCCTATCCGTATTAAGATTGCACACTTAACTTTACAACTGAACAAAAATTTGATCTCAATAGTTCATGACAATAATTATACAATTGTTTGAAAGAGTTATGGTGAAAAAGACTAAAATACACTACTTATAAAAAATAATGGACTAAAATGAATAAAAAAAGATAAAAGACCAAAACGAATATTAGGTAAAAGATAAAGGACCAAAATTATATTTAAGGCTATTTTTTTATCAGTCTTTAGGATTTGTGTTGCCGTTTTTTAAGATTAAGATGTTCTTGTATAAAAAAAATAAGTTGTGGTCTAGGTAGTCAATCGCGCCGGTTCACGGCGAGATTGCCGGAGCGGTGCGGTGCAGTGTCTGGCTGTGGTGGCATGGTGTGGCGTGAAACACGAAAGCGGCTGTGATCGTGGGTCGTGTGTTTCTCGTGACTCACAAAACGTGTAGTTTTTTCATAAAGACATTTGCCTTTGAATGTCACTTAACATAATCAGAAGAATCTCCCTGTGAGGCGGTGTTTACTTGTACTTCCTTTCTGTTTGCATGCCTTCTCTCTGCATATTCATGCCTTGGGAATGGTTAGACCTTAGAAGTTAGTGTTCCTTATATATATTTTATTTTGCAGTAAATATAGATATGAACTGCAGAAGAAGAAAAGGGATCAGCAGAAGAAAAGTGCCGGTAAGCGTTGTATTTATTGGACTTAGACATTTTCCTCTATCATACAATTTCACAGAACTTGGACAAAATATAAATTACTGACCAAATGATCTTTTAAATGTAGCTAGTCGGATGGATTTGAAGGAACTCAAAATGGGGTAATGTCCTAAAGGAGCTGAGATCATCCTTCCTTACTTATGTTGTTTCAAAGATGATAAAGTAGAAAAGAAATATATGGACTCTTTTCTTTGGTTCCTAATCAGATTTGACCCATTCTTGGTTATGGATCAATTTAATAATCAATATTTTTATAAGGGTTAGGAATGTGAACAAATACCTTTTCCAAAAAAAGAAATTTGAACAAATACATTTTGTTATTGCCATACAATCTAACCTGGCAGGCATTGTACCTATCTTTACCTGTTAATTTTTTTTACATTACTCTAGAAACTAAAAGAAATAAAGCTGCATGTGTTGGGCAATATATTGTTCATAACTTGCTTTGGTTCGGAACTTGGGTTCAATTAGGAGAGGACACACAAAGAGGATTTCGTTTAATCCTACTGCTCAAAGATAAACATAGGAAGTTGCACATGTCAAGCCTTTCATCGTTAATATCTTTTTTCTTTCTAACGAATGTAGGATTCATTAGGACGGGGGCATCTAGAGATAAAAATCGGAAGTTTGATGTGATGCATCACAATATAAAGCTAGATACAATTGACAGTACAGTATCATTTTAAAACATAAAACTTGCCTTGGGTTGTATTTTTTCTTTGGTTACACGAACTCAATTAGAGCAGTTCCTGAGATTGCTTTTCATGAACTGGGGTTTGTTTTGACTTGTAGTTATACTTAATTGCTTTTGCTAGAACGTGATTGTGTTTATTGTTTTGGTTATTTTAACAGATACAACATAGATCAACATGATTATTCAGTGCGTTTGAAAGCTGCACGGAAATTTTTGACAGATGGTGACAAGGTTACATTAATTGTTTTGATATGGCATGTTAAACATACATATTAAATATATTATCTTCGAGTGTATTCAGATCTTTTGGATCAATTGCTGCAGGTTAAGGTCATAGTAAACCTTAAAGGTCGTGAAAAAGAATTCAGGAATATTGCTATTGAGCTTATTAGACGTTTTCAAAATGATGTTGGGAAGGTATGTGATGCCGCTTTGCTATATTCTGATCGAGTAATATCATATTTCTTAAGCATTTGTACCAAAAAAGTAGGTCCTATGACATTATACTTGTAATTTACTGGTGTGCTACACTCTCGTGGCACACTTCAATACTTCTTAGTCACCACCTTATTTATTGTTTATTTTTCCTATTTAAATTCCATTTTAGCATAGGATTTACTTTTAGTGAATTCATTTTGCAGCCATTGTGTGCTGATATCTTATTTCACTGTCATGTGCAGCTTGGAACAGAAGAGGCTAAAAATTTCCGTGACAAGAACATCTTCATTACTTTGGTTCCAAATAAAGTTGTTGTGCAGAAAACTCAAGAAACACCAAAGAAAAAAGACAGTTCTGCAGCAGATGAAGCCTCCATCAGTGTTGAAGCATAACTGAAAACTTCCATGCGGAATTCTCATTGTAGACTGGATGGATTGTGAGCAACTGATATTGGTATGTTTTGGAATTTTGGAATTTTCCGAGTGTTGTATGTATAGCATGCGTATAATTCATGTAATAATAGTATATAGTTCACTAGAAGTTTAATTATAGAGGCAAGCCTTGTTGAATGCTGAAGCTTGAAGGATCCCATTAACCGTTCTCTTCAAAACTGTATTGCATCTATTTTTGGAACTCCATAGAATCTGAATCCAATAGTCTTATTTCAATAGAGCTTCAATACTTGATGATAGTGGGAGATTCCATACCTTGACAAATACGCCACCGCTGACTCTGTTGAATATGCCAGCCTGTGTGATATAGTTGAGGTATGACGCAGTACCTGTCTATGAGTGTAACTTATGTATAACCTTGACTCAAACTGGTCGTTTTTACATCTCAAGATGTAGAGGCTGCAACTTACATACCTAACGACTTGAAGGTAGCTTAGTTTTGAAGTACTTACGTTTGAAGAATGCTAACATGTCAAATGTTTTTCTACACGCTCAAGTAAGCAGAACGTAGTACTGAAAGCAACATGTTACTCGCATGCACCTTGTTTATGTATTCTAATAATATATCCTGTTGGACGTTATTTATTTATTTATTTTTGGTTTATTAGACGCTGAAACTTTTTTTTTGGGTTTATTAGACGTTGATCCTTTCTACTAGTTATAAATATTTTCGTAATCTTCTCAGTATAGCCGTATAATTTCTAATAGAAAACGTTAGTAGATAGGTAAACGACCATCAATCCTTATGCAAAATTTATGTGGTTAAATATAAAGAGAGGTATTTTGGATTCAAAATTCAAATTCGCTTTTTAATATATCAAATGTTAGATATCATTTTTTAAAAAATAAAATTATTAATAATAATGTTAAAGTGGTTTGTCACCTTGTTATTTTTTAATAAAAAAAATTAATTCGTGTACATTTTAAAAGAAATAACCTATATAAAATAAAGATAAAAGATGTAAGTGTTAAAATTAAATGAGATAAAAAATAAATAAAATGTAATTTTACCTAAAGAATATGTTAGAACGGTGAATCATATATCCAATGTTTAAATGTTTTAAAGAGACATGTAATGTCCTACAAATGTTAGTGATGAATCCAAATATTTTAATTATCTTTATATATTAACATGATCTTGATCTTGAGGAATTGTCAAGGTGTGCCTATTCATTTGGTTTCTACAGTGAGATTAATATGAAATTAATTTTAACATACAATGTTTATGAACATAACCAATAAATATTCAATATAATGTTAAAATAATTTTTATAAAGTTTGTTGTATTTTTAATTATGATAAGGCATTTTTAAATTATTATTATTTTTATTTATTGTATTGAACACAGCCTTTTTGATATATATCTCGTGCAAAAATTATTCCCTTTCACGTCAATAGTCATGTAATCAATACGATTGGTTTGGCACTCTGACACTCTATTGCTCACTCGTTTCGCTTGCTTGAAATATTTGATGTATGAACAACCGAAAAATAACTAGCAAAAGCTACATGAAAGGGAAATAATACAAAAAAATCAACCTTGTTTCATCTTGAGCCTAGAGTATACAATTTTAAAAGATACAAAAACAAATAAAAGTAAACAAAAAAGGAAATAAGTGCAATATTTAAACCTCTCACAAACGTGTATAGTCGTTGTTAGAGATTGTATATAGAAGAAAATGGTGGTTGAATAAAAAGGAAGAAGCTTAGCTTCAAGGCAATGGGGACCTTACAACCAACACCAGCAACACTTATGTGGACACATTAGGTGTGAAGGACACCTAAGCCTTACAAAGCACCAACATTTTCCTTCATAAAACACAAACTTGTTCTCAGCCTCTTCACTTCATTGTGCTATTTTCAATTGTCACCACCAAGATATGGAAGCCAGCGCTGGACTAGTCGCTGGTTCGCACAACCGAAACGAGCTTGTTGTCATTCATGGCCATGAAGAGGTAACAATAACTAATAACTATGAGAGAGTTCACTAGCTAGATGTGTTTGTTTGTTTGTTTTTTCGTATGTAACAAGTTTTGTTGTGTTGTTTTTGGTGCAGCACAAGCCTTTGAAGAATTTGGATGGTCAAGTGTGTGAGATATGCGGTGATGATGTTGGACTTACTGTGGATGGAGATTTGTTTGTTGCTTGCAATGAGTGCGGTTTTCCGGTGTGCCGACCGTGCTATGAATATGAAAGAAGGGAGGGGAGACAACTTTGTCCTCAGTGTAAGACTAGATACAAGCGTCTCAAAGGTATAAAATTAAATTTTGTGCAAGTTTTTTAACCTTTTTTATATTGCAATAATCTTGTTATGATCATAATTCCCTACATGATACAGTTTTAGATAATTGTTTTATTAAATTGGTTGATTTATTTGAATGCAATTGATTAATTATGTTAGGGAGCCCTCGGGTTGAGGGAGACGACGATGAGGAGGATGTGGATGATATTGAACACGAATTTAACATTGATGACAAAATGAACAATCATGACCATTCTGCTGAGGCCATGCTGCATGGGAAGATGAGCTATGGAAGAGGTCCTGAAGATGACGAGAATGCACACTTTCCTGCTGTTATTGCTGGCGGTCGCTCTCAACAGGTATGATTTGCAACACTTTTAGTCCATCCTAGACTCAATAGAACTTGTAATTCAACTAAGTTTGCTTGTTACATTCATGCAGGTGAGTGGGGAGTTCCCAATAGCATCTCATGGTTATGGGGAACAAATGTTATCTTCATCACTGCATAAAAGAGTGCATCCGTACTCGGCGTCTGATTCTCGTAAGATGTAGTTTATTGCTTGTGCTCTTAGAATTTGTTGACATTGATTGAATGAATTCATCAACCCTCTTTCAAAACATAGATTTATCACTTTCTTGGTTCATTTACAAAACGGTTTATGCTGATACTTGTTTAATTTCATGCTGAAGTTCAAAACTTTGGCTAAGCTATATAGGATTTTCTTTTGGCACTGATTTAAATACAACCCTGAAATGCTTTTCTTAGTCTACTGCAACATGGTGGAAATGATTTAATATATATGACATGCTGTGATAAAAAACAGGAAGTGTAGGATGGGATGAAAAGAGAGACGATGGATCCAAAGATAGAATTGATGACTGGAAGTTGCAGCAAGGAAATTTGGGACCTGAACCCGACGAAGATCTAGATGCAGCCATGTATGTCTTTCAGTGCTCAATGTAGTTCCTGATAATTTTTCTTTTCTTGGTAAACCAAGATATCCACCACACATAACTTTGGAGACCAGTTTCTGACAATTAATTCGTAATGAAATTATAGCAATGTTCGTCAGATCATAATTGATATTTATGTTAGTTATTATACGATGTGAACTGCTGCAGGTTAGATGAAGCAAGGCAACCACTGTCAAGGAAGGTACCAATAGCATCTAGCAAAATCAATCCATATAGAATGGTGATCGTGGCTCGGCTTGTAGTTCTAGCCTTTTTCTTCCGATACAGACTTATGAACCCAGTACATGATGCAATGGGGCTATGGCTAACTTCTATTATATGCGAAATCTGGTTTGCTTTTTCATGGATCCTTGATCAGTTTCCCAAATGGTATCCTATTGATAGAGAAACCTACCTTGATCGTCTTTCAATCAGGTAAAGGGACCTTCACTCCCTGATTGTTGAAATGCCAATGTGTAAAATTATATTGCTGAACTAGAAATTTTTTTCAGGTATGAGCGTGAAGGCGAACCCAATATGCTTGCTCCTGTAGACGTCTTTGTCAGTACTGTGGATCCCTTGAAGGAACCTCCTCTGGTTACAGCAAACACTGTTCTTTCAATCTTGGCAATGGACTACCCCATTGATAAGATATCATGCTACATTTCTGATGATGGAGCTTCGATGTGTACATTTGAATCCCTGTCAGAAACAGCCGAGTTTGCTAGGAAGTGGGTGCCATTCTGCAAGAAATTTTTGATAGAGCCTCGAGCACCAGAGATGTACTTTTCTGAGAAAATTGACTACCTAAAGGATAAAGTGCAGCCAACTTTTGTCAAAGAACGTCGAGCCATGAAGGTTTGTATCAATCTACTAGAATTTGTTAGAAAAACAAACAGTTCCGAAATCAGTTTAAAGCTCACTTTAATAATTGGATGCATGACAGAGAGAATATGAAGAGTTTAAGGTTAGGATCAATGCACTTGTGGCAAAAGCAATGAAGGTTCCTCCAGGAGGGTGGATTATGCAGGATGGGACACCATGGCCAGGAAACAACACTAAGGATCATCCTGGTATGATTCAAGTATTTCTTGGTCACAGTGGTGGGCATGATAGTGAAGGAAACCAGCTTCCTCGACTTGTTTATGTATCTAGAGAGAAAAGGCCTGGATTTCAACACCACAAGAAAGCCGGTGCCATGAATGCTCTGGTATAGTTACTTGAACAGCTTTTGTAGTTTTTATGATGCCCATTCACCTACTCATCTAATAATCTATGTAATTTCCAGGTTCGGGTCTCTGCGGTGCTTACAAATGCTCCTTTTATGCTGAACTTGGATTGTGATCATTATATCAATAACAGCAAGGCTGTTCGAGAGGCCATGTGCTTCTTGATGGACCCCCAAACTGGAAAGAAGGTCTGCTATGTCCAGTTTCCTCAAAGATTTGATGGTATTGATGCGCATGATCGATATGCCAACAGGAACACAGTTTTCTTTGATGTAAGTCACCGCAAGAAAAGCCAGCATCGGCATCAGACATGGTCTTTCTGGAGCATTTGATGTTTTTGTGGTAGTGCAAGTTAATATAATACTAATTCCTCTTCTCTCTGTTTTGACAGATTAACATGAAGGGTCTAGATGGTATTCAGGGTCCCGTATATGTTGGCACAGGGTGTGTATTTAGAAGACAAGCTTTATATGGATATAATCCACCCAAGGGTCCCAAGCGTCCAAAAATGGTAAGCTGCGACTGCTGCCCATGTTTTGGAAGGCGCAAGAAGGTTAAGCATGCAAAGGGCGATGCAAATGGAGAGGCCGCAAGCCTAAGAGGTTCTAACTTTTCCAAATCACCAATGTTGACACTAACTCCTTATACAAATTGATTTCATGTTCACATGTTCTAATCCCAGTCACATGTCCATATAGGAATGGATGATGACAAAGAATTACTGATGTCCCAGATGAACTTTGAGAAGAAATTTGGGCAATCGTCCATTTTTGTGACTTCAACCTTGATGGAAGAGGGTGGTGTACCTCCTTCCTCAAGTCCAGCAAGCCAGCTTAAAGAAGCCATTCATGTAATCAGCTGCGGATATGAAGATAAAACAGAATGGGGGATGGAGGTAACCCCAACACTGGCAGCTCGTTGATATTTTACTATTAGTTGTTCACAATAGAAAATCAGCTCATCCGTGCTTTTTTTGTTTTCCAAAATTGCAGCTTGGTTGGATTTATGGATCTATTACAGAGGATATTCTAACAGGCTTTAAGATGCATTGTCGTGGTTGGAGATCCATTTACTGTATGCCAAAGAGAGTAGCATTCAAGGGTACTGCTCCTATCAACTTGTCAGATAGACTCAACCAGGTGCTTCGTTGGGCCCTCGGCTCCATTGAGATCACCTTCAGTCATCATTGCCCTTTATGGTATGGCTACAAGGAAGGAAAGCTGAAGTGGCTGGAGCGATTTGCCTATGCAAATACAACTATCTACCCTTTCACCTCTATACCTCTAGTCGCCTACTGTATTCTTCCTGCTGTCTGCTTACTCACCGACAAATTCATCATGCCGCCGGTAACAATTTTACTCCATTATTTTCCTGCTAGGAAAAATGAGTTAAAACATAACAAGTTTTTGAAATTATAACCAACATTACAATTTTTCATAACATTACCTTCAAAAGCACAGGAATGTTCATGATCTTCTGCACTTTTAAATCCATAATAGCTAAAAGAAAAAAGTGAGGGCATCCTGATTCAAGGATGCTCAGAGAATAGATACCAACTTACTAAGCCTTTTTGCTCATACAAATATGTTTTTATGATGTTCCAGATAAGCACTTTTGCTGGTTTGTACTTTGTTGCTCTCTTCTCTTCAATCATTGCAACGGGAATTCTAGAGTTGAAATGGAGTGGAGTCAGCATTGAGGAATGGTGGAGAAACGAGCAATTCTGGGTCATTGGTGGTGTATCAGCACATCTCTTTGCTGTCATACAAGGTCTTCTGAAGGTTCTGGCTGGAATTGACACCAACTTTACTGTTACATCCAAGGCAGCAGATGATGAGGAATTTGGAGAATTATATACTATTAAGTGGACTACTCTCCTAATTCCTCCAACCACTATCTTAATTATCAATATTGTTGGGGTTGTTGCTGGAGTCTCAGATGCCATAAACAATGGATACCAATCATGGGGACCTCTATTTGGAAAACTCTTCTTTTCCTTTTGGGTGATTGTCCATCTGTATCCATTCCTTAAAGGTTTGATGGGTAAGCAAAACCGCACACCCACCATTGTGGTGATATGGTCTGTGCTATTGGCTTCCATTTTCTCCTTGTTATGGGTAAGAATTGACCCGTTCGTGCTCAAAACTAAGGGACCAGATACCAAGCTTTGTGGAATCAACTGTTGAAAGACTGATTTGTTTTCTTATAGTATTCTTTGGTGAACATCGTTATGTAAAATCTTGATTGAGCAGTATGATGTGTGAAAGAACAAAGTTTAGATGCACAAGAATGAATGAACAAAGAGTGGATTATTAGGAAGTGCAAATGCAGTTTTCACATTTTTGTAAATGTACTGGATAACATGGTGGTTATCATGTATTTTTGGTTCAAATTCCAAGGCTTGAAAAGTAAACCAATGCTACAGGTTTACCTACACGTTATTGCAACTTGCAAATTAGCATGTATCCATAATGTTCTATCACAGGCAACTATATCATTATCTATAATGAAAAACATATGTAAAAATTGCATAATGAAGAAATTGAAACAAACAAAAAAGAAACAGGTAGATAGTGAAACTTTCATTCAATTATTATTTCTTCACAATCATGAAAGCATCAAGTTGGGTGTTGCATCATCAGCTAAATTGATAAAGACTAAAGTACAGAAACATTACCATATTTCATGTACTTGGAACATATTTGCCGATGTAGCATTTGAAATTATATCTAGCAATGCCCTTTGGTGAATTACCCATGCTTACTCTCCCTAGACATTCCAAGGACTATATGAATTCTCTAGGTTTTCTGCTTCTTCCTCTGCCTGTTTACAAGTAAGTTATGCACTAGTAGATTACCAAGAATAATTAGAAAAAAGTACAAAGTAAGAATCTTTAACAGTGAAGCCTAAGCATTATTAGGACAGTTAAAAGACATGCTTACCTTCAATCTTGTTTGAATTAAGGTCACAGACGTTTGTTCAGAAACATTCAAAGGGAATGATCCCTTAAAACCTCAACTAAGAAACAGGGCGGGAAAGAGAACTTACCTGACTAATTTATTGAGTATCGATATCTAAAAGAAGTGTCTTCGAGATTCCAATAATTTATAAATCTAGATTTGTTGTCTTGTAAATACAAAAGAGGAGGAAAATTGAAAATGGTCTTTTAAAAGTGAACTACTAAAATTCACTTTTCTTTGTTTCCTCATGTTCCAAGATATGAAAAGCAGGGAAGTTGGGTTCAAATATAAATTCATACCATGAAGTAGAGTCTGTTTAACTTGCTATCATGTCAACATCAAAAAGATTGTTTCACTCACCCTGGTCTTATTTTTCATTTTCACTGTTAAAAGCTAACAAACACGAACACATTGCAAAACTCAAATTACCAAGACACCATCAAAGTATCATGAAAATGATAGATTCATACTTGGCAGCAAGATGGATCAGAAATCTGAATTCGAGCATAAAAAGTAATAAATGGGTAAGAAACATCAAGTATATCAGGAAGACATTCCAGTTTCTGCAGTTGTTGTATACATGTTATGAAAATGAAAGATCGTCCAGTTTCCAAAGTAGTTGTATACATACATGTTATGAAAATGAAATGTGAGATACCTATTCTTCCACCCCAAATGCCTTTACCAAGAGCCTCCACAGATGAAAATTATCCTTTGTGAAAGATGTTCTGCAAATGTGGTATTTTCTTAAACTGTCCCACTTTGAACATAAATTTAAATGCAAATAGAAATCCAAGTTTGAGATCACCCATGGACACAATGAGGTAAACCATATATATAACTTCCTTTACTCTACCAATGCTGTGAAATGTTGTGCTTCTCAAGTGGAGGGTCACATGAGGCTCAGACTTCAGATCAAATTTTTGCAAGATAAATAATGCTTCTGTTCCATGTAACGTTAACTGATAAAAAAAAATATTAGTACAGCTTCACCAATAATCGCCACAAGAACAGATTCCATCTTTGAAATGGTGGAATCTGTTAGCATCCCTAACTACAATTACTCTTTCTGTGATCTTTGATATAAACTTAGTTGCAGTGTGGCAATCTAAACAAACTCGAAGATTCTTGATGATCCTGATCTCAGTACCAGGTTCAGTGGTAATAAGGCCAAAAGCTATGGCTAACTTCTCACTATGAACATTGAACGTGAGCTCTTTTTCTTCTTCTTCCACATCATGCAAAGCAATGACTGTTTCTGATTGATATCCTATCTCTTTCATCTCGGCCACTAACTTCTCCAGTTTTGCATAAATTGCTGTTGCATGAGAATGAGAACGATCACCAGATACAAAGACATGGGGGGTCCCATTAACCTCAATTAGAGTGCACCCAGGACTCTTTGCTAGTTTCCTTTTCTTAACGACTTGTCGTATTGAAGCAGCCTTTGGGAAGTTTCTCTCCACAGAGTATATATTGGAGAGTAGGACATAGTATCCTACGCTCCCTGGATCTAGTTCAAATAGCCTTTCTGAAGCCAAACGTGCTATGTTCGTGTCTTTGTGAATCATGCAAGCACCAAGCAATGTACCCCAGATGGCAGGACCTGGCTCAACAGGCATTTCCCTTATAAATTCCAAAGCTTTTTCTAACCGTCCAGATCGTCCTAGAATGTCCACCATGCATGCATAGTGCTCAACTAAGGGCTCAATCCTGTATTTATTAACCATAGCATGAAAAATTTCCTCTCCTTCTCCTACCAAGCCAGCATGACTACAAGCATACAAGACTGAAAGAAAAGTGACAGCAGATGGGTTAAACCCCAAATGCAACATCTCATTGAAAAGCTTAAGTGCTTCATGCCCATATCCATGGAGCCCATAACCAAAAATCATGGTATTCCAAGTGACAGTATTTTTTTCATTCATTGAGTCGAATAACTGCCTAGCGTCCAATACGTTCCCACACTTGGCATACATGTCAATTAGAGCCGTCGAGACATAAATGTTTGGCTCAACATTTTTGCTTTTAATTAACTGATGGATCCATTTTCCAAAACTCAGAGATCCCAGTTGAGCACAAGCTGAAAGGATAGTTGTGATGGTAACTGCATTTGGAGTGAACTCGGTCTTCATCATTTCCTGAAAAAGCGAGATAGCCGTCTCTGTCAAACCATTCTGTGTGTAACCCGAAATCATAGCATTCCAAGCAACCAATGTTTTCTCTGGCGATTCATCAAATAGCTGGCGAGCCAAATCTATTTCATTGAGTTTGTTATATATAGCAGTGAGTGCAGTTGAAACAGTCGGATTCAAAATAATACCCGATTTCATACAAAAACCATGAATCAAGCAAGCCAAATGAAGATGACCAAAAGGAGAAGGCAGAGGTATCAGACCAACAATTGTGCTTGAACTGACTTTCTCACCAGAAACAAGCAGCTCTCTGAACAGCTTCACAGAACATTCATTTTCACCATTGGAAGTAAACCCAGAAATCATGGCATTGTAAGCTATCAAATCTGGCTTACCAATCATCCCAAACAGCAACCTCGCCGTTTTTATATCCCCGCATTTGGAATACAACGAAATCAAACCAGTCATCACATAATCATAAAAATGAAACCCATTTTTCAAAGCCAAACACTGAATCCCCATTCCAACTCTCAACTCTTGCAACTCAGCAACAGCAGGAAGCACAGCAGTCACAGTAGCCGAATCAAATCTCAACCCTTCTGCAACCATATCCACAAAGAGCTGAACACAATCATCAAAACAACAATTCTTAACCAACCCATTAATCATACTGTTCCACAACACAGTATCCCTCTCAAGCATTCCATCAAACACCTTCCTTGCAAACCCAACACGCGAAAACTTGCAATACAAGTCAACAAGAGCAGAACCAACGAAAACATTGTTTCCATACCCATCAACAATGGAATGAGCATGCAACAGCATCAAGTGCTTATCATTAGAACAAGCAGCAATGGCGAAGGCGTAGGTGAAGTTATCAGGTGAAAGGTTAGTGTTACGGCGTAAATGGGTGTATAGAGAAATAGAAGAGGAAGGGGAAGCATTAAGAGAGAAGCCACGAACAAGGACGTTGAAGAGGAAGATATCGGGTTTTGGAACGGAGAAGAAGATGGCACGTGCGTGGCGAGTGGCGCCAAAGTCGAAAAGCTTCTGGGTGAGTTTGGTGATGGTGGCGAGGTCGAAACGGTAGCCATTGAGAATGAGTTGAGCGTGGGTTTGAGCAAGGTGAGGGAATGTGAGGGATTTGTTGATGAGTGCGATTAGAGTGTTGCGGCTAAGTGTGCCACTGATACTGTTGACGATCATTGAAAACTAATTTTCATTTATGCTTTTGGAGGCATCCAAACTTTGAACTTTCAAGTTTTTAAAAACGATTCGTGCAATAAGGAACAGCGATATGGTAGATGACTACCCCAATTTTGTATTAGTAATTTAGTATTGGGAGTGTCTCTGTACAGTTTACATGGTGAATTTCCATATACATAAATCAAATCATATTGCTAGCACCGGTTCACCGGTTCGATATAAGCTACATTATTAATTTTTTTTTTTTTATGAGTGCTACATTATTATTATTATATTTATAATCTCTTTGCCATATGGATGGGGGTGGGGAGATAAATACAAATATTTTGATAAATAAATTTACATCAAATTTCAATTAAAAAGATGAAATTGATATTCAAACATGTTAAGTAAATTGTTAATAAATATAACAAAATATCGCATTTCATCGTTTAATCATTCACTCAATAAAATTAACCACAATTTTAAAATGTATATTTGAATACAAACTATATTTGATTTAACGATAACTCGTGTGATCATGTCAATCTTACTGCAAAATCAAACATGCACTAGTGGTTAATGAACATTATGAATGTTTTTTTTTTAAAGAATATCATGAATATTTGAAACACTTAAAGATCATGTACTACATTTTAACCCAATTTGGATTGTTAATAAATATACGTATATTTAAACACTTGAAAATTGTAGTTAATAGTGTACAAAATTGTGGTTAATTATTTTCGGTGGATGGTTAGTGAGTTCAGACACCTTGGTATTTATCAAATATCTACTAAATATAATTAACCACGTATTTAAATTATTTAACCGTGTGATTTCTTGTCGAAAATTGATGTCAAATTTGAGTGTCAAAATAACAGCTCAAATATAAACTCTTTTGTTACTTTTCTTTGCATTTTCTCTTCATCTGCCTGATACAAAATTACAAGTGGAAGACTCGGGCCACCAGTGTTGACTAGAAAGAAAAAAGATAATAATTGAACAATATAAATTCCAACATATTTGTGGTAAGAGGGAGAAAAAGAAGAAACCTATTTGAAAAATTTACATACTAATACTATGACTGCAGCCGCAAGAGACTATTACTTGTTAGCTTGGTAGCAGGTCAGGCTCATGCGTGTCTAAATTTCGAAGATTGGTTACTTGTTTACCTCCAAAGCTTTGCCTGATCTGCATCAGATGCGTACGAAGGCTATATTCCTCGACCTGTTTTCACCAAAAAAGAAAGTAGTTGATTAAAAACTAACACAAGAATTGCATTGCATTGCATTTCATTAGTCTCGGCCATGAGCCATGAACTGAAGAAGAAACAATTTACATACACTCCGTTTCTACTGAACTGTTCTACTGTAAGAGACTGATAAAGTTCTAAACCCTAGTGTTGAAAGGATGTCCCTCCTTTTTATGAATCTTTTGTGGCGATTTTCAACTGAATCATGGCTTCATTCTCTAATAAAAACATCTACAGATAATGTAGTTGCGCTTGCAGCAGTTATATACTGGCAAACCATAATATGTAGTGGATAACTGTGTAAGTCACGAACAGTACATATCTTGGTTGATTACTACACATGGTACACATTTTCATCGAGGAATACACACAAGTCTCTAATCATCTAATTTTTTTTACCACTTACACCTCCACACATTCATCGCCAAGTTTTATTGAATAGTTTAATATGTTTTAAGAATTTTCAGATATTATATTGCTGAAGAGAAATGAGCTAGAAAACTACACTTATATGTCAGAATAGACAAGAAATAAGCACTTGACCATAGAAGCATTTTCACATTATGACATGCTCAACTTTCCTCAACAACTAATTCATTACTTCGATGAAAAATGAGAGAGTATAGTAAAAGCAATAGCAAAATAGGAAAACTAAACTAGTTTGCGTTTAATCCAGGTTTTTAAGATGTAGAGCTCTAGTATGATTCTCTAATCAAATATGGCTCTTTAAAACTGAATCCCTACAAGTAATACAATAAAATCAAACTTAATGCAAAATGTGACATGTGTGAGTGGACTGTATTCTCTACTAATTTATGCCCGTACTCAACATCATAAAATTGAAAAATAATATCAGCATAATTCAAGTTCATAAACTATAATTATGATTCTTACCTGCATAGACGTTGCAAAAGCCAGTAGGGCTTCACATTCATCAAGCATGGCTTTCTCCTGTGCCGATACGATAGCAACTTCAGAAATTAAGTTATTCATGTCCTCCACCTGTCAGAGACAAAATATAAAATGGGGTCAGATTCTAGTTGAATATAACATTTGATGAATGATACATAGTACATAGTAACGCTTTACCGCCAAAAACTGCAGTTCTACTAAATTGGAAAATCAAAAGGAAGAAAAACAAACAACCAGCAAAAAGAGGTTTGGTACTAAATGTGTTGTTGACCTAGAAAATAGCAGGATAGAACGAGTGCTATGTGACGATGTGAATCAAACCAGTAGAACTCTAAAGATAATTAACTCACCCGTGAGAGCAAAGGGCGGATTGCAGATCCCATTGCTTGCATGACATCAACAGCTGAACAGATAGCAACCTTCAAGTGCTCAAAATCTGCCTGTAGGAGTGTAAACATAGAACATTGATGCCAGATGCCGGTGTCACTTCCTAGTTAACACGCCAAAAAACAAGCATACCTTTGCCCCTCCAGTCAGTGGAAGACGAAGAGTGTTTGCCTCTAAGTCTTCTACAGCCCCAGATAGAGCATCAACATGATCGCTTTCAAGAGCAGCCCAATCATCAAGGTAGGTCATCTAGTTCATTGATCACATAAAAAATCTATTACTAATTATTGAAAGTTCACATACAAAAAGTGAAAGTAGATATCAATGTTGTACAAGGTTTAATAGAATATCCGTATCTTCTTGATAAAAATGTTTTTTTTTTAATCTGTAATTGTTAGCCTAATAGTAATACAAATCCAAAATGTAACCAACCTCCCAAACAACAACCAAAACCCATTTTTCCAAAATTCCACCTACAACAAACAGAGCCCTAAGCTTTCTATTTTCTTGTACTTATAATCACTTATATCAACAATTAACATGAAACATGAATAACATAATATCCTAGACTAACGTAAACATGACTTTTTGATATAATAGGGGCAATCTCTTAGTAAGTACATGTGTGTCACTTATAAACTCCGCAGTAACTATCTGAAATTAAAGTACTAAAACAAATAAAAACACACGACTGAAGTGTACCATAACAATAAAATATGGCATATAGAAAGATAAGAATATTTCAGTCAAGAGGGAAGTATTACTTGATCATTCAATATAGAATTCAGCTTCAGCTCAAGCTGCACCTGCTGCAGATAGATCCTCTTCCTAGTAATCGACTCACGCATAGACAAAGTAGTGCTCCATACATTATACAAAGTTTTCTGCGTCACCAAATAAGTACATGTAAATTGACTTAGGAAAACGATTCCAAATAAACAATCTATGTAATAGAGGAAGTTCACTAAGAAGATTTAGCCAGCCTGTTAAAGACAGAAAGCAATACCTCCACAATTGCATTTTGGACATAAAATACATCCTCTGCTCTTGCATTGGCAAATCTCCATTGCAAGTATCTGTTATAGATAAGTCTTAATTGGTGAGCATCTTCAACGTAAGCTGCACCTTTTTTTCCTTTTTTAAAATCAGCAATAAAGCTAAGCACTGAAATTGAATTGTTGGATTGGTTGGATGAATTGGTTGGTTTTATTCGACTTGGACTAATCCCTCTGGGAGGAGGAGTGGACGGCCTTGACCGAGATGGACTGATGCCTCTTGAACTAGAAGAGGATAGCATTGAGGTCCTACTTGGTGAGGCAGGACGTGATCCTGGAATTGTCAAGGTCTGAGATCTGACTCCAGCAAATGCTAATCCTGTTTTATCTGATGAAGTGGCAGAAACAGATTTGTGAGGTCTTAACACCTGGAAGCTGTCATCAAGTGCCTTCACCTCGCTTCCTATTCTACCATTTTCAACAAGCGACAATAGCCTTGCAACATCAGTAGAAGTTTTTTGCAAGGGCTTACTTGCATCACCTGGTAATGACAATCTTCTCAGTGAGGATACACCAGTTCCTGGAACAGAACTGTTCAACGTTCTAGTTATCTTATCTGAAAGATCAACACTTCTATTTAATGTATTAGAAGATACCTTCCCACCAATTCTACTTGGCCACCGATGCTGATCTATCAATCGAGAATGCAAACCATCAACTGGTTTCGAGTTCTCAGACTGATCAGAAGTATTGTTCCCTTTAAGAGGACTTCTCCTTCTCTCTGGTGTAGGCTTTCGTGTATTTGGTGTTTCGACCTGCTTGTGCACCACGTTTGAAGTTGGCCGTAGAGTACGATCAGAAGCACTAGTAACAGGCCTCTCTTTCTTGCTCACTGGTATCGAAATGGTATCTGACTGAAAAGAAACGCTTAAACTTCGCATTGTGGAAGGCCATAGAGTCTCCGGCAGACGGCTACTGGCTACCCTTCTGGATAAATGCACGTCATCCTGGACGGGTGTAGAAGGACTTGGCGGGGAAGGAGGCGTTGCAGGCCGCTTCCTATCAGCTGATTGAGCTCTCTTAGGTAAAAATTTAGATGATGCAGTTGTTCTTGTGAAGCTGTTTGGAGATGGGCATCGACGAGGACCAGATGGGGATGCCGGAGTAGGTGACTTGTACCTCGAACTAACATCCCTAGTTGTCGGGCGCCTGGTGGTGATTGCATTGTTCTTTTCAGCAGGAACCAAAGGGTGTCTCGGACTCTGTCTCGGGCTCTCCCCAGTTCTGTGTTTCCGTAATGCTTGCTCTGATTCACATACATCCATCCACTCTATCCCGATTAGACCACATTGATGGAGGTTTTCATTAAACTAAACCAAATATAGCAACTTTGGCAATCGAGTGGAATAAATTAACAGCGCAGATTATCCAGAAAGAAGATCCTTTTCTCTGCAATAAATCTGTCACAAATGAAAATAAAGTAAGACACTACAGACTGGGAAAGAAAAGAAACCCAAAGAATAAGCCACTTCAAAAAGAGAAAAAAAGTAAAAATAAAAAAGCGCACATCTTTACAGAGACTCAGATCTGTTGGAGAAGGAATTTGAGAATCGCAGGCAATTAACGCAAGTGGGTATGTTCTTTTCATGAAAAAAATCCCGAATCCAACAAGATCAGGACACAGCAAGAAGAATATGGAGGGGGAAAACAACATTTGGTGTAATGGATGAGAGAAACTCACGGAAACTGTCTCAACGTACATTTAACGTTTTTTATCATTAAAACATTGGTTTATGGGTAATAACTGAAGATTAAAGAAAATGCTGATTTCCAGGGGAAGGGGGGTCCCCTTGGAAATTAGGGATACAGGGAAGTAAAACGGAATAATAGAGGGCATAATAAGATAAGAAAGAGGAAATACATAGGGTTAGAGAGGCTTTAATTTTTTTCCCCCTTTTGTCTCTCTCACGAGAATGCCATGGTCGTGTGGGCTGGCAATGGGTTAACTCCACACAAACACACTCTGTCCAATTTCTTCTTCTCTCTCAACTCATTTTCATGAAAGGGAATTCAATGAAAGTGATACAATAACTTGCATTGCAGGCCCAAAAATAAAGTATCTAATCTCACCTATAACACTCTCCCCTTCTTACCAAAAACAAACCAAACAGTCAAAACAACAAAATTAAGTTAGTACTACAATTTAATTAAAGTGTAGGTTTTTTCCTTAGATGAAATGTACCATTAAATAATTACCATATAGTAATTACTTTATAAATTTCCTCTTCCATATTTGCAAATAGAATATTCAATAAAGCCAATTAATTAGGTCTTTTGTTTGTATTCTATGCTACACAATATTTTATATTATTTTCTTAATTTAATTGAAGGTGAAAGTTTGAACTTGATTGCGTTATTGTTGTTTAGGGAATGGGCAAAGACAAGGAGATCCACGTGCAGGGACGATCATTGTCCATCCCCATAAAACTATTGTGTAAACCTAACATGATACACAGACACCATTTTCTGCAAAAAAAATATAAATATATTAAAAAATTGAAAAATTATGGAGTGGTAATTTCCTGAATTATTTTGCAGACACTGCTAGTATGAAGAATATTGCTGAAATCCAAGAAGATTAAAGTGAAAAATATTTTAACCTGAAAAATTGATTGAAAAGAAAAGAAAACAAAGGGTTCAGAACAGAGATCCATGACAAATGTCTGGATTCACACAGATTCATGTCTCTCTCACTTAAGACACGGTTAAGTGTTATCGCTCAGAAACAAGTAGTAGAGACTAAAATTCATTGAATTTTATTCCTAGATTCCTAAATCAATGAACGCGTATGAAACTTTCTCAAATTTTCAATATTTCAATTAAATTATGAAAACCACATTCAGAAAACAAATAATTGAGATCAGAAAACAAAAACCTAAAGTATTCCCCTCATAATGTGATAGCAAACATAGTAATCAAGATCGAGAAAAAAATTATAAGAAAAAGTTACCAAAAAAGGAAAATTAATGAAAAAAAAAACTAATTAACTCAATTCCAATGTAATTCTCACCTTCTACTGATAAATAAGTTCCTCCGATCAGATTAAAAGGATATAAATCTCAACATATCAATAAAACAACGAATCCACGAGGTAGAACCCTAAATAAATAAACCGGTGATTGAATCTCCTTCTCGGAGAAATACGAAAAGACGAAAAAGCGAATCCGGATTGAAATAAGAGTCGCCGGAGATTGAACGGAGAGGCGACAGTGGTTGCCGGAGTTGAGTTTCTCTGGCGATGGCAGTTTTGTGATTTTGAAAGTTGAGTGGGAAAGAGAAAGCGAATAAGAGAATTAAAAGAGGAAAAAAAATTATGACATCGTGTTACGGAAAAACTTTGCTAAGTAAAAATAAAATAATAAAAATTAAAATTAAGAGAAGTAATGATAAAACGGTTTCAGTTAAGGAAAAAAGGAGGGAGACGTGGGGTCATTTTTTTCGCGCCACCCACTTTTAATTGTTCTTGGTCTTTTTAGCTGTAACTGCTATTACCATTGTTATGTTTTTAATAATCATTTTTAATTTTTACTAACCTTTTGTTATTTTAAGAGAAAAGTACATCTTTATTCTGTCCAATTGCAACTTTTAATCATCGTTTGTAACAACGTGTGGGGTCGATTATTTGTTTATTAGTGCAAACAATATTTAATTTATACTATAAATTATTGTGAGAGAGTTTAAAAGATATCAATAGAGGTTAAATTTAAGTAAAGAGATTAAACTATCATTATATTGTAAATAAAAATTTAAATCTTGATTTGTAAACATATCTATAATTAATATCAATATAATTTACTGAGAAAACAATAAAATGATGCATCACTTATGCAACTAATATAATGTGTATATCAACTTATTTTTGCATCAATCACAAATTATTAATATGAAATGGCGAAATAACTTACTTTTATTAGATATAAGTATCAAATAATTTATTTTTATGTTCAAATTAATTCTATAAAATTAAAACATGTTGTAAAATATTTATAAAAAAACATGCTGTAAAATTCTTTTATTTATTTTCTCTAATTAGCATTTCATGACATAATCAATTCCATGTTATACCCACGGATTTATTTAAATAAAAAAATCAAGTTTTGATTGGTTGTTTTTAGTTAGCTTTCGTCGGAAGTACAATGATATTAAATGTCACTTTGACAACAACTCTGTCTAATGGCGTGATGTTTACAACGTATTTTTTACACATTATGCCGTTTAGGTGTTTTCAAACCTTGTCTTTATGGACTTGACAAAAATGGACGTAATACACTTTTTTTATCAGCAATGGACGCAGTATACAATTGTTTGTGTTGTATACGTGTATTGTACTGGATTATAATGCATAGGTACCACCGTATAGTACACTGATAATTAATATGGTACGAGATATATTATTTTTAAAAAATTAAAGCACGAATATGTAAATGAAAAATATGAATATATGATTTTTTTTATATAATTTAATTAAGAGAATTAAATTATTCAATTCACAATATAAAATTATAATAAAGCTTAAAAATCATAAATTATATTTAATTACAACAAATAAATTAAAATGTACAAATATTATTATATTAATATATAAAAAAAATCAAATAGAATCATAGTAATCATAAGTAGTGTACGAGGCGGCAACCACCCAATCAAAATACTTTACAATTTTAAAAGTATACGTGAATTAGTATTCATTTTATTTCAGATTTTAAATTTTAGTAATATTTAAATTTTTGTTTCGTTATAAATATTTTAAAGCAAAACTCCTACACACGATGTGACGTTAAATAATTTTACAGTTTTTTATTATTTAAAGAGTCATCTAATCTTATGTGAGTTTTATCGCTAATAAATTTAAAATAGAAAAATTTATTAAACTTTATAATAAATAACTATTTTAGTTTATTAATGTGTGAAACATTGTCCTAAAAAATTTTGAAGTGTCTTAAAATTACATAAATATAAATATGTCATTTGTTATTTAATTTGATATTTAAATATGTCTTTAGTTAATCGATTCAAATGCATTTTTTTATCAATTAGTCCATAAAACTATTAACAAAAGATATTTTAGTGAAGTATTTACACTTTTAAAAGAGATTTTAGTAAAGTATTTATAATTTTGATACATATTCAAATATCAAAATGGTTGTTTACCCTTTAATTTTAATCTTTAATAACTACTTCACTTAACTTCTTCTTTTTTTTTATAAATAAATTAGGGGTTTTAATTTCTTGCTGATTAAAAATAACTGATATTATATCCTCTTTTACCGTGTATGGAAGGAGCTTTTTATAACGTGCAAAAAATGAAAAGAACACAAAATTTAAGTTGGTCAAGTGACACCCGATTTAATAAATATAGTGAATGTTTGATTTTAACATGTTTAAATCAGTTGTTTAAATTAGATAGATTGAATAAACAAAAAAAAATCATACACTTAAAAATATTCGTTTCAAGTAAATTTTATCTACTTTAATATATTCGTTGTTTCAAACCTCACATACAAAATATACGAGAGGCTTTGTTGTTACTTTATTTTACACATAAACCTTATAACAAGAACAAAAACCTTACCGCTATAGTTTCTTTGAGTAAATTTTAAGATATCAAATATACTCAAAAATTATAACAAGTTTTTTATAATATGATATTATGAACTCATTATGTTTAACTTTGATGTTAGGGTTTTAAATTTTAAAAACAAATTAGTTATTTACAAATGGTACTAATAAAAAAGTGTCAAATAATAAAATGTCTCATTGAAAAAGATAAGTTACTTTTGAAATAATTTTTATAAATTAATTGGTTATATACATTTTAACCGACATAAAATTTCACTAGTAAAAAAAAAATAGAAAATTCAAAACTACAAATTTAAAAAGAAATTCCAAAAATATTAGCTATAAAATTTCACTAGTAAAAAAAATAGAAAATTCAAAACTACAAATTTAAAAAGAAATTCCAAAAATATTAGCTATAAAATTATTATCAAATAAATAATTTATATTTAGAATTTAAATTACTCTAAAAAGTTACATTCGCTGGTAAAATTATCTCATTCAACACAATATTTCATATCAAAAGATACACGTGGACAATACACTTTACATATCTTTCTTTATACAAGAAGTGGTTTATGAAGTGTCAAGTAGGAGACTTTGATTTTTTCATACGAAAAAACATATAATATGAATATCCAAATCACATGTAGTGCAATTCCATTTAGACAATTCTTCAAAAAATTTAATATAATTCGATCCAATTATATATGATTTAGATTGGGTAAAAATTTGGTTGATCAAATTTACATTTGTATTTTTTTTTCTGACGAATTATAAAAAATTATATTGATATTAATATTACAAAGCCACGTTAAAGTAATATGTTTTATGCAAAATATATTACATAGAAGATATAATTTATATACGCCAATAATATAAATATTTTTTATAGTGTCAGACAACAAATTACAATCATCATAGTACTAAATAAAATATATAATTGAATCATGTACACCTTAAAAGTCAGAGAGAGGCTACCTTTTGTTGCTCAAAATTAAGAAAATTACAAAAAATATTATTACGAGTGGATGATATCTCGATTACATTGACTTTCAAACCCTCTATCAATTAAATGATTTTTTGAATTTGGTCGATAGTGTAAAATGTTATATATTATTAGCGTATTAAAGTAGTCTTTAAGTCAGAACTCAACTGATAAAATGTTAATATTATTAAATGAAATATTTTGTCTCAAATTCGAACTTAATATCTCACAACTGTGTGAATTAATTATGATGAAAACATATTATCTTTTATAAGATAAAAGAAAATTATGAATTTTGTGTTTTTTTTAATAGTTTTGCGGCATTGATTTGAATATAATTCTATATAAACAGCCCCTAAAGTTATGTTAAGAAGGTATCAGTTTGATCAATTTAAGAAAAAAAAAAGTAGAGATAATTTTTGGAACTTAAGAATTTTGTGTAAATAGTGAAAGATTGCATTTTCATTAAAAAAATGCATTTTTTAGTTTAATTTTTCTTGTGAGAATTGTGATTACGTTTTGATTCGCGATGACCCGTGTGATTAAGGTATCAAGAATTAATTAATGTCTTTACGACAATTTTTTTTTTTTGACGGAATGTCTTTACAACAAGTTAGTCCACCTTTCTCTCTCTCTTTAATTTGAATTGTTTGCATGTAGCTATTCCTTTAATTTATATTATTATTAGTATAAAGAAATTTTACAAGGTAAATGAACCATAATCTCATATGTAAAATCACACAAATAGACAATTGTAATATTCCAACGGTGTAAGATATTTTATACAAAAAATTATATTAATTAAGAGAAATTATATGGTGTTTGCATTAATTTGATATGTACCAATATATTTAATTTTTGAATTAATAATTAAATTTTTTTTTGAAAAAAAGTTATTTACAATGATTTAAAAAATTATAATAACTAAATATTATTTATAAAAAAAATAATTTTTTTAATACTCATAATAGTGGATATTGAATATTTTTTACCATAAAATGTAAAAAAATAGTATAATAATTATAAATAATAAAATAATATTTTTTAAATAAATAATATTTCTTAAAATTTAAAAATGGACAAATAATTATTTGATCAATAAAATTAATCGTTAATTTATTACTTTGTAAAATAAATGTACTAAAATTATTTAATTTGTAAATGTGTTGTAAAAACTTTTATTAGTTAAATTTTATTTATTTTCTTCCGGAAGTTGCGTCAATGTTTTCGTCTTTTAAGTTTTTTTTTTTAATTAAAATAAACTTTTAAGCTTCTTAATCAGATTACTATTGTCAGTCATCCTTCAAGTTCAAATGTGGATCGTGCTCAAAGTGTTCACCTTTCAGTTTTTTTTATTTGTTTTTTTTTAAATTGAACATTTCAGTTTGTCTGTCTCGCATAAAGAGTTCATTAGTGCCTGTACTGTGTTCAACTAAAATATTGTTCCTATACTTTCGATCATTTTAAATTTTGAAGATTTTGAAATTTTCTCCATTGCAAATTGTTAAAAGTTGTACAAATTTCAAAATCAATCATTCATGTTACAACTCACCACAACAATAATTCTGATTTCTGAATAAAAAGTCCAATATATTTCTAACTTATTATGCAGAAATCATGTACTCCAGAACATACAATTTGCCCTTTGTTGGTCATGCGAATGAAGATGATAAGAACAAAAAATTTAGAAGAAGCTAATGCAATTGTAAACAATTTTTGACAATCATACTTTTAGGTGGATTTTGAAAAAAAACTTTTGGGAATTTATTTTTTATTTTTAAATTGAATTTATAAATCTAATATTCAATATATAATATTATATAGAGTTTAATTGATATACATTTTAAGTGTAAAAAAAATTATATTATCAGTTCATCACGATAACGATTTTAAATGTAATTTTAATAAAAATCAAATATTTTTATTTATCTAACGATTATGATTATATGATTACGTAGAATTTGTTGTAATATTGTGTTGCCTCGAAAATAATTTAAATGGTTAATTTGCAAATATAAACGCAAAATAAATGTGCAAATGCAGCTACGAAAGGAGGAGGAAACAGATTAAGAAATTGCACAAATTTTGAAGATATAGAGTTGAGGATCTAACGGAATGTTTAAGTTAGTTTTTTGAGGAAAAAATATAATAAAGTTGGTTGAGTATTTATGTATAATTTCCACCAAATTCAAACTAAAGCGATGAAATACTCTTGTTGGTTTAATTAGATTCTCTCGATGTTTTGTTGATTGCAAATTCTATCTCTATTGCTTATCAAAGAGATATAGTTAATCAAACGTATAATTTTTATTTTTCAAACATTAAATTTTAAGTACAGGTTACGATGATTCACTTTTTTAGAATTTTTTAATAATTTGTTTATGTGAATTTATAAATTTGTTTTAAGTTTAAAAGAAATTCTTAATATTGCTTCAAAATAATTGTATTATCAATACCAGAAAATTTGAAAAGATAAAGTAAAAAAAATCAATGAATTCTATACCCGGGCACTTCAAAGCTAAAAAGAATACTTTATAAATAAAAATAGATTGCTTACATCAAAATGGGTCACTATCAGCAATGGTGAAAATTCTCTTCCCCTCATCCAAGTTATCTCTAGGTTTGTCTTGTCTTTTTCTCTTATGTCCGAAAACATCAAAGAAAGTAATCCGAATAGCTTGGTAGTTTGGTGTCTGCTTTCGTTCTCGGTTTAATCCTTCTCATTGGAAGCTACGGTCGTTGAGAATGTTAATTATATTTTATATGGAAATTTTAGCAGTAAGTATATATCAGGGTTAGTATTAAGGGAGGATAAAATATTATATAATTATTTGGCAAAATACATATTATTAAGTGGTCATTTGAGCTACATGAAAATAAATTATTATTTTTTTATTTTTTTAGTATTAAATATGTCATTTATTTTTATAAATATTTATGCTTATGATTTTAATTTCAAACTAATAAAATTGAAATTTAAAATTATTTTAATTTTTTCAATAAATTTATATAATTTTTAAAAATTTTAATTGTAATAATCATAAAAATATAAATTTTTAAACAAATTTTAAAAAAATAATTAAATAAAAAAATTCAAGTGAAATAAATTTGAAAATTCTTAAAATTAAACGTAAAATTCTTTCTATGTCCTAAAATCACATAAAAATTTAATATAGTTTTTTTTATATAATTGATAACAAAATTCATAATACTCTTTTAAAAATTTCTAATTAAAATTTAAAATAATTTAATATTATAATTTTTACAAATATAAAAAATTAAAAAAATAATTTAATATTTTCGCGTAATGTAAGTTAAACACTGCACAATATATTTTGTCTTTGTGATTATTCTGTTCGGTGGGTTACTTGATTACATCTAGTCATCTACAACACGTCCATCTCTAACCAGGCCTCAACTACTTTTATATTTTGTTCATACCAGTAATAATTAATATCATTCACGTACTATTTTTTATATCCATTATTTTATTAACACAAAGCGACAGTTTAAATTATTAGATATTATTATTTAAATACAACTATAATTGATTAAATTAATTTTATTTGAGGAGGTGAGATATATTAGAGTTGAACATATATTTTTTGATGAAAAAAATTCAACTTACATTCATATACAATTAATATACTTTTTCAATCAAAATGAATATATTAATATATATACTTCTTCAATACATACGAAATGACAAACTTATAACAAGGGAACTGTAATATAAAATTAAAATACAAACTTGTAAATGTTTTAAAAATACTAAGATTACAATATAGTTCCTCTATCATGTAATAATTTTTACATTTACATACAAATTTTGTCTAAACATCTGTCAGTTTTAATTATGTTAAGAAATTATTATTTTACATGTAACTCCTCATTTAACTCCTCTAAAGTAAAAAATTAATAAAGTTAATGAATCATTATATTATAATCAACTATGATTGATCATGCATCATGTGCATAAAATTATAATAATTTATTTGACGATCAATAATTAATATTACTCAATATTTTATTATTTAAATTGAATTTTTAGAGGAGTCAAATTAATCCATATGTGACTAATATGTGAAGTGTCGGTATATAATACCTTGGAAGATAATTGTTCTACAATATTGGTCGAAAATTGGACAATAGTCTTTTTTTATTCGAGCCCTTATAGAGTTTTTTTCTCTAGTTTTTATGTTTTAAAATATAAATAAAAATTTATTAAAAAAATTAATATATTTAATTTAAAATTTAAACCAAATACATCATATCTCTTTATCAATTTTTAGTTATATACTTTACTTACACATCATAGTACCACCTCTCTCAATAATTATAAATACTCTTTTGAGAAAATAAATTCAAAAATATAAACATATTTTTAATTTATTAGATGCATTTATTATTTTTTTCTAAACATACCTTTTATTAATACTATTAATTTATTTTAAAATACAAAAATTATAGTTTAATATATTTAAATACAAATGTTATTTTAATTCATAAAATTAGCACGTTAAATATCTTACCAATTTTTTTAACAAAGAGTTAAGAAAATAATGTGTCCTAGTACTAATGGAGGAGGTGGTACCATTTTGGGAAACAATGCGGTCCTAAGAAAATTAAGCAAACAAAAAATCAATTAATTGATTGATCTTTTCAATAAGCGCTTACGTTTCTTCCGATGATAGAAAATCTTCGGGGAGTGCATGGCTGAATGAATGACATTGTAATTCTCTGATTAAATTGACTTTTCCCAATTAATCACACGCAGTGTTACTTCTCCTACTTCGTTTTTAAGCGTTGGTATTTTTTTTAGAAACAAAATTATTTAATTTTATTTCACGTTTTCAAAGTTAAAGGTAGAATTAACTAATATTTTATTAAAATTATCTATAATTATTTATTGTAGAGAGAAAAATAATTGAACCTACTCCATCAGACCTCAATTACATTTTTAAAAAGTATGTAATATATTGGCCTCAAGTATAAGCAAAGTCAGCTAATATATTCATATTTAATAACATTGTTCTAAAAATATTATTACATTAATTTTTAATTAGTGAGAGATGATCATAATGATTATAAGTAAGTTAATTAATTGTATTTCTTTTTTATATGAAAAAATTAAATAAAAGCATTAGTTAACTGTCATCCTCGATAAGTGTCTAAGTATTTTTATTTTATTTTATTTATAATTGAAGTCGGAAAAATATCAAATAATTAAGAGTATTGTAAAAAATAAATAAATAATTTCAAAAAAATAATAAAATTTAACAATTTCCTAATTAATACGCATACACAAACTTAAGACAATAAAAACATAAGTGGTAATAAATACCCGCAAGATCCTATGAAAAAAAGAAGACTATGGGAAGATGAGAGGAGATGAAAAGAGAGGCAAAAATTTCACAATATTTTAAAGAGTATTTTTGTAAAGAATAAGAAAGAGATACATATAATTAATATATTTTTAATTGGAATTATCAAAATAGATGAAATTTTTTGAAAATTTGATTCAAATTCTCAAAAACCTTTCAAAATACTCCAAGATACATTTTTGAATTCTTCCAATTTAGAGAAATTTTGTATTATTGTAACTAAAAATTAAACTCCTCGTTGAAGATGGAGATCTCTCCTCCACATTTTTTTTCCTTCTTCATATTTTCCAAAATTCCCCTCCTAAACTTCCAAAGATCTTAAGTCTTCTTTTTCACTTCTATTTGTTTCTCTTTCTCTATAGATATACTTGTCATGGGTCTATTAATATTATCTAAGTAAAAAGCATGTTGTGGACCGAACCTTAAGCCCTGGCTGTCTTCACGATGGGGGAATGTCATAGGCCCAAATGTCTCGATGATGGGTGAATGTCTTATGCCCAAATTTTTCTACTGTACTAGTTTTAAGACTAGCTTTTGTTAAATTTACTCACCAATTCACTAATCATGATGTTGCATATTGATTATTCCCAAAAAAAATGCAAATTGATATTATTCAAAGTAACTAATATTTTTTGTTTCTTAGCAATCTCTTATTCGAATTCAAGACAAGCTAACAATATTAATATTTTATCAATTGAACTAAAAATTAAAAATAAAATAATTATTTTATTACTATGGTTACTATTTTCTTTATTTTTCCTTCATAAAATAAAGTGTTTGAGGAAAACGACATTTTGTCTTCCCTAAAGGTCACATAACATCCTGAATATTTCATTGAATGGTTGAAGGCCGCAAAGGAGACACTTGTTTGCTCCGATATGATGTTTCTTGTTTCGCATCAGTTGTATTCGAAAATTTAGCGACAAAAAAGAAAGTGTTGTATTACTAGAACGTTGGCACATGCGACCTTGTGTTGTGGGTTTTGTTGTGTGATGGTCACCGCCACATGCATAATGTCGACAAGTCATGTCACGTATCTATCCTTCACCTCATGTTTTTGTTTCTGTTCCAATTACTTGTGTTTATAGGAAAAAAATATTGCCCAATTTGTTCAATAATAACCATCAGTATTGCAAAAAAGTAATTTAATTTTTAATGTAATTTTATTGTATTTTTAATTAACATTACTTACATCAGTTTCACCTTATTACTCTATATTGTGTATTTTTTATTCACAAGCTAAATCAGTTGAAAAAGAATAATTTTATAAAATTATAATTTATCTTTCTTTTATCTACTATTACAATATTTTTTAATTTGTATAAAATAATCACATAAAATAATTATTCTAAAAGAGAGATTATTTAATATATACTGTAAATTATTCCGCCTATCATATTATGAGTCACATATTTATAAAAATATTATGTAAATGATTCCATCTATCATACTATGAGTGACATATTCATAAAAATAATACATTTAATCTCTCCCTTCCTCCTTTTTCTATTTGGCCCTTTGTGTGAATCAATATTAAAATACATATTAAAGAAGTCACATCCTAACTATCTTTTATTATTTTACCATTCAAAATATTGCAAAATTTTCATATTTAGTTTACTCAAGAGCATGTCTTAAGGGTTTGGGAGTCCTTGACAATTGACTCAATAAGAAAGCGGTATCCTTATAATTATTTAAAAGTTACTCTCTTTGAATTTTTTATTGTAAAATTATTAATAATTCGTTCATAATTATGATTCTTAATTAATGGAGAATTAGACGATGAACTCTATTTCAACTTGAGGAAGATTCAACACATGCGAAACAAGAAAGGAAGCCAAAAAGCACCCCAAGAAAAAATATATATATATAGCAAGGGATAAGAAGGAAAGCTATGAAAAGAAACATATCATTTACTATGAATGCAGAAAGTATGGACACTTCAAAGTCAAAATGTCTTAAGATCAATAAAGAAAAACCGGTGAAGATGGAATTCACATGCAAGAAAGAGAATCTTATTGCTACATGGTATGACAGTGATCTTGAATGGTCTAAAGATACATGCCAACATGACTCTTATGGTCATTCTTGCATCAAACAATGAAGAATAGTGATAAGGTAAATCCCCGTTGTTCTTATGTTGATTTACAATCATCATTAACTTTTGAGTGAGTCTAACAAATTTTCAATTGAGTATAAATCTTTGAAAAAGAAATTTATAGTATTGGCAAAAGATTATGAAAAGCTCAATGAAAATAATGAAATACTTATAATTGAAAATCAGCTGAATGACCGAAAGGTTTAGCTTACACCAAGATTAAATGTATATGGTCTAAATACCAGGAAACATTTTAACAATTTTTAATAAATGATATATATCATAGTCAGTAAACTTTTGTAATCTACAGTATTAAAGAAAAATTCTAAACGTTTTCAAAAAAATGAGACCCCAAAAGTCAAATTAAAAAATTCATCCGATAATGTCAAAGAAGATAAACGTTTTATATGCACTTATTTTTGTAAAAAGGGCAATGCTCAGAGGTACATATTTTGCTTTTTAAAACCATGAAGGACAAATGCCCCTTCTAGAACTAGTGAAAGAGAACCCAAAAAATGTTGGGTACCTAAGTACATAATTATATATGATGGAGATTTGCTTAACAACAAAGTTGAGACACCACACTAGTACTTGGACAGTAGATACTCGTGACAGATGAAGGAATAAAGATCATACGTTCTAAGAACTAATGTTCTAAGAACTAATGTACAAAGATGATAAGTCAATTGGTTTTGGTGGAAATCATAAGGTCTATGTTCCAATAACATCAATCAATTATGAACATGTTGGTAACGACTCTTTTCCCTCCGTTAACAATGTTTTGTACCATAAAAAACTAAAACATAGTAAACATAATTCAATTAAGTGATAGTAGTTATGACATATTTTTTTTTTTTAAAATGATGCCAAACTACAAGTCAAAACGGTGACTCCCTACTTTTATTGGAAAAAGAAAAAAACAATATTTATAAAATCAAAACAAGAAGTCAAATGCTTAGTGTTTATCAATTAAGAGCAAAAAACTTGACATAGAAGATTAGATCATACCAACTTAAATATTATCTCAAAGTTAACAAACTCGGTCTTTTTAGAGGCTTACCAAATCTTAAGAACTATTAGAAGCTTTATGTAAGACATATCAAAGGATACAGATTAAATCATATTTTAAACCTAAAAACATTGTTTCTACCTCAAAACAACTCCAGCTTTTGCACAATTATTTTTGTTGGTGTTAGGACGAAGGCCTCTTTAAGTGGTAAAAATTTTCTTAGCAGTTATAAGATTCAAAGTAATTTATAATGAACATGGTTTCATTTGGGGCAAAAGTGCAAGATTAAATTAATATTAAAAGTAGCACAAAACTAATCCTTTTGTTTTCTCATTTGCCATATGAGCCCGTCCTGTTGGTACCCACGTGAAGGAATAAGAAACACAATCACTTCACAATGCTCAAATCCCATCCATACATATGCCAAGCACATTCATTGTCCAATTGATACTCCAACATTTAGTTTCTTAATGTCCTTGTTTAGATTTGGTGGGGTTTAATTAAACCCAGTTTCATGTCTATGTGTTTTGAGACATGTATCATTATATGCCATGCCACCAGTAAAATCCAAGGGAATAGATTATTTATAAATTGTACAATAATTCAAAACGGTGTGTAATTTTATTGCCAAAATACAAAATTGCATGATGATAAATTATCATCCAAATATATATGATATTTGTTTTGTACAGAGGATGATTCTATTTGCATTGGATACCTTGTCGGTTCCAATGAATAAAGAGAAATGTCAGTACATGCATACATTGGTATATTGAATTGAGGCCTATTATGAAATTTAAATATCCCTGTTTTTTTATTTATTATTTTTTTATAATAATATCAATCAATATGTTATTGCTCAAGCTGTGCCATTACTGAATTTGTTTTCATTGTAAGAAATGTGAAATTTGGCTTTTTAATGAACAAGAGATCATCAAAATCTGAGGTGTTATATATAAATGTAAGGTTGATATGCTTGTTTCAAGTTTTAACAAATTATGTTTAGATACGCTTTATTATTAGGAATATAATTTACTCATATTTCTTCTCACTTTTTATTCTCATGTCAACGTTTGAAAATCTTATATTTCCATGAAAATAAAAGATAACCAATAATATCTTTTCACTCCCACATCGTTTTAACATATTTATTTTTAATTTTTTTAAAATTTTAATAAAATTATTAAGAATTTTAATTACTCTAAATACATTGATAAAAATAAAATTCTAAACTATAATATCTTTACAAGTGTAATTTTAATTTTTAAAATAAAATAATTTAATTTCTTTGTAATTAACGAAATTTCTCATTCACACACACAAACATTAATAACTATCCGATCTTAATTGAAGAATACATTACATAAATATGAAAATCCTGACAACATAAAATTCGAGGCCCAACCCAAACGTTCACACCACTTTTTTTTTTTTCTTTCTTGTATTTTTCTTAAATTTAAAAAAGAAATCACCTTTTTTTTTTAAATAATAAAAAAAAAA
>JBBPBO010001985.1:1689822-1722680 GCA_037974295.1 Cicer cuneatum
TTTTTTTAAAAAAAAAAAAAAAAAAAAAAAGAAATCACTAGCCTTCCTCGTTAGTGTCAGTCAAAATGGTGAATTAGGGTCATGTGAGCCCATTGGGCCAAAATGGAGGTAATCGTTGATGCGGGCTCAGAAAGTTGGCGAATGGGAATCTACCATTTCGTTTTTCCTCTCTCTCTCTCTCTCTCTCTCCCGACTTTCCCTCTGTCTCTCCGAGGGGTTGAAGATTTGAATTGTGTTGGTGGCGATGGGTAACACATCCTCCATGCTGACACAATACGACATTGAAGAGGTCCAACAACACTGCAAAGAAGCATGTAAAAATAACTCACTCTATACACTCACTCTCGCGACCTTCATTTCAATTTTTTTTAACTTCCTTCGATTTCTCTTTCTAGTTACGCAGCAAGAGATCGTTTCTCTATACCAGAGATTTTGTCAGCTTGATCGTAACAACTGCGGTTTCATTCCTTCCGATGAATTCCTCTCCATTCCCGAATTCGCCGTCAATCCTCTCTCTCAGGTATCTCTCTCTCTCCCTTGCTTTCTATATATTGTCGCTATAGTCTTGCATGTAACCAAATTACTATCACATTTCCAAGTACTCCTTCTGTCCCAAAACTTAAGTTAAAGCGTGTCAAAGAAGGTAGATTTTACCCATTTTTCTTATATTTTGAGATGGATGGAGTATCTCTTTTGTTAGTAATTTTACGAATTAAGTGTATGTTTGATAATGCTGTGACAAAATTTGATTTGAATTAATTGATTTTGTAAAATTGATTTGACTTAAAAGCGATTGAATATAAAGTGTTTATGTTTCAATACATTTGAGTTGAACAATAAATTTCAGTATAAAAATGACCTTTGGACTCTAAAGCTACAAATTCTACCTTCATGTTCGAATCAATTTTGGAGACAAAATCAATTCTTGCTGGAAAATAACCAACCATGTCAAAATCAATTTTACATCTCCAAGATCAATCCTGACTTCTACAAATGTGGAACCAAATTTAGGCTAAATTGACTAACAAAAAACACGTTTAAGAACTAAATTAACTATGGAAAGATACATAATTTGGTGGGAGTATCGTTGAGGACCAAAATTGACTAACAAAATGTATAATTAGTTATGTTTTTGTGATTTTGACATATTCAAGAACTATGTGAAAGAGCCTCATACATTAAAAGACCAAAAACTAACTAGTTAAAAGACACATTTGAGGACAAAAAATGACTATTTTCTTGTTATAATTTGACAGAGCTTGTTGAGAATGCTGGATGGCTTGAACTTCAAGGAATTTATAGCCTTCTTGTCTGCTTTCAGTCCCCGTGCCACTCTCCAACACAAAATTGAATGTATAAATTCATCTTAGCATTTCTAAATTGGTTCAATGCTTTCACAAATAGATAATCGGTTCATTAGTTATTGGATTGAATGAATGGCGGTGCTTGTTTTGTAGTTATTTTCAAGGTATATGATACGGACTGCAACGGAAAAGTTACCTTCCAAGACATGTTGACAGTTTTGAGGGATTTGACTGGACAATATATGTCTGAACATCAAAGAGAGGTTACCAATTATTACAACTTTGTTCTGCTTCTGATCTTAATGTGCAATATTGTTTTTCTTCTATGCTTTCTGTTCTGTAAATGAATTGACCTTTCACTGGCACCTTCCTAGAATCCTAGTATATTTTTTGGGTATATTTTTGCTCCCATAACATCAAGGGAAACACTTAAACTTGAACTGCCTTTTTTTTTGGGTTCCTTCTGAACCCATTATGGAAATTTGATGTTTCAAGGGATTGGTAATCCAATAATAAGACTGGACATAAGGAGAGGAGAAGTTTGAAAACTAAGCAAAAGACAGTGTGTAACCTCAGGAGATGTGCTAAAGCTTTCTTTGAAAACTTTTATTGATTGTATTCTTCATCCCTTTAAAATATAATTCATTGAGTGTGTGTATGTATGTATTACTGGACAATGAAACCTTTATTATTGTTTTAAATGAAGGTAAAAAACACATAACTTCATTCTTTCTTAACCAAAAAAAGTATTTATATGAAGTGTGTTATAAGTGTGTGTATTTGTAACTGAAAATATGTAAATGAGGTTGAGAATGGAGACATTATTGGGGAATATCTGTTATCTTGTTATTGTTATTTTACATTTCAATTGCCCAAGATAATGAAGGATGATTTGATTGGTTACAACAGCCTCTGGTGTATTCTGTTTCCTCTATACATACAGGAAGTTCTGGCACAGGTCCTTGAGGAAGCTGGGTATACAAAGGATTCTTTCTTAGTCTTGTCTGATTTCATGAAGGTACTGAAACAACTAATATCTAGCTTGACTTGTTGCACTCAGAATACTTGGAGAATATTCTTTTTGTTGTTTCTCATTCATTTTATTATGATCTTAACTATCTACTTCAAAGACACGGAATACCTTTGCCAGAGTAGCTACCTAAAATCATTAATGCAAGTTAGGACTTTAATAGTAGCCTATATGATTGCACACATAATGACATAATAGCTTTGAGTGACAATGTCGCTGACTGCCCTTGAGTAGGGGTGAGAATAGGCTGGGCCGAGTTAGGCTTTGTTAGACCTGTCAAAAAATACAAGGCCTAAGCCTGACCTGTGGTCTGTCATAGGCTTACTTTTTAGGCCTGAGACTGGCCTTGATAGAAGTATGATATGACCTGTTAGCCTACTTAAAAATCTATTTCATTTTAACATTTTTGAATAAGTAATTAAACATATCTCTAAATAGATTAACGAGTTAATATGTTAATGAAATTAAGTTCTATTTTGATATTTAACATCACATTTTGAAGAATATGACTTTATATACATCCTACTTAAATTATATTTTATAATAATAAATTTAAATATGTCAAAAATTAAATGAGGTTAATATGCATAAATTACTAAAAGTTGAATATATAACAAAAAAATCAAAATTTAATATAATAATTATAATAGTAAAAAAGTATTATTTATATTTATTTAAATAGGCCGACCTAATAGGTCTAAAAGGCTTATTATGTGGCCTGTAGTCTGACTTTTTTAACTAAATAGACTTTTTTAGAAGTTTTGGCCTTATCTGTTTAAGAAAAAAGTCTCGTCTGGCCTCGACCTGACGTAGGCTAGGCCGTAGGTCCTTGTCGGGCGGTCTGGCCTATTCCCACCCCTACCCTCGAGGATGAAAATTGTTCAGCTAAACTAAGCTTTAACTAAATTGACCTGGCCTTTTTTCTCAAATCAAGACCTAAGCGTGACTAGTTACTTGATATATAGACTTATTTCCAAGGCTTGATCTATATGAGAGTATAATATGGTCTGAAATCCTATTTTAATCTTGCAATAAGACTTTCAAACACGTTGTAATGTTTACCTCAAAATAGAGCTTATAGCCATAGGCCTGAGTATTTATGTAGGTCAACGGGTCTAAGCCTATAAATAGATCAAGTGTTTAAGATATTACAACAAAAATATAAAATAATATTACTAAAAATATTATTATATTAATTATTTTCATATAAAAATAGATCAATTTGTTAGACTTAAAAGAAAACTTTTTCAGATCCTTTGAAGCTTGAAACTTTTAATTAAATAAACTCTTAAAAAACTTTTAACCTAACATATAACTTGGAAGGCTATTGTTACGTGACAGGCAGTCTGATGTATTCCCGCCCTTGAGTTATGTTATGTTTGTCAATGAACATTGTATTTTCACGCTTCCTTCTGTTTGAGGGTGATACAATTGAATCCACGCTCGTGATTGTTTTAGGGTCATACATTTTCATAGGCATGCTGGATTTCTACCATGCATAGTGAACACTGCTATCTGCTTGATATTTGTTAAGTGTGCCATCTTTCATTTGAAAAAATTGCTTAACCATCCCTTTTTACCGATAGATTCTTGGAAATTCGGATTTGAAGATGGAAGCTGAGGTTCCTCTCGATTAGAATGAAGATAGCAATTGCCCTAGAATATAATATACCCAAAAAAACCTCTCAGTCATGCCTTACTTTGGGTGTGATGATTGAGATTGTTGATTCTGCTAGTCTTTTCTTCTTTAGTCAATGATAGAGTATTTGTTGATTGCATAACAAAAATTTGAGTGATAAAGTTTTAAACAATTGTGTTCAGAGCTGTTTATTTCGATTTAGAAATAAAGTTTGAAGTAAGTAAATATGAGTTTTTTTGCTGTTAGTGTCGCAACTATATATTGAATTTCAGATGAAATTTGAATTGTTGATAACTTTTTTTCAACTATAGGAAAAAGGAAAGTGTTTATTGTTATGAGATAAGATTGACAAGAAATACAAAAATGCTATGTGGTAGCATGTAACACTTACAAGTAATAATAATTCATTCTCTCATATATAATTATTGGTTATTTTTGTGCATCATTCTCTTTTTTGTATAAATTAATAGTAAAAATAGCGGTGCTCATTGGAAGGTTTTTGGGAAATATCAAATAACAGATATGCTCCTCCATTTCCCTTTCCTCCTGATATGTAATGTACTATAAGCAGAGCAAATATCGATTATGTTTAAATAAAACAACGCTTGATTGTTACACCGGACACGCACATGCTCAACAAATTTATATATATATATATATAATAGAAATATTGTTTATTTATTTATCAATGATTAAAAAAATTTGTTTTATGATATTTAGTGTATTCATCACATAGAGGAGCAAATCACATTCAGAGCATTGGATAAATTGGAATGACTTTTTAGTGAACCACAATTTTCCTTAAACCAATCTTAGTGGTGAGGGGTTACCTCATTTTGCAAAGTAACGTATCCAATTTGAATTTGAATCTTGTGAAAACATATAGGTTAAGAGAGTTTTGCCTTTTTTATAAGTAGGTCCACTTTACTTGTCTTGAATAAGAAACAATGATGACTTTTGAATATAAAAGTTTTAAGGCAAATAAGTAAATTTTATTTTCAACTGTATTATATTATACCGCGGGCTCATGTGTTTCAGTTTTCTATCCATACAAATAGTATAAGTTACAAAAATTTATTTGATTATTTTAAATATTAGTTTTTTTTATAAAAAAAAAGGATAAAATTGTAAATAAAATAATTCGTATAAAATTGAAAGAAAAAAATCACACCATAAACTGATTTTCTTTATATTTATATTGACAAAATGTATGTATATATATAAAGCCGGTCGGTTAATTTAGTTGTATATATAGTATGAAGCCTAATTTTATGTTTTTTACCGAAAGCTCAAATTTTTATGAAGTATGCAACAGATTTTTTTTTAATTTTTTATGTTATTTTTATTTGAGATATGTTAAACATTAAATGTGGATATCTATTTCAAATGAGATTCGAACTCAAATTCACTGTGTTACATGAGTCTATCTCCTTAGCTATCTAAGATTGCAACAAATAGTTTTGATTTGGACCGAAAACAAAAAATAGTTAAATAAAATTATTTGACCAATTCAAACAAAATGTGCATTGATGAATCATTACCTTTTTGTAAAAGTAATCATCAAAATAGTAAGATAAACATTTAAAATATAATTAGCATATACCCCATCTTTGCTATAAAATATAAATATGATACATTCTTTTTTGACGGAAGACGATACATACTTTAGTAATGGACAAAATTGCAATTTTGATTTTCTTTATAATGATGGATTTGCAATGATTTAAAATAGCAGAACATGATATTTAAGATATTAATTAAAATTGAATGAAAAGCTAAGCTTTCCAATATTATATTGAGAGAAGAATGGTATATTTGACAAGTAATTAATTGAAAAGAATTTCACAATCATTACCTATATGAATAAATAGACACAAAGAGAGAAATATCTATTTTTATTAATAAACATATCATATGCATATATTATATTACCTATTATGTTATATTCCTTTTCAAAATTTTAACAATTACAAAAATATTACTGGTAAGTTTTTTCATTTATCCATCAAAATTCTTTTACTCCTTCTAGTCTTTTTGATAAGAAATAGTTTGATCAAGTACATAACGCATGAGCACAAGCTAGGAAGCATTATGAAAGGTTCATGCATGCGTGTGTTGGAGTTGACTTAGACATATTTAATGATGAATAATCAAAGGGTCGGTTCTCATTTCGTAACCGTTGAAAAATTATTCCTCTGAGGCTCTGACACAAACAAACAAAAGACTTTCCCTAATAGAAAATAAAAAAGGAAAAAATAAGAAAAGGAAAAGAATGGGGTACCTGCGAGGAGTAAGGAGCATTTGCGGGAGACATGGACCCTACAAACAATACGATTAATCAGCAGCACCTGCCTCACTCAGATCATCAAACAAAATAACAACAACGTTAAGGAACCATGATTTTGTCTTTAATAATAACTGCTCAAAACGAAACTCACTCTCTCTTGTATTTACACAACAACAACTTTGCTCTCCCAAACACACCACTTAACAAGGTTTGATTTTTTTCTTATTAAATCTGAAAACATTCTTTTCGAAACAGAGGTTTGGATTCTGTTTTGTTTTGGAAAATTCAAACAATTGGAAGGTAAGTTAGATTTGGTTTTCATTCATTACATTTTCCTTGTTGCAAAAGCATTACCAAGTTTTATTATATGGTTAGGTGCTATGTCTCTGTGAATGAAATTAATAAGTAACCCCTTTTTCTTACGCGCTTTCTTTTATTTTTTTTCCCCACCATTCTTTTTGCCTTTTTGTACAATACAAAGTTTTTTCTTCACATTTTCTACTAGATCGCTTCAATTTGTTGGATTAAGTTTTTTCTGATCGTGGGAATTTGGAAATTAAGCAATTTTTATGAGTAGTTAGTTTCATGAAGGTAACTATGTATATCAATTATTTGTTTCTAAGAGACATACATACATCACATGAATTAGTGCGTGTTTGGAGTAATAGTGAATTTGACAAAATCACGGTTGTGCCATGATTTTATTGAAGCTACAAGATGTAACTGTTGTCAAAATCGCATTGGCATATAGTGATTTTGCCAAAACACCTTATAGGAGAAAAATTGATTTTTTTTCTCCCCAAAACACCTTATGGTCATCTTTAGAGAAACTAAGTTATGTGTATTTAGCTATTTACTTGTAATTGAGCTCAAGCTTGGATGAAAAGGAATCCAATTTAGTAACTTAGTTTCGGTGGTTTGGCCATTTGAAGAGGAGACATGCAGATTTTGTAGTAAAAAGAGTACATCGGATAGAGGATAGTTCAAATTGCTAGAGGCAGAGAAAAACTATAAAAGAAAATCTTAAAAAAGATCTAGAGATTAATGAGTTGGATAAAAATATGCTATATGATAGAACATTATAGCATCGTTTAATCCATATAACTGTCTTTACTTAGTGAAATAAATATGTTGTATGGCTGATGTAAATTTTGTATCTTGTGTGTTCAGGAATAAGTGATTGCTTCAAGTTCAACGTTTAATAATCAAGTGTAGGGTGGTAGAAAGAAATCATCCACCATGTCTGAGAGTGATATAATAGCCATGAAGGAGACGCTTCGCGCGCAACAGCAACTTCTGCAGAAGCTATACGCGGAGTTGGATCAAGAAAGAGAAGCTTCATCAACTGCAGCTAGTGAAGCAATGGACATGATAGTGCGTCTACAAGGCGAAAAGGCCGCAGTGAAGATGGAGGCAAGTCACTACAAGAGAATGGCTGAGGAGAAGATAGGTCATGCTGAGGCTTCCCTTGAGGTTTTTGAAGAGCTTATGTATCAAAAAGAAATGGAAATTGCTTCTCTTGAATTTCAAGTCTTGGCTTATAAACATAAACTTCTAACACTAGGAGCTGATTTCAATGCTACTGAGTTTGAATTCCCTGAAGATCTTTTCTTGAATAGAATTGATCAACATAATGGAGAAAATGGTCAAAGTAGTAATGTGAGAAGGCTCAATTCATTGCCACCAATTCAGTTTAAGACTACTTTGAGAGCTAACAACAGAAAGAGAGATAGATCACCTACCCCAGTTCCAGTTTCAGAAGTGATTCCTAATAATACACTTGAAGGTAGGGACCAAGAAGACATTTCACCAAGCATGGATTTGCCAAGAAAGCATGTGGATTTTGCATATGGAACACTTGACTCATATTGGAACCAGATTCAAAGCTTAGATGAAAAAGTGAATGTGATTTCAGATCGTAAAGAATCAGGAGCTGAAAAGTGTGCCAACTTGAGGAGTAGAAGAGGGAGATCATGTTCAATATTTTCACAAGCAAGCAATAAGATAGCTTTTGATCAAAAATTTAGAGTAGCCTCTATTAATGCAGATATAGCAAATCAATTTGAAGATGAACACCATACATCAGAAGCAGTTCCTAGTCCCTCTTGTTCGGTTAATGTGCACGATGTTTTCGAAGTTCCGCAGACAAGCGAAAAGCATGAAGTAATTGAACATGGGAAAAGAAGACTTGAGAAATGGATTTCTGATGTAGATAACAGGTTGACAAAACCAGACACTATGTCTGATGAAATCATAGAGTCACATGTTAAACATGATATGGATAAGGTAAAGAGCATGATGCATAGCACACATCATGAAACCAAAAAATCAAATAATAAAGATATGAAGACTATTGTGGATTGTAATGCTCAAGCTGAGTTTCATAAGTTGCATCAGAGAATTGATAGGCTTGAAAGGGAGAGGGTTAGTGTAAGACAAGAGATTAAGAATGAAGGAGATGGTGAAGAGCATTTGAGGTTGTTGAAGGACATACAAAGTCAACTCAATTCAATACAGTTAGAGATGAGAAACTGTAAAACCAAAAAAACATCACCTAAGAAGGAGGAAATTTCTTTGGGACCTCTTCAAGAGGTAATGTGCTTTTTGCCTTTTCTTATGAGAAAATTAGGGCCGTTTACTTCTGGTGTTGTCTGTTTCCATTTTCACCAATAAAATGATTATTATAGAAGGCGTTATGGAAATTTTTGAAAATACATTTTAAAAGTAGATTGAATATTTTTTTTAAAATGTCAAGACATTGTTTTCAGTGTTTTTTCGAAATGCATTCTTTCTAGTTAGCTTACATTTTCTCTATATCACAATTAAAAAGAAAATTTCATAACTAAATGTCATTCCAACCAGCGAAAAATGAAAACCGAAAATGTTCATAGAAAATGGCCCCTTAAGTATTTTTGTATTGAAGCTAGTTATTGTTTAATAACATTTTACATTTGATGACCAAGGGATGGAATAATTACGGACGGTCTTTGGTTTCTTGAATTATTTTTCTTCAACTGTGTAATAATATTTTTCAAATTTTCGTGAACAGGCAATGCTATACTTTTGGATTTAATCAAATTATTACAGAATGACCATCTCAGACAACCAATCAACTCAGAGCATTATTTAGTGTACATATATTATACTTTGTTTACAAAGAGGATTGTGTTTGGTATAGGCAGGTAAAAATAGATCTTATAAGATTAATTTTAGTTACTGAAGAGTGTATATCTTTTCATATTTCCTTTAAGAAGTTCATTGCATCAAGGTAAGGTGTCACTAACGTGAGCCTGAAGACTTAAATTCATGAATTAAATGATCATTTCTAACCGACCGGAGAAGATGCGTGATGCACTTGGATTGGGCAGCAAAAGGAAGGATTCAGAAGTTGCTACACAATTTATAGCCACTTTGAAGCATCACAGTTGTTAATTATCTTATATATATTGTTAAGTGTCTGCAGCGGTTTTGTTTTGTATTTGTAAATTAAGTATGTAATTGTGATTTGCGTTTATCTAATGTACACCAAAAACAACAAGTAACTAGTTTTTAATAATAAGGAAAATAACAAGTAACTAATACTTATAAATTGACAGTGGAATGTGTACAAAGCTTTCACATTTACAATAGTTAAAAACTAAACTCTTCACAACAATTTTTTATTTTTATTTTTTACTTTTCAAATAAATAATGTTCTCTTCTGAAGGAATTATTGAGGTAATCCTTCAACCTCCCCATCTCTTGTGCTACATCCAGCATGGTTGGTCTTGTTGAAGGGTTGTGCTGTGTGCAAAGTAGCCCCAGTTCAATGAGTTCCAACATAACATCTTCCAAAATTTTAGTATCATGCCTTGGAACACAAGAAAGAGAGCACCTTTGAAGTGCTTGTTGAACAATGTTTTCAAGCTTGTGTGGCTGTGTGTATTGTCTCTTAACCCATTCATGCAAGCTAGAGCTTTCATGGATGAGTACATCAGTAGGGCGTTTACCTGTCACTATTTCTAACAGAATTACTCCAAAACTGTATACATCACCCTCACTTGAAGCATGTTTTCCCATTCCATATTCTGTTTTGTCCAAAAATATAATAGAGTAATAATAGTGAGTTCTACAGCACAAAATTGTTAGATAAATAGCACTAACACTTCAAATTGAAGTTGTGTCTAATGTTTAACATGTGGTGGTGTTTCACACCAACACAACATCACGACACATTTAACTACTTCCATTTTTTCAAATTATAATCGTTGTCGATGTGTCAGTGTCACATCTGATGTATGTGTCTATGTTGGTGTTTCATAGCACACAAAAAAGAACAATAAGAGGAAATTTAGTGACCAAAAGATACTCAAAAGTCATATTCAAGGTCTAATAAAGTACTGTCACATATAAATTATTTCTAAATAAAATCCATACTGAATTTCCTAAAACTTTAATTAGTCATTAACAAAAAACAGGCATGAACATATAAAAAAAAGTTGAATTACAATTGACAAAGTACATACCAGGAGCTATATAGCCAACAGAACCACATAGCAATCCATGTGTTGAACTGAAAGATGTTGAGTTATTACTGAAATTCTTCTCATCACCTTTTAGAAGCCTTGAAATTCCAAAATCAGTAACCAAAGCTGTGAAGTTATCATCAAGTAGTATATTACTAGGCTTAAGATCACAGTGCACTACTTTCACAGGAGAGTAATTGTGCAAATAACACATTCCCTCAGCAACATCACTACAAATCCTCACTAATTGAGTCGCATTTAATCTCTGACTTAACTCATTGTTTGGAGGATATAGGTTCCTCTCAAGGCTACCATTTGGCATCAGTGGAAGAACAATAGCCTTAAATTCTGTCATGCTACAAATTGTTACGATCCTTATTAAGTTTCTATGCCTTATCTTTTGAAGTATTTGACATTCCCTTCTAAAGCTCCATGATATCTCACTCTCACATGCTTTTGTTGTATCTAATACCTTTACTGCTACTCTTGTATTATCTAATAGCACACCTTTGTATACTTGTCCGAACCGACCCGAACCGATGATGTTTGAAGCACTGAAGTCTCTAGTTGCTTCTTTAAGTTGTTTATATGAAATTCTTGGATACTTGAGCTCTTTTGTTTCATCTTCTTCATCTTCCAAGTCGCATTCGCAAACGATTCGCAATCGCTTTATGGAGTGCCTACACATGCACAGAAAAGGTGTGCCAAATAGTAACACGGGAACTAACAAAAAAACCAAATGGTAAATGTGTTTATTATGATGACAGTGTTCCATGCCTTTAATTTGGCCACATAGATCATTGTTTCCTAGGAAAGAGTCTATGTTCAAAGATGAAAATGCTCCTTTGTTTGAGACATTTCCTGAGAATTTGTTGAAAGAGAAGTTAAGTGTCTTGAGATAGGAAGATAATTGAAGGGATACTGGTATTGTTCCATTCAACTGATTTGAAGATACATCAAGTGTTTGAATATAAGGTAATTGGCCTAATGAATAAGGTAGAGGACCTTCTAAGGAATTATAAGAAAGATTGAGATACTCTAGTGCTATGCAATTTTCTAGCTGTGGTGGAATTCTACCAGAGAAATTATTCATGGATACATCAATAGCTAGCACCATGTCCATTTTGCTTAGTTCTAATGGTAATGAACCTTGTAACTTGTTGTTTGAAAAATTCAAGTATAGTTTCAAGCTAGTCAATGCTGCAACTTCTGCAGGAATTAGTCCTGTGAAGTTGTTGTGTGACAAGTCTAGAATCTCCAAATTGACACATTTTCCTAGACTTGGTGGGATTGTTCCAGAAAGCTTATTGTCATAAAGTAAAAGCCTCCTTAACTGAAGGAGGTTTGCGAAACTATCCGGTATCGAACCAGAAAGCTTATTTCTTGACAAATCAACAAGTCCAAGATGCTGAATGTCACCAAGTGTTGAAGGAATCTCACCTGATAGAGAATTGTTTGACAAATAAATTCTCTCCAGACTAACAATCTTGCATAGTTTGGGAGGGATCGACCCGTTTATTCGGTTACTTGACAACTTTAAGAAAGTAAGGTTGACAAGGTTGACAATGTGAGGAGGTATAGAGCCATGTATGAGATTTTCTTGTAAGTGAAGTTTTTGCAGCCTAGTTGGAAGATTACCAATAATATGAGGCAACTTCCCACCAAGATTGTTTCCGGCCAATTCAAGTTCTTGAAAGTTAGATGAATTCATCAATGAAGAAAAGAAAGGTTCAAGGTTAGTGTTACCATCATGGCTAACAAAACTATTATATGATAAGTATAGGAATTGTAATTGTGGCCAATTACATATAATCTTATATGGAAGCTCACCACTAAACATATTCGACTCCAAATCAAGCCATTTAAGTTTGGTAGAATTTGAAAGAGCCAAAGGAACTTGTCCTACAAAATTGTTAGACCAAAGTAAGAGGAATTTAAGCTCTTTAAGGATACACTTATTAATGTTCAATGGAATTTTTCCAACTAATGAATTATTAGAGAGGTCTATATAATTCAATGAAGTCACATTACATAAAAATTGTGGAGGAATCTCTCCATCAAGAAGATTGCCTCCCAAGTCAATATAGTACAAGTTGTGAAGTGAACCAAATTCTAAGGGAATGTTCCCTTGAAGAAAATTCCGAGACAAACTAAGTTGTTCAAGGTGAACTAAATATCCTAATTCTCTTGGAATGTGACCCACAAAATGATTTCCAGAAAGGTCAAGAATTTGCAACAAAGTAAGGTTAGCAAGTGCAGGGGAAATAGTTCCTTCTAATGATCTTCCACTAAGATCAAGCTCTATGATTCTATTACTTGCATTGTTGCATTTGACACCTGACCAATGACAAACATGAACAACATTTGATTTCCAATTCTCTAGTGAGTTTTCGGGGTCCGAAATAATGCATGACATGAATGAAACAAGTGATTTTTCATCATTCATAAAGCCAACATGTTCTTCCTTATGAGCTCTAGAATGAACAATGACATGAAAAAATAATAGAAACATTGTAATAAGTCTAAACAAACACATCGTGAAAGAAATGTTGAAAGCCACTAAGGAATGTGTCACTTCTTAAGGTTCAATTGTTGCTTAATAAAAAGATAAGCACTTAGGATTTGAAGGCTGAAAAGGAAGCAGATATGATGGAAAAAAGTTGAGTTGTGCCTAACTGCCGTTGAAGTAGCAAACGTACGTTTGGTGATTAAGATGTTTGACTTAAATTATAAATTGACTTACATGAAAAAAATATATGACACGTGAGTAGAAGTATTGGCTGTTTAGCAATAGTGATCCAAATGTCAGCAGCATAACGAGCCTAACATTGATTTTATTTTGGGTAATTAAGCCTAACAATGATTTTATTTTATCTTAAAATTCACTTATATAAGTCTTGGGTTCGAATTTATAATAAAATATTTAACTTAATAATATCAATATTTGTAATACATTTGTAAATTAAGTTGAGTCTAATATTGATTTTTATTAGGGTGTTAAATAATATGTCATTTTAGTATAAAAAATGTTACACCGTCTAAAGAAAAATCTATTATTGTTATATGACTCCACTTTTGTAAAATTAGCTTGAAATTAGTTGTATGACATTGAAAAATCAACTATTATTCCATTAAACTCTTTTATTAATCCAATTTTGGGTTATGTTGATTTGGGAGGTTCTTAGATTTTGTTCAAGTAGTAGTGGATGATGTGCTGTTAAAAAGGATAATCTTGATTAATAGGCACGCTTATTGCTTATTGATTGTGTGCTGACAATGTTGATATTGGTGTATTTATCGGCTGCGTTTCATATGCACAAGATTCAATGAATTGATCCGTAAGCAACAAGGTTGACAATAAATTGATTTTTTTTTATCATCACAACTTTGGTCCAAAGAGTTGCTTTTTTACATGAGGCTCAAACAAAGGAAAAAGCCCACATCAAAATGGCCATAACACAATAGCCCACTCAATTATAGCCCTTTTTATCAACATTAAATAAGATTGAATAATGCATCAAACTAATTCAGTGTTATGTGATATAGCATTTCTATTTTTAATTTATTAATCTCTACATATTTTTCAATAATTTTTTAACACCATATATCTAAGGTCAATAAAAAATAATTTGAGATGGGAAGCAAAAGTAAAGAAACACACAGGAAAACTAAGGTCAAGAGAGCCAAAGTTTGAGATCTTGAACATTTTAAGCCCCATGTTTGGCAAACTAATTTGCAGAAGCAACGCACATCAACAATCTAAAATATTTCACATTAACAATAACTTTTTTGGTTATCTTAAAGTATCTCAGCAAAAAATTAGAGTCTAATCATTTGAGATATATAAATTTATTTAAGTGCTGATATATCTTAACAAATATTTTTTCATAATCAAACTTATGATCACATATTTATAAGACTCAATTATATGTCAATTGTGTTATACTATATAGATAAAAAAATAATATAAAAAAATCACATTAAGAATATTAAGAATATGTTTCTCTCCCTCAAAAAACATTTTATCCTCTTTCATTTTATTTATGATTAAAATATCAGCTAGGAAGCAGATCGAGATTCTCTTAATGGGTAAATAAGAAAAACTAATTTTATGGGATCTATGAAAGGAATGTAATTTGAGTTTGACCAATTATGTTTATCTATTAGTGAATTAGACAGCAAGTCACAGTGTGTGGGCTAGAATGGATTCATCAAGTTGCCCTTTGTGTTTATTAATGTTGTGGCTGTATAGATGTATTCTTGTTGTGGTCTTTCTCAATCTCCATGTCACTCCCTTTTTAGGGTGACATATAATTAGTTGTCTTATACAACAAGTCCCCACGTGATTGCCATAGCTCTTGATGTTGATTGTAACAATGGCGCATGTGTTTAGTGATAAATCATACAATCTTTATGAACTTATTTTTAATTATGTATATACATAATTTGGGCTTTAAAAGTGATATAAATTATTTAATTTGCTAAATTTTGCTTTATTTTAATTAAAATTAGGTATATAAAATGAAGTGGAGTTAGTGTTATTTTTTAATACTCCGTGTTACTAGTTTAATTTATTAAAATTAGTGTGTGTAGATGTCTATGCGTTTCGTTAAGAAATAAAAGTGATTTAAAATAAAATAAAATTTATAAAAATAAGTTGTAGTAAGAATGATTTTAAATTTAGTTATCCACAAAATCTATAAATGTTGCGTTCAAATACATCTTGTGTTCAAAACCTATCAATTACTTTTATTTTTGATTTTTAATCAAATAATTTTAGTGGAAGTAACAAATTTGAGCTTAAGTAACATTGATAAAGATGCGTTCTCCCATTTATCGTAAAAAAAATAAATAACTTAATAAAAAAAATTAACGATTAAAATTGTATTATAAAAAATTTAAAGAACTTAAATCAAGTGATGTACACTTGGTTTTCATGAGTAAAAGAATTAACTTACATATAAATTTCAGAAAAATGTGAACAATCCATACATTTTCAAGAGCTTATAAGAAAAGAAAAAAAATTGAACAAATGTTTTGATTAAGATAATTTATGTCATTAGACATCTTGCTAAACAAAAATTACATTTCTTTTAAATTGAAATTGTTAAAATATTGTTTGCAATAATATGTCACAAAATAGATTAAATAGTTTCACTTTGATTTATATTGAAAATATTTTTTAAAAAAGAATTTTGATTATAAAAGAATCATTAATATATTTTTAACAAAAAAATAATGTAAAGAGAAAGATATTCAATAATTATAAGAGCACAATTTTATTGGTGCGTCCAAGACATCTAAATTCTCATGACCGACCCTAATTCTAATACTTCATTTTCATGAAATAACTTGTGTCACCATATACTAACTACTAAGAACTAAACTTAAAGTATAACACATAATAGATAACACCATAAGGTGGTTTGCAGGAGACAACAATTCTAATGAGAATGTGACATTGTGGTGGTGTTCAAAGAGACAAAGTCAAGTCAACACAAAATGAAATGAAAGAGTCAGACGCTCACAATCACAAATATAATTGAGTGAGAGCATCATAAATTAAAATTAAATGACTAATTCAATTAATTTTTTATAAAATGCAATAGATTGAAAGATGAATTAATTAGCAGGTTTGGCTGATCCAAATAATTTTTGTTCTAATTATCGGACTGAATCATAATCTGGCACATTGAAAAAAGAAAAAAAATAAATAATTGACATTTCATATTTTAAAAATGGGCTCACTTGAAGCTCATTGAACTAGCTCAATCTGATTCTGTTTATAAATCGGTTTGATTGAGATGTGCCAAAAAGATCCAATTATTTTTTGGTTTGATGTTTTTACGGTCCGGCATATTAGCCCAAATTCATTTTAACAACTTTTTAATCATCAGTAATTAATATACATTTGTTTGTGATTATGGTAAACTTTGTGATACCGTGGTCGACTTTTACTCATAAAAAAATGCAAACAGGAACACTTGGTTATAATTGAATACCAGGTTTCACATCTTTTATTTATCTTAATTGTAATTTTTGTTTTCTCTATTTATTATTAATTTATTCCATTGATCTCTTAATTTTAAATTTTTTGTGTGTCTCTCTCAGATATTTGAATTAAAAATGACGATTTGATATATTTTTAATAATATATCATACAATTTTATAATACAAAATCATTTAGATGTCATTAATTAAATTAAAAATATAAAAAATAGTATTTTATTTAAATTTAATACGTGTTAATGTTACATTGTATTATATATCATATTATTTAAAACACTTAACTCATCATTTTTTAATTGAAAAATCATATTAAAATTGTCGATTTTTGAAATAAGGAAACTAATTTTATAAATTAGTAAAAATAGAAAAACTAAAATTATAATTAAGTTTTTTATTTATTTTAAAAAGCAAGTTTGATTTTCGCTGAATGTAGTCATACATAAATTTTGACGTTTCTTTCGTTTTAAATAAACTCGTTTTTTGAATGCCTTATACTATTAATTATCAAACTTTTTATTTCTAGGCTGTGGATAATCTAATGGGTTTTTTTTTTTTTTTTTATAAAATCGCATGAGGTTGTCGTGACTTGACCTTTTCCCCAAGTTGAAACTCATTAAGTATAATTTGTTTTTATTGAATCGCATTAATTTCTATTAAATATCTCTAAAAGGCCATGTGACGGAGATTTGGAATTTTGGATAATAGAAAGAAAAGTGTAAGTTGTTCCATAAAGAAAAAAAAGAAAAGTGGAAGTGCAACACTACTCTACGGAAATTGCTGTCACCTTTCCTTGTTTCTTGTGATGGTGCTATGATTTCTCATATCCGGAGGCATCTGATTCAGATTCTTATATGCACAAATGAACATCATTATCATTAGCATTAGCATCTATAATTATATCATTTCATTTATTAGAAAAAAGAAAAGAAAATTCAATCATCCTTGTTTATCATGAGATACGACATGAGGGGTTAATTGACATGAAGGGTTTCGCAATTCAACGTGTATTAGAGATTTTGATAGCTAATTAGTTGAATTGATTAATTAATTATATTTGTTAGTTAGGTATTTTATACAAATTAATTATTTATGTTGAGAATTATATAATTTTTGATGTAATTCTGTTTATCTCTTAGTTTAATTTAAAATTGTGATGTAGTATCAAATTTATAATTATTCCGCAATATTTTTTCAATGTTAAGAAATTTTTCCATAAAAAATTGTTTATTCAATAACCCTTTTCCGCTCCACCTTGATTTGTGTTGTCTTCGTTTAAACCATTACATATTTTTTTTCATTCATTGTGAAGAAGTAGAAAATTTCTTGTGTTTATGGTCACATGTGTCAGAGACCAAAACTTCGTCAATTATGAATAATAAAAAGATCAAGAATATTGATGAAATATCCCTAGTGACCAAAGGAAACAACAATAAAAATAAGATATAGTGTTGAAATTAAATATTTCTAAAAACAATAAGATCTTGCAAACACATGAATATTGCTATCAACATGACTTTGCAATATTGAAGAAAAGAACATGGAAGATGTAATTAAGAGAGAATAAGTCATCAATTGAATTTGGAGTCAAAATTCGTCTAAAAAATGGCAAACAAGTCATCAATATTTTATGTCAATTCAAAAAAAAAAAATCAACTAAAGTTACCGGTACGAATTATAGCTTATTGACATTTTAGCTAAATTCATTCTTTTTAAAATTGACTATATTAGCTTTTATTCTTAATATGTATAGTGAAACATAAAATCCATATTCTTTATGATTTTTTGGATTAGAGATATTAGTAGTTGATTAGTTAATTATTTTACATCGGTTAGTTATTTATAACTATGTAACTCTATATAACTTTTCTTTATTTATCTCTTATCAATGATTTAAATTAATTATTGTAATAATGTGTGGAAAAAACATTCACAAACAATGTTAACACTCTTACATTTCATATACACCTTAAGAAAAAAAGGTGATAATATATTATTAATGTAATGAAAAGAAAAATATAAAAAAAAGTTAATAAATAATGTTTTTGATTTTTTGGATACTAAAAAAATAATACAACACTTAGCTCAAGCTCATGTTCGGCTGAGCCGGTTAGACGGCAGTGGCGGCGTGTGATGGTCAATTTTGTATGCGTTCTCATCCATTTACAAAATCGGGTATCTCTTTGTGACACACTTCAATTTTCATATCTCCACATTTAGTATGTAAGATTTTCTTATTTTTCAATTCACACCAACTAGTTCTTATTAATATCATTGTCATTTCCAACAAACTCTTATTAATATGATCATACAGAAAGTAAAACAAGTATTAACAGTTGAGTGTCTAGTGTAAGATCTAGTACACACGCATAATTCATTATTAATGATCAATGTGAAATAGGGTGTTATAGAATCCTTGAATAAAAATTAGTATCAATATTCACAAGGCCAAATAAATACAAAACTTAAATCACATAAAAAAAACAAATTAATATGAAAAGACGACCCGATTTTAAATTATTGATGGTCTATCCCATAGTCAACCTTATTATAAGGTAAAAAATATTCACCGAAAATTTAAACAATTACTCTTTTCGACTTTATTTATAAACAAAAATTATCATAATTTTTAACCTTAAATATAAAAAAAAAAAAATCACCAATTGAACTGTTTTCTATTATATTTCTATAAATAAATTGAAATCTATCATTATTTCAAGATAAGTACGAAGTTCTAATGTAAATTTAATGAAAATTATTGCAATAAATTATATTTTTGTTATTATAGTAATTATCATATTAAAGTATAATAAATTATATTATATTTTAATAATTATAGCTAACTATTTTTTGGGTATGCTATTAACTTACTATAGCTAATCCTTAATACTTGTAAAACAAGAAAAATTTGATTATAAATAATATCATAAGTCTTTAGATTAATTTTTTTAAGCAAAGATCATTAAATAAAACTAAATAAACTAAAAGTCGGTGTAGAAATAAATCTCAACAGTTCTTGAATAAAATTAAATGAGACATTTTGTAAATCGAGAAATTAATTAATATTATTAAAAGTTTAATAAATAAACTACACCACAGTGCCTGCTTTTCCGATCCTTCCAAAAGTTCGGTGAGGAGAGAGAAAGACACAAAGAGAGGAGAGAGAGAGAGAGGGGGGAAGAAGAAGAAGAAGAAGGAGGGTTGCTTCTACTCTCACAAAGTTGCTTCCCGCAGAAGCTTCTGTGTAATTTTCAATACACAAGGAAAAACAAATTTCGGCAAAGAAAAAGAATAACAAAAAAAAAAAAAACAATGGGAGTGAGTGATTCATAAGAAATGATCAATGATAGTTTCGTGACAACGTTGTTAATCTGTTTTGCTTCTTAGACGATATATTCTGGAGAGAAAATTAAATCATCATCTCCACGTAATCTTTCTCTAACCATCCTAACCAAGATTTTCGCCTTATCACTTTTTTCCTTAATATAATCATCATTTCATAATTAACTGTTCCGTTTCTTTTCCTCAATTTCGCTGTATCTTCGCTGTGTTTCGTTGGAATCTATCTTTTTTCGGGTCACGGGTCGGGTTTATTCTTCCGGGTCTTCTTTTTTGGAGCATTTTTCGCTCTCTCTCCTTCATAAACGCTCTTTTAGTTCCTATCTTGTTATTGCTCCTTAAATTCGGTCTTTCTTTTAAATTTTCTTAGTTGGGTTGCTTTTAACTAGGGTTTTTAAGAGGATCTAAGGTTAAAGTTCGTTTTTTTCCACGAATTTATCTTTTGGGTACGTGAAAACTAGTTCAGCTTCAATATATTGATTGATCATAAATTTCGTTGCACAAGTTTATTTATTTATTGTGTTTTTAATCTGCTGATGGTTGAACCCGGTTCTGGATTTCTCACTAATCTGTGAATTTGTTAGGTTCTTAATAGAAAGAAATAAACTTCATATTATTTTTCTGGTAAATTATATATTACCTTGTGTGGCTGAAAAAAAAGATTAGGTTGGATTGGTTTGAAGGTGTTGTGTGTTTCAATTTCAACTATAGCTTATAGTTTGATTTTTGAAGCACTTTGTTTGGTGTTGATTTAATTCCTTTTCTGGACAAAGGAAAGTTTGATTGTGATTGAGATTGAGGTTTCGTTTTGTTGATAAGATGAGTTCCAGTATCACCGGAAGTTTGGTCAATGAGAGGCAGCTACTGGTTCATATTGCTGAAAATGGACATTCATTTGAATTGGAATGTGATGAAAATGCGCTTGTTGAGGCCATTATGCGGTCGATTGAATCTGTTACTGGGATCAATTTCAGTGATCAGCTTGTTCTTTGTTTGGATTTGAAACTTGAGCCGCAGCGGTCGCTGTCTGCATACAAACTTCCATCTGATGACAGAGAAGTGTTTATTTTCAATAAAGCAAGGCTTCAAAGTAATGCGCCTCCTCCACCACCGGAGCAAGTTGATATTCCCACAAATTTGGAACCTCCATCGCCGTCGTCCTCTCATGATCCGCATCCTCTTGATGATGCATTGGATCCTGCTTTAAAGGCTTTACCTTCTTATGAGAGGCAATTCAGGCACCATTATCATCGAGGGCACGCGATTTATAGCGGTACCTTGATGAAATTTGAGCATTGTGAGAGGCTTTTGAGAGAACAGATGGTACAAGAAAGAGCGGTGGAGGTTGCTAGGTGTAATTTGGATCAGTATTATCGAATTATTAACCAAAACTACAGTGATTTCATGAAGCGGTATATGCAACAACACAGAATGCATTCTGATCTTTTGGTGAATTTTGGAAAGGATGTCGAGAAACTAAGATCTATCAAACTTCACGCCGCATTGCAAACTGGGAATCGCAAATGCTTACTCGATTTGGTGAAGGAAGAAAACTTGCGAAAGTCGGTGGAGAATTGCACCAGCTCCCACAAGCAGTTTGAGAATAAAATGTCACAATTTAAGCAGACTTTTGGGGAAGTGAAGCATCGGGTTGAGGACTTGTTGACCACTGGGCCTTTCTTGGCCACCAAGAATTTGGAACAGGCAATTAAAGAACATCACAAATATATCAATGAACAAAAGAGTATCATGCAATCTCTGAGGTTAGTTTTCTTTTATTCTTCAGTTTTTGTTCTTATGTACTCTTTAATGCTGAGGAAGCATCTTATGTGCTCTTAACCTTGCAGGGGGATCCTGTTTTGTAAATTTGTTAATTGTTTCATGAATTTAATATTCTGAGTTCTGGTTCGTAGCTTCTCATATGTTGTGTTAATGGTGCTTATCACAAAAAAATTGAACCATTTATGCGTAGTTCTTGAACCGTTCCATGATTATGAAACTTTTTTTACAGTTGAGACTTTCCTTTTCTTGTTTTTAGAACTGAGTAGTTAACAATACACCAGAGAAGAAGTAATATAAAATGGAAAAATGACATTTGGTTGCAGATGTTAATTTTGGTACTCGTAGTGATTACATAATTCAGTTCATACTTATCATCATACGTTTTTATTCTTCTTTTTGTTTTGTGAATTACATCACTGTATCCAATGTTATCAGCAAAGTTCATAAATTGATGACATTTCTTTGGGAATTTCTGCAGCAAAGATGTTAACACTGTTAAGAAACTGGTGGATGATTGTCTGACCTCACAATTGTCCTCCTCGCTTCGTCCTCATGATGCAGTTTCAGCTTTGGGTCCTATGTATGATGTTCATGACAAAAATCACTTGCCTAAAATGCAGGCTTGTGATCGTGCTATTTCTAAGCTGCTAGACTTCTGCAAGGAAAAGAAGAATGAAATGAACCTTTTTGTGCACGATTACATGCAGAGCATAACTTATGTTTCTTATCTCATCAAAGATCAGAAGCTACAATTCCCTGTATTTAAAGAGGCGATGGTTCGACAGGACGGTTTATTTGGGGATTTAAAATTGTTCCATAGTATCGGTCCTTCGTACCGAGCTTGCCTTGCCGAAATAGTGAGACGAAAGGCTTGTATGAAGCTGTACATGGGCATGGCTGGACAAATGGCTGAAAGGCTTGCTACAAAACGGGAGCTTGAGGTCTCGAGACGTGAAGAGTTTCTTAGAGTGCATGGTTCATGCATTCCTAGGGATGTGTTATCCTCTATGGGGTTGTTTGATACTCCTAACCAATGTGATGTCAACATAGCTCCATTTGATGATGGTTTGCTTAATATCGACATATCAGATGTGGATCGTTACGCTCCTGAGTATATAACAGGAGTAACTTTCAAGCTTGAGAAGCATGGTAGCTTTAAAGGTTCATCTGGTTTGATCAGTGATAGCTCTCACTTGGCTGAGGCTGTAGATATTTCAGCTAACTCGGTTGAGAAATATGATTCCGAGGACCTCCTTTATGACAGTGGTTTGGTAGAAATAGCTGGAACCTGCAAGATGGAGGTTGAGAATGCTAAACTGAAAGCCGAGCTTGCTTCTAGAATAGCTTTAATATGCTCTTTATGCCCTGAGATAGAGTACGCGTCATTTGACGATGAAAGGGTGGGAAATGTACTGAAGAATGCCACAGAGAAGACAGCGGAAGCCTTGCATTTGAAAGACGAATATATCAAACATGTTCAGTCCATGCTTAAGATGAAGCAGATGCAATGTGAGTCATATGAGAAACGCATTCAAGAATTGGAGCAGAAATTGTCTGATCAGTATGTGCAGGGGCAGAAGATATCCAGTGTAAATGAAGCTGCTGACTTTCCTCTTCTTTCTGGGAAGACCGATAATTCCAAGTCAGAATGTGCGAGTGGTGAAGCCAACCTGCCTTGCGTATCTACTAGCGAGCCAATGGATGAAGTTTCATGTATCTCGAGTTCCTTCGATGCAAAACTTGGTTTGTTCACAGAAGAGACGGGTAAATCTTTAGATGGAGTGGATGAAAACATGCTGGATTCATCTGGAATCCAGAATCCACAGGTTGATTCATCTATGATGGAGCCTCACCGTGAAGAAGTGCACAGCGGTGATAAAGAAAAAAAGGATAAGATAGCTGGGCAATTGGGTTTGTCACTAACAAACAGTTCGACTGCTGAGAGCATGCCGGTGTCGCATGAACTTGTTCCTTGTGGCTCAGCAGTTTGTCCAGACTTGGACTCCAAAGTAAACGACGATAAGTTGTTGGAACTACAAAGTGCACTTGCAGATAAGTCAAATCAATTGAGTGAAACTGATACAAAGCTTAAAGCCGTTATGGAGGAGGTTGCTGTGCTCAAAAGGGAGCTGGAAGCAAGTCGAAAACTACTTGATGAATCTCAGGTAACATTATGTGGAATTGAATAAGATACATATCATTTTGAAGTTGCAGGTTAACTTTCTAAAAAGTTATCCTAAACAGTTCATTCTTTTCTCTCTGTTTAGTAATTTCTTTGTTTGCTATTTTAATGTCATTTTCCAAACTCTGTCGCTGCTTTCTTTTCACTCTTTTATAATAACAAGAGCTAGCATTCTACTGGCAATAAACTATTATTCATGTTTTGTGCTTGCCTTTTATTATATCTTAATGTGCTTTTTCTCTTTCATATAGATGAATTGTGCTCACTTGGAGAATTGTTTGCATGAGGCAAGAGAGGAAGCTCAAACACAAAAAAGTTCTGCTGACAGGAGGGCCTCAGAGTATAGTTTATTGCGTGCATCTGTTATCAAGATGCGCAGCTTTTTTGAAAGACTCAAGACTTGCGTTTATTCTCCTGGTGGTGTTGCTGATTTTGCAGATTCCCTGCGCAATTTGGCACAATCTTTGGCCAAGTAAGTTATTACTTACATTATTACTGAACATCATGAGGGAATCTGTGGGGAAAGTTTTAATTTTTTTTAATATATCCTATCCCTCCTCGTTGCATCTATTCCACATTAGTTAGAAAAGAAAATAGTTCTGTTGTGGTAGTTCTGTTGCGATGAAAGTAGCTTCCTCATTCATACACTCGAAGTAAAACACACATTTTAGTAGTTGAGATATTCATTCTGTTCTTCAAAGATCTAATAACACATTACATGAATTATAATGCTTATGAGATCATCAATAAGTGCATTGATTTTGGAATTACTTCATCAGTCCAAGAATTCATACAATTAAGTCTTCTTGCACCCTTTTGTATTATTTTTTGTCTTTTAAGGGAGGGGTTGTATTATCTAAATGATCCCTAAACTGCTCTTTTTCTTTGTCGTATCAAATAAAGCAGATTCTAGTATATTGTATTAGACTGATGTGCTTTCCAGTGATATCGATTATTTATGATTGTGACAAAATTTCTCTATTTTCAGTTAAAAAAGTTCCTTGTTGTTTGTTATCAAATAAAACAGATCCTAGTCATTGTATTAGATTGATGTGCTTTCTAGTGAGATGATTTATTTATGAATTTTGACAAGCTTTCTCTATTTTCAGTTCTGCTAATGACAGAGATGATGATGATATCGTCGAGTTCAGAAAATGTATTCGAGTATTGGCCGACAAAGTTGGCTTCTTATCTAGGCACCGCGAAGAATTGCATGATAAGTACACAAGAATGGATGCAGCTAACGAACAGCTCCGCAAAGAATTGGAGGAGAAAAGGGATCAGGTCAAAACTTACTACAACAAACATCAACTTGAGAAGCAGGTAATTTATTGTCCTTATGTATATGATGGTTTTGGACTTGTTTCTAAGTTACATCTCTTATAGGGATTTGGGCATTATAGGGTGCCTAAGTCCTTTATCAAATACTAATATTATGAGATGTTCGGTCAAGTGCTGAGTGTATGATTAGTTCCATTTGAGATTGAGCTATTGTTAGAGTGATTCATTTTCTTTGAAACCGGTTAGCTAGACTGTCCATTGTTTGAAAAGGCAAAATTGATTCTAGAGGTGTAAAATTGATTTTGACATTTTTGAATGTCCTTGATTTGATTCTATCTTGAAGTTGAAATTTAGAGCTTTTGCCACTACAAATTGATCTTTAGCCTAAAATTTATTGTTCAACCAACTTTTACATAAATGCATTAAAACATAGATCACTTTACATTCAACTCACTTTTAGACAGTATGAATTCATTCAAAATTAATTTTTGTCACCGCAGAGAACACATTAGGTTACAACTGTATGATGATGTGAGCTATATCTAATTATTTACACATGGTGGAATGATTTTGATACAGGCAAATAAAGAGAAGATATCTTTTGGATGTCTGGAAGTTCATGAGATTGCTGCGTTTGTGAATACTGAATGTGGACATTATGAGGCAATTACAAAGAACAGGTCTAACTACTACTACTTATCTGCTGAATCTGTGGCACTATTTACAGACCATCTTCCAAGCAGACCTAACTACATTGTTGGACAAATTGTGCATATTGAAAACCAAATTGTGAAGGAACACGGTAGGGCGAACCCTGACAAAGGGACTGACTGGTTGACCTTGAATTCAGGATCAACTCCAAATCCATATGGTCTACCTGTTGGATGTGAATATTTTGTAGTGACAATAGCCATGTTACCTGATACCGCCATTCGTTCATCCTCTCCTTCCTGATCCTGCTTCATCATGGCAGCAGATTCGACGTGATGGAAGAATTCAATTGTACATAAAAAAACAACATTCAATCTTTCAAACTGAACTAGTTTAACCATTTGTACAGCTCTCTTTCTCTTTGTACATATTTCTTCCTTTTTCTGGTATTTTGTATAAATTGTGAATATTATTTACAACTTGTTTGTTTTAGTGTGCGGTTTGGTTTTGCGGTGATTAAAATTGATTTTAGTTAAAAGTAAATTGAATGTCAAAGAATTTATGTTTGAATATCATCAAGTAAAATTGAGTCGAATAATAAATTTTAGTGTAAAAACTACGTTTAGCCTCAGAAGTTACAAATTATAGCTTCAAATTAAAATTAATTTTGGTGGGATAATCAGTTCTACTCATTAGCATTCAAAATAGGGGTGTTTACATCTACACCAATTAAAGAAACCACAAATTGATTAACAAAAACCCTGCAAGCCGATTCAAAAAGATCGAAAAAAAGCATAAAATTAAATACTTTTGGATCTTTTTTTAGAATTTCAGATACATTTTTTAAAACCGAACCATTCTGTAATTGTAAATTTTATTATTTTTTTTTATTAGTAAGATATATTGCATGGATATTACTTGTTGGTTTTTAATTTTTTTTTAATAATACTTATTAGTTTAATTTATTCTATTTATTGTTATTTGGTAATGTTAAATTTAAATATATATGTTATATTTTGCATTAAATTTATTATTTTACCGTATTTTTATAATATTAATTTTATTATTTTTTTTACAAGTGAAATTTGGATATCCAAAAACTAATCTAAAATAAACTGTTTAAAATTGAATCAGATTGATTCAAACTTTTTTAAAGATTTGTCATCAAAATTGAACTGCATTTAATTTTATTTTTGGATCATATGAATTTTTGTTTTAAAATTTGATCTAAACTGCACTGCAAACACCCTTAATTCAAACAAACCAGAATTAATTTTACACTTTTGAAATTAATTTTGAGGACAATTAGTAGCTTATGTGTTTGCGTTGATTTAAACTTGTTACGGCGGCAACGTAAAGTTCAAATTTGTTGTCTAAGTTTAGAGGTTTGAATGGATTAAGATAATATTTGTATTCCACCTAAGCTAGTCAAAATATTAATGTCATAAAAGGTTGGCCAGTATTAGAGATAAAAGTTAGACAGGTAGAATCATTTAAATAAATTTAAACAAACATGCATCAAAGTCGATTTTTTTAAGTTGTAATTTAAAAAAAAATAAAAACTAATAATTTTTTTTTCTATAAACACCACAACTTTAAATTATCGAGCAATTATTTAGATGATCTCTTTTTCTTCTCTCCTTTTCTCCCTCGTATTTAGAAAAGATAGATACATCATCCGTTTTTTATTCATGTTTTTTTTATATAAAGTTCTTCAAAATTGTTGTTGTAACTATCTTTCTCTAAACATGAGAGAAAAAAGAATAGGATAAAAAAAAGAGAATCTAAATCCTATATTTATTAATTACTGATATTGTCAACATTGTGCAGAATGAAACAAAAAAATGGAAGAGTCAAACCGAGGCATCACTCCGGTTTAAGAAAAAAAAACCCATTATTACACGCAATAAAAGTGTGGTCCTTAACAAAGCAACACCAGTATCTAAATCCATGTACCCGAATGTTTTACCTAGTAGTAAAACATACTTAACTTACACGCAGATAACTAGCAATGAGATCCAGAAAGGAAAAAACACAATAGAGAACTAAAGCAACATGTTTTTTCACATGGGTTCCACTAAGATTCTTCATTAAAATATTTTCAGAATCCTAGTGGTGCTCCCATGGTAAAAATAGAATTTTTTTTATGCCTACTTGGCCATTCTGAAATTACAAACATAAGATTAACTATCTGGGATTAATGTTTAATATCCTATTCTGATATGTTAAACAAGAATTTTGGAAGAGATGCAATTCGAGGAAGATTAAGAAGCAACTCGCCAAAAGAGTCTTTCCTGGACATGCCTGGTGCCTGCTTGCAGCCAGAAACATCTCTCGAGTCATCTTCAGCAGCCTTGATATCTATTTTGAATTTGTTGGCCTGCATTGACTCAATATCGTGACTAAGTTGAGAACTTTTTCCATCATTCGGTCCATCAACAGAGGTAGTGCCGTCATGTGGATTTGGCACTGCAGCAGGATCCTTTTGCAGAAGACAACAAAGAGAATTGACCCTTGACATAAGTGATTTTTCGTCTGAAGTTATTGCAACCTGATTGTCATTAAGCAGATGCTGTGCTATGTCCTCCAGCATTTTCTGGCACTCCAATTTGTCATCAGTAAGGGATGAATTCCCAGATATTATTTCTTCAATCTGACCAAATAAATCACTCACTGACATAGAAGGACGGAGCCCAGGCAGTTTTATCTGATCCAAGTTTCTAGGGTCTTTTGAATCAGCTTCAGAATTTAAAGTCCCTTCTGTTGCACGATAGTCCATGACTTCTTCGTTAAATGATAAACAAAAAAATAAGTTAGTACAAAGCACATAATGTGGAAATAAAAGGCAACTTTAGATACTGAAACACGGATTAATAAATAAGCCAAAGAAAATGAACAGTTACTTTAAGTTCATTATGAAGCCATGTAGATGCTGAATAGACAGAGCTTGTACTGATGAAAAATGATATTCATCGAGCTAAACACATTGAACTGATGATGAAATTAACATATAAAAACAGCATTGATGGATTTGTGGAACCAAAACAGATTTTATAATTGTACTTATATTTGACAAATGTTGGAAGAGAGCTTCCTATCAGCAGACCAGAGCTTCTTGGTACCACAAACCATGTTATTTTATATCTGACTAACTCTAACACACAGAGAAACTCTCTCTCGCTCTCTCCCACCCACACTTGAGGAATTTTAGAAGGGGGAGTGGGTTGTTAAATGAAGTAACAGGTCCAATAACAAAGCCAATAAAAATCAGAGCCAATTTCTTTTAGTACCTGAACTGGTGGAAGGTGCTTCACAGGGCACACTGTCTAAGGTAATGCCAGAAGGATCACTGTGCTCAATCGTGAACGATGGTGACAGGGATGAATTAGGAGATCCTGTATTCTGAAAACCAGACATTGCTGATCCTTTGGCATTGACTTGATGCAAATCACAATCTTTCAGAATATCAGGGTTCTCCAAAGCAGCACTTGGTGGATCAAAATAAGGTGAATCCAATATTATCATTGGCTGTTGGCTTAAGAACTTAAGACGTAAGTCACACTGGATGAGCTTTTCAAAATGCTTGGTTAACATTCCTTGTGGACATTGCAAAAAATGCTGCCTACAAATTACAAAATCACAAAATGAAGTTCCAAACATCACATTCAAGTAAATATAGGAGTAGAATATAAACATACAGTGCCAGTCCAATGCAATGTAAAAACAAAACTATAAATAGTGAATTGCGGAAAATAGCAGAACACCATAAATCCGCCAAATGAGATAGTAGATAGTGTTGCGGGCAAATAATAGATGCCACATAGTAGTTGAAGTAAGTCAATTAATTGAAAGGTTTACGTTTATGGTTGAATATATGAGTAATAGTCACCAAATCTTCCATTTTCCATTACAAAATGAAAATATTTGGAACCCAAGCAGATTCTTCAGTTTTATTCTTTTAAAAACAAACCTAAACCTCTTTTCCACTATTGCCACTACATCAACTAGTGGAAACTGGAATAACGGCTGATATTGCCGTTATAGCAAAATAGCATAGCACCAGTTTTCATAGCGGATTCATCAAAATCTGTTACGATATAGTGCTGCTATTGCTGGAAATCAGTCGCTAATGTTTTACAAAGGTTAAATGTTGGTTCTCCTGCTCAGTTTATGAGAAACCAACAAAACCATATCAGAGGACAACTGTAAAAAGAATATACCTGTGTTTGCTGGCCTGTCCATCAGTAAAATCTGATGTTGATTGCCACAGTGTGTGCTTTCTAGGCTGAGGATTAGTCTCCCTAAAGAAAAGAGGATGTCTACCAACCTGCAATACACAGAAAATCACCGATAAATTAATGAACACTATACAATTACCCATGCATAAGGGTTTGCATATTGAAGAACTAGCGAAGTAGCTAACATAGATGAAAAAAGGACCATAAATTACCACTACAGTCAATGAGCTAGGTCCATCCTCAGGACAATTTGCTTTCAGTGCCATGATATCTGACCATTGGATTTCTATCTTACTCTTCAGTTCACCCTCAAGAACTTCCCAAACCAGCTTATGTTTGGCAAAGTAACACTTTGCCACTAAGTCACCCTCGTACTTTGATTTATACTGCAATAAACACAACATTGACCGGAGTTAAATTCATTGAAATATATATATATATATATATATATATATATATATATATATATATATATATATATATATATATATATATATATATATATATTTTTTCCAAAACACGAATCGTATGAAAAATCTTAAATATACCTCCCAGGAACCGATTCTTAAAAGGGTAGCAGGAAAATTTGAAGCCTTGAGCTTTTCATTAGAGCCTGAAGCAGCAGCAGCACCCCGAGTCTCCTTTTTCAGTCCAGAGTTTAAATGATCACTTTTCGTATTTGCAGCATCACTATTATTCCCTTTAGAAAGCATCGTCTCTATCAAATCTAAAAACGAATGGCTCTTCTTGAGACGTAATCCCAAAGGGCTAGGCTCATCAAGTATACTATTCTCTATCGCAGAAGAACTCAAAGATCCATCATTCGAAACACTCCATGGCTAAACAACACAATAACCATAAAAAACATAATTAGAAAAAGGAAAGTAACAAGACTAATTCAAAAATCCAAACAATAATTAGAGAGAGGTGACAAACTTGATGCGAAGAGGATGAAATTTTGCAGCGTTTGTTGAGAGGAGCGTGTTCTTCTTCAATCGAATCCTCGATCTCAAACTTCACCTTCATCGGCACCTTTTCACGATACGACGCCGATTCTGAACGAAGATTCCTAGAACCAATTGTGTGTACCATGAATCACGAAATTGAATAACGCAGTGGAGTAGAATTGACGAGAAGTCAACAAATCGGAGGAGAAATCCGAGGAGGTTTGTACGGGGGAAAAAACCGAAACCCTAACAGAAACAGAATTGAAAATGAAAATTGTGAATCGATGTTCGATAGTTATGATGAGATGCTAGAAAGGAAAGGGGAAGGGTGTACAATATAAATAATAACCGTATGCACGTGATCGAGCGAGTGTCACGTGCGTGATTGTTTCCGTGTGAGTTGGCAGACACGTATGAATTGGATGGATATAGGTGGGTCCCATTTTTCTTCACCTTTACGGCCGGCAAATTACTTAACGAGGATTCATTTTTTTTTTTCTTATGCCAGTGGATTCATATTCTTATTTGGTACTATTAAATGTACCCGATTTCCTACCTTAAATAAATTGATTCGTAAATAATACTATCAATTTTGGGCTAAATAACATGTATCAATTTTGGATTTTTTTTTTGTTTTAGATTTTTCTTTTTTATGGTAAATTTAGAATTGGATTTAATGATGAAAATAGGATAGAGACAAATAAAATAAAAAGTTTGATAAAAATAAAATAAGATATAAACATGATAGAATTTTATCATATTTTATGATTTACATGCATCTAGTAAGAAACTAGATATATTTTTTTTTCTTAAGAAATTAGATCTCTATATATAATCTAATATATTAGATGCGAATGCACATTATAATAATTTTTTTCATTAAAATTATAATTAAAATTCAGAATAAAAAATCACTCAATAATCAAATAGACTATTCATTTATTCAATATTATATTCAAAACACCATTTCTACAAATTCAATTTCTCTTTTATTTAGGTATAGGGTTGAGAATGGTGTGGCCCATTTTTTAGCTTAGTATGTATTTAATAACTTTGTAGGTGCGGATAGATAATACTCTTTTAATTCTTGTTTTGCTAAGGATTAGGGTTCCTTTAGGCTTTATTTTTTTCAATATACGAGATATTATTTAAAAAAAAAGATAAAATAAAGATTTTAAATGATTCCACAAGCATAAACATTTATGAGTCAATAAATCACGATAACAAATAAAAATTATCTATTATCTATCTATTTTATTCTATAAAACAAAATTAATTTAATATAAATATTTATCATATGTATCAAACACAAAATGTATGATTGTATGTTTAAATTAATTATAATTTAAATAATTATGACATTGTCCCAAAAAAATTTTAATGTGAGATTAATATTTAAATATGACAAAATATTGAATAGGTAATATAAATTCAAATCAAATCATATACGGTACATATGAATCCAAATATAAATATTGATATAATTAAATGCACTAAACAAAATTATATATATATATAAAAAAATATTAACAATGGTATGATACTATATTATATTTATAAATAAATAAAAGTAAATGAGATGAAATAAAATATATTTTTCATCATAATATATAAGTTACATATGATCACTTAAAAGAGTTATATGATTTTTTTCTTTTAATCATGAT
>JBBPBO010001985.1:1722990-1746262 GCA_037974295.1 Cicer cuneatum
TATAAAACTCATCTAATTTAATATGCTTTTATATATATATATATATATATATATAAATGCTTCTTATATTTTGAAAACATATTAATTTAAGATGATATTGTGTGGATGTGTATCTAATACATTCAAATTAATACTATATGTATAAATAAAATAAATAATCATTAAAATAGTTTGAATGGTAAATCTTATAATGTTATGTGGATAAAATACTTTACTAGAAAAATAAAGAAATGTTAGTATGTCATTGAATATATGGATGTTTATCTACTAAAGTCAAATTAATACTATAAATCAAATATATAATACTTAAAATATCACACTTGAATGATAAATCTTATAATGTTAAGGGAATAAAAATATTTAACTAGAAAAACAAATGAGATGTCAGTATGTCATGAATATGTAGAATAAATACCTTTTATCATTTTTGAAATTTGAACCATCTTAAATAATTTAATATATTATGTTGTTATCATTGCCCTCACCACCACCACAACTGTCATCACTAAGAGTTTGATTAATTTCAAAATTCAAATTTCAATTTGAACACAATCAAAATCATATTTAATTTAGTCACTTAGTATCAATTTTAAGTTATATTATGATTTTAATTATTATACGTATTGTTTACTAGAGCTTGACTTTTTATTTTATTAAAAAAAAGAGCTTGCCTTTTTAATTAATAGACCAAATTTTAAATCACCAAACGTAAATTTTAATTCTTATTTCTTTATTATTAATTATATTCTCACGTAAAAAATTATAAAGTATAATTTCAATCAAGAATATAAAACGTACTTAGATATAATAAAATCTTCAATAAATTGGTGAGGTTAAAAGATAATAAAATAAATAAATAAATATAATCATATCAATATTTTATAACAATTATCCAACCACAGTATAACAAGATATAGTAATTTCCTTAGTATGAATGATTTTGAAAAATATTATCGATTATGTTTTACCAATTCAAAAAAATTGGGTAGCCGATCCGAGATAAAATATAGTACCTACAATGCAACCAAAGAAAAGAAATTTTATACCTTGGATGTTGCTTCTTGGAAATTATGAGCATTTCAAAGTTTCTATTTTATATTTAATTATATATTTTAAAAGTTTATTATACCTTCATTTAAAAGTATTTAATAAAGTTTATATTTCAAAAGTTTATAAAAATGTATCGTGTTGATCTACTAAATAAAACTTTTGATTTGACGGTTAGATCAGAAAAATTCCTCAAATTTATTATCTAGAGTGTATGTGTGTGTACATATATATTGCTAAAATGTCGTAAAACATTAACAACAACCTATCAAAAAATTATTAACAACATGAATATATTTGTTTTTGCATAATATGAAACTTGACAGGAAAACTCGATCGACCCAATTTGAAATTATCAAACTTCTAAACTTATATGTTACCAAATAGTTTATGGTGACCACATGATTCGCCACAAAACAAATGCTGCGCTTAACAGGAAGATAGAAAAAAGTGAATAGTAGAAATTGCAATGATGAAATACAAATTGTTATTGCCTGATATAGGAGGTAATGATATTTCCAACGGCAAAAACTACCTCAATTCATTTGTAAAATAAATAAAAACATTCAAATGGTGTTAAAGCAAAAAACAACATACCTTTTCAGGAGGTAATAATACTTCCAATGGCAAAAACTACTTCAATTCATTTGTAAAATAAAACAACATTCAAATGGCGTCAAAGCATAATGGAGACATCACAAATCAGTAGACTGAATGCTGCTAGATTCATGACTTTGATTTACAAACTCGACATTTATGTAGCTTTTCTGTTTACTTTCAGATATGGCAATGCTCTAATCACATTGTCATAGTCACTCCTGTCGACCTGGATCTGTGCACAGACAGTTAAAAAAAATGTTAGACATGAGAAAACCGATCCTATAATTTAATGTGAGTGTATTTCAGAGCAGAATAAGAAAATTCCCTAAGATGGTGTCTGGTAGAAATAGATTAAAGCAAAACTGAAAAGACCATATTTTAGTTGAAATTCAAGTGCTGGATTTCTCTAATGAGGTTAATGTTCAATTTGTGTCTCAAAAAACAATCTAACTTGAATGCCACTACAGTGACATTACTTCAATTGATAATGTCAACTAGTTTATCATGTTCTAATGACTTTACTTTGATGCACACATTTCATAGAAAGCTGTATTTTATCACTTCACTTAAATTTATAGATAAAATTTAAGCGACAGATATTTTCGGAGTAGACAAGTGAATTGTGGATGTTTTGTTAAGATTACGAGATAACAATTGAAAATATGCAACTTGAAAATACATCCCTCAAGGCATTTGAGTGATTTCTTTAGTCTGTTATTTTTGCTTTGCAAGTCCTGATTCACAAATTTTTAATGACATAAAGATGCCCTATAAGGTTGCTTTTTACACATATCCAGTTCAAATCCATTCTTTAATAGCTATTAATTTAAAGTATACACATTGTATAGATCACTCAAAGATAATAGGGAATAATTCCCTTGAATACAAACAATCAGCAGAGAACAGAGATTTGAGGCCCTGCCACCTTCCCAAAGGTCCAAAGGCCCCTACTGCTTCCAATTGACAGGATAGATCACTCTCTAAGGCTTATTTCCTAATTAACCAACTCACTAACTTACTCTTGTTAAGCTATTAACATAACATATGAAGCACTCTCTAAGGCTTCATTCAGTCACACATATGAGGCAAATAAAAAGTTTTGAGTAGAATGAATCATTGTACAGTGTTTTTAATATCTGCTACTGAGTGCTACAAACAACGAGTAAATTCCACATTCTCATACAATAACTACCTGACCAAGGAAGCCTATAACCAAGTATCTCTGTGAGAAACAAGAAATGCACATTCTTGATATGAATTTGGAATTTGGTTTAATCTTAACAGTAGAATTGCACAAAATTAGAAATCATCAAGAGAGAGAAAAAAGATTAAGGACCAAACTCAATCATGTGATAATTGATAATTCATAGGATAGGCTGGGGAAAGGCAAACTCTTTCTTAGCTTGTTTGAAGACCTTTCTACTAAGTTGACGCATAAGATCAAAATCGCTTTCAGAGTATCAACATATATAGACATGGAAAACAATATATATTAACTACTAGAGCTACTTAATTTATATTAACTACACATTGTAGATTTTTTTTGTTGGTACACAAGTGCATAATATAGATGTTTTAATATTATAACTTGTATTTATCCTCATGTAACATGCAGAATAGAGAGAAGACAGGGAGACAGAATTTATCTTCCAACTTTTTCATCTATTCCCGTTTCCTGAAAGTCACCTCCATCCAGAAATCTCACAACCCAACAAAAGCAAAAAGGTAAGACACTTAATAACACAGTGAACGCAATGTTGTCAAATAGCGGCTATAACGGTGTTATAGTACAACGGAATTTGAACAAATCGCTATTGTTCTGCGATACGCTTTTTAGTACAAAATATTGTCCAATAGTCGCGATATTGGCACTATAGCATAGCGGAAGTAGAACAAATCTCTATTTTCCACAATCCGCAATTGACAACACTGATTGATAAGATGTAATCAAATTCTTGAGATCAAAATAACACAATTATAAAGCCCAAATACTTAAAAAATGGAGAAGCATCAGTGCCCAACGCATATCCAATACCGTACGTGTGTGATGCTTCTCAATACATACATACATATATTTTAATTCTTTTAGGAAATATTTTCACCGGTACTTCTCAGATACATATTCGATACTTCTTACCAACTATAGACATAATTGTCTTCTTCTGGATACCATACGTCTTCAATATGTCTTACTAACTAAAGACACAAAATTGTTTGTCTTTTGTTTCACATTCATAGTAGAAATATGATATTCTAATATATATATATACCTACGTGTTATGATCACAAGTATTTGACATTCCAAATAACCAAGGTCAATAACAGCAAACAAATACCAGATTACAAGCATAACAGGCAATTAGTTTGAAAGGATATGAAAACAAAGCAATCCTCTTTGGCAATGAATTAGGTTTAGATTGATGTTGATAATATTCATATTCAAATTCAAATATAATTAAAGCATGAAGCGTGTTAAAAATGAACGAACCATTTTGGAGAGTCGCAATTTCCTCTTGTTATTCTTTTTGTAGAGCAAATGTTGCTTTCCTGCTCTCCTACGCACGATCTTGCCACTACCGGTTACTCTAAATCGCTTTGCTGATGCCTGTACAAAAATCAAATTCAACTAAAAATAAAAAATTGAAGCAACGAAGTGTGAGAGAGAGGATAGGACCTTGTGAGTTTTAATTTTGTAGCCTTTTGCGGATACAATTGTGAGAGAGCGAGAAGGAGAATTAACAGTGGCGAGTTTTCGGTAAAGAAATGGAGCGGAAATGGTTCCAGACCAACTGAGTTGGAGCGAGTTGACATTATTGGACAAAGGCAATTTAACTGAACTGTAAGAGACACGTGTAGATGAAGATGGTGCTGCGAGCCTAAAGCCGAACGAGGAAAATGTGGCCGTTGCGCAAGCCAACGCCATATTTCTGTGTTTTCTGTTAAGAATGAATGAGATTACTACTCTCGGTTGTGGATAAAGAAGATGATGTTGATTTTGTGGATACAGGTAGACTGCTAATGGGCTTCACGGTTTCTTATGTTTGAGTTTTGGGCCTTCACTTTTTTGTTTGGTTTTCTCTACGGGCCTCAAAATCATGTCCTACCCTACAAAAGGAAACATGTCTTTGGAAGGAGGTTTATACCATGCACCCCCACCCTATACCTCCCAAATTCAGAAACCTCACAAATCCACAGATTCCCTCAATACAAATACATTGACGCTGTTCGTTGGCTTCCAGTTCTATCCGCATTCAACCGATTCGCGGTTCTCGCTTCCTTCGATTACGATTCCGATCTCTCTTCCATCGAAATCCACTCTTTCAAACCTAACCCACTCCCCTTTCCTTTTCCTCGATTCCATTAAGCTCTCTGAAACTACGAGATATACTCCAATCTAATCGGTGAGCCTTTTTCTCCTTTTCAATCCAATTTATTTTATACTCAATTTTTTAATTGTTTCTGTAATAACATGAATTTCGATTTCGTTCTGTTAACATTTTTAAACAAATTCACTTTCAGCAAAACAAAATTATGCTTTTTTTTTTCTTTTCAAGTATTGAATTTCATGGTCAACTTTGTATAGCGGGTCAATCAACTTCCACCTTTTTCACTTGATCTTCTGTTTGAGTTTATCACTTAGATTCTATGGCACCAACTTTTCTTAGAATAAAATTCACTAGTGTTTAATTGATTGATTTTCTTGTGATTCATGTGTTGATCTTGATGTTATGCTTCTTCTCATCTACTTATTTCCATACTGATTTAACCCGATTACTTACGTTTTATGACCGGTTTTCTTACGTTTGATTTTGTTACCTGCGCGCGTTCTTTCTTTTGCCGCCCGGCCTATCTTTCTCTTATTCCAAATTTATTTATTTAAAATATACAAGGTAGACAGATATTGATATCGAATTATCAGCTAACATTATGTTTAAATTCTCTGTGACGTGTAAATTATAAGTGTGAAGAAGCTTAGGCCGCAATCGTATATGATCATACATAAAGTTTTTTTTTGTTTAGTAAAAAGTTTTTTTTCAACTGGTCTCACTATTCTCTCTCTTTTTACTAGACTCACTATTCTCCTTTTAATTCTACTTGGTTTAATAACTAAAATCAAATTATATTTATAATAAGAATTGGTTTAATAACTAAAATCAAATTATATTTATAATAAGAATGATGTGTCATTTGAGGAATTTGTTTGCCTAAAGTTCCAAAATATCTTTCATTAGACAACCCCATATATCACATTAAATTGGAAATTTGACAAAATTAAAGAAAAGAAAAACATAAAATTAAGAATAATTAATATTTTTAAATCTAAGTTTAAAGTGTTCGAAAGAAAATATGATATAATAGCAGTATGTATAATGTATTATTTATATTTGTTATATTATTTGGAAAGAAAATAATATGAAAATGATTGGAACGGGTGTAGCGGAGGTAATAAAAACACAAAAAAGAGTGTGGAAATTGATTTGTTTTGAAGAGGGAAGTTTGATTTGGGATTTTGGAGCGAGAGAAATGGAAAAGGGCGGGGCGGCAAGGATAGACCTAAAGCGAGAAGCGACGGAGGATCTAAGCGGGCGTGTTCATCTACTTCCCTGTTGCATCAAACACGATGGTCCCACCGACGTTTCTCACTATTTCAAACCTAAGTCCACAGGCATCGTCGGTGAAGACGGTTTACCACTACAGCAATCACATTTTAGAGGCAGGTTACTCCAAGGAACTACTTTCCCTCTTCCTCATGGTTACTCTGGTTCGTACTATCTCAATTATTTTCTCTCTTTCTTTCCATATTTTCTCTCTATCTCATTATTATGATGCCTCTGTTCGTTAGGTTTTGTCTTGGGAAACAAAACTTCGCGTAATAAATCCGATGAAAACTCTAATTCTTGGGAGACAAATGCTACTTTTCAAGATATTACGTATTGGAACCACGACTACGCTCCTTCGCAGAATGATGATTTCGTCCGTGCTTTCCATTGGCTCACCCTTGCAAATGCTGTAAGTTGTTTTATTCTATCAAACGCGATTATCGACACTGATTATCAGTGACGACATGTCAGTGTCATGTTTGTGCCGGTGTCTGCATCGGCGTTTCATAAGTAGTAGATTTTTATTGGAAGTGATTATGATTTTGTGAGCTATTTACTAGACATGTTAAGTAGAAATGTGTTTTGTAGTATTTAAACAAATAAGCAGATGAATTTCTTGGTGTCGCCTTTTTTTCATAGTGCATATGAATCTGTTAAACGCTACTGCTACTCAAAGATGAATTTCTCATGCACCAATCACGCAGTCAACTAGAAGTATATTTAGTGTTTGCCTAAATCTTGTTTGTTAGAATTATGTTAATGTTGAGGGGTAGTCATCTTGGAGGATGTCATATTGTAAGTAAGAAGAACTTTCTCTATTTTCTCTTTTTATTTCTCAGTTCATCATATTCCAGAGACAGATAGTGTGGACTTGGAATGTGCTTGGCTGATGATTACCTCAAGGCAAGGCCTAGAGACGAGTAAAGATCCTCTTCATTTGGCAAAATAAATTGAGGATTACATAACTATAGTTTTGGATGTATAAAAACACATATTTTAAGACTTGTGACATAATTAGACTTTTAAAGGCCCAAAACCATATTAATGGAGCCTTCCGATGTTTTAGAAAACGGAGAGGATCCCTTATCTTGGCCACTTAATTTTCAGTTATATTGTCTTTCTTTGATTACACATTTCAATTGCCTGCATGTTAGGAATCAGGGGAACAAGGCAGTCTTTGTGTTTTGTGTGCTTGCTCTCTTAAGTCAGGCATGGCTATTCTTGTTGGGTAGGGGATATAGCAAAAAATATGTCCCTTCTTGATGTATTTGCTTTTGATTGGAATTAATCCATTCAAAGTTATGGAACAAGTTTTGATGGGGACAAAGACACTTGTGTTTGCATCATTCTGATTTCTGTGCATCATTGAGGTTCCCTAACTAGATATTTGCTTGTTACTTCAGCTGCATAGTCCTGTGACACCTGAGGAGTTAGAGTCATCATCTTTCATACTCTAGAGGGACAATTACACTCCTTACAAAAGGCTGAAGCCGACGAGCCGCCATCATATTTTCAGTTAATTTACCCATGTAATTTGTGCTTTTGCTGTATGTTGTCTTCAACAGTCCCCATATACTTCCCATTTTATACCATCCTATTTGTTTTTAACAATTTGTATCATATCATAGATGGAAAACTTACTGTCTCTAATAGCACATCATGTCTAGTCTCTATCTACTAATGGAGGAGGATAACTTGTAATGTGCATGCCTATCACTATCAGAATCATACATAATTGTGGAGGCATGGTGAAGACGAGCTCAAAGACCTCGAAGCTTTTATGGATGATGGTTGGTTTCTTGAAGAGTGTTCTCAGGAGCCAGCTTTATTATTCTTGTTTTCTTCGTTAAATTAATAGTGACTCTTGTTAACTTACTTTTCCTTTTTTATTTGGAAAGACACGTGTTAACTGTGTTATACTGTATTACTACCAACTTACCTATTGTGTTTGTGCCATGGAAACGGAGTGAGGAGTAGTTCTGACTGTGTGAGAATTGTTGGGGCCTCAATACTTTAAAACTTAATTTTTCCAATGACTGCGTCCACATTACAACAATGGATCGTTTGTATGTTATGAATTCTGAATATTATTTGGTTCTCTAGTCCTCTGTGCCAATTAGATTCCGTTCTTAATGATGGCCAGAGTATAACCGGGCAGCTGAAAAAAACTGTAAAAGGAGTTGGAAAAGAGGATTAAAGAGAGTAGTCACTGATCATGAAGGTAGTGATTATGTATCTGCTTCCAGTGGTTGCTTTGTAGCCTTTTAAGATTAATGGCTTGCATATAGTGGTTCTGTCATTTGAACTTTGAAGTAATAAGAGGGCGTGTAGCTAGAAAAGAGGACTTTCTAGACATCAAGATGCTTATTTTTTATTTCCACTTCATCTACTTAGGTTTGAAATTGTGAGAAACGTCGGTGGGACCATCGTGTTTGATGCAACAGGGAAGTAGATGAACACGCCCGCTTAGATCCTCCGTCGCTTCTCGCTTTAGGTCTATCCTTGCCGCCCTGCCCTTTTCCATTTCTCTTGCTCCAAAATCCCAAATCAAACTTCCCTCTTCAAATCAAATCATTTCCAAACTCTTTTTTGTGTTTTTATTACCTCCGCTACACCCGTTCCAATCATTTTCATATTATTTTCTTTCCAAATAATATAACAAATATAAATAATTATACATACTGCTATTATATCATATTTTCTTTCGAACACTTTAAACTTAGATTTTAAAATATTAATTATTCTTAATTTTGTTTTTTTTTCTTTAATTTTGTCAATTTTCCAATTTAATGTGATATATGTGGTTGTCTATAGAAAGAAATTTTGGAACTTTAGGCAAACAAATTCCTCAAATGACACATCATTCTTATTATAAATATAATTTGATTTTAGTTATTAAACCAAGTAGAATTAAAAGGAGAATAGTGAATCTAGTAAAAAGAGAGAGAGAATAGTGAGACCAGTTGAAAAAAAACGTTTTACTAAACAAAAAAAAACTTTATGTATGATCATCTACGATTGCGGCCTAAACTTCTTCACACTTACAATTTACACGTCACAGAGAACTTAAACATAATGTTAGCTGATAATTCGATATCAATACCTGTCTACCTTGTATATTTTAAATAAATAAATTTGGAATAAGAGAAAGATAGGTCGGGCGGCAAAAGAAAGAACGCGCGCAGGTAACAAAATCAAACGTAAGAAAACCAGTCATAAAATGTGCGTGATCGGGTTAAATCAGTATGGAAATAAGTAGATGAGAAGAAGATACAACGACATCTGGTATAATGATCCCACCCACATTTGCCAATGAATACATTTGTAGTTAAAATGGGTGAAAGTATTTACGGCCTCTTTTAAGTCTCTCTCACACATGCTGCTAATGCTACATATTTTGCAATCCGCCAATTCCAAATCCATTTTCTTTAAAATAAAGGCTTTACAAAAGGAACATAATACTTGGGTCCATAAAGAACCCACTAATAATCTGTTAAAAGCTCCAGTTCTTGCATCAGATACAAAATCTACCCCTTTCTGAATTCTGAATTTCAAGCCACGAGAGTACAAACAAGACTGTTAATGTTATTGTCTTGTCAATATGGCTACTGCTTCCCATTCTAAACTACATATCACATCCTGCATGGAAACAACAACATCATCAGAAATGAAAATTTCACCTTAAAGCAACTCTCTTTAGAGGGTTAAGTGAGTTTTTTTTTAAAAAAAGTTAAGTGAGTATTATCAACCATTGATAACAAATCAAATGTTATCCTCATTATATCACATTTCTCTCCCTAGTACTAAATAAATAGGCCATTTGGTCAGGTTTTTCTTTTTTTGGAAAAAAAAGAACTACAAGAAAACACCATCAAATCAGTTCCATAAAATACAAACAATTTAGCCGCCCTCACTTACCAATGGATTATGTCGATCAATATTGAAGCTATTGATGGCGCAAGGTTCTGCCAGCAACTCAATAGGTTCCTCACCTAAGCAATGTAAGAATACACCATCAGATTCACCAAATCAATTCAACTAAGTAGTTGCAATTTGTTTGGAGGTGGGAGTGTAAAATTTATTCCTGATGAATTGGCAATTTTAACATGTTGCAAATTGCAGCAAACATATATATACCTTGTTCAATCACGCCAAGAATTCCATCCTCTGAACATATCATGGAAGGCAAAATCCGAGTAGACGAAGTGTTTGATTTTATGCAACGATCATACTGAACCTCCCAAACCTCACTTTCAGATATTGACTGGACTGCAGTGTTGCCATCCCCAGCTCCTGTTCCGGATAATATAATCGGTTGTTGCTGCCACCTAAGATCCCAGGCCAAAACAGTACCTAAGGAGCCACCAGCCTGAGAGAGAACATCATAATAATTTCAGAAACAGCGAAAGCATACAAATAAACTGTAAAAGCACTAATCACAGAGCTACTCAGCTCTCTAAACCATTTATCTGAAGAAATCTTATCCAAGAAAACGAGAATCATTCAAATTCAATAGGTACTTATGACAAAACAGTTATTATTGCAGAAATGAAATACTAACTGTCATAATGTCCTTAAACTGGCCTTAATTTTTGTTGTATGATAAATAAAGAACATTAGCAATATATATCACAAATGAGCTTTTTTACTTGTCCTATCATAATGTCACGTTCATATTTTCAATTTTAGCACGCTATTGCACCCTAAGGGTTTGGCGATTTGCAGATTTGGTTGATATTTAACGAGTACTCTAATGAACATACAGAAGCATCCACGAGCATTAATCACACATGCAGACACTGCTGGCAAAGCTGCAGGATAGGCCAGTAAGGGGGTATGAAACTATTTTCCAAACAATTGGTTGGATAAATTTCTTAAAGACTTGTGAGCTGCATAAATTGAAATCAGCTTCTTTATGACTTTTATCCATAATCAATCATTTATTATTCAACTTCTCCACAAATATCTTTAAGCTTATACAAACTTCTTTATAATCACAAACTTATTTTAATCAACAAACTAATGACTTCATCTAAATTGGACCAAAATCCAAAATCAGTGCTGCTCCAAACTCTAAAAGAAAGAAAAAAGTAAATATAACAAGAAATGCGGACTTGGGCATAGCATAGCAATGTTACCAGACAAGTATGCTTTCTTGATGGATGAATGTCAATAGAGTGCACTATCCCAGAAGTCAAATTTTATCCCTGCAACAAAATCAACCACACAGTAAGTAGTAACTCTAATATTTTCAACAGGATAAACAGTTTAATTAAGTGCTTGTTGTGTATAAGTCACAAGCTGTTTTTATAAGTTATCTTGAAAAGTTTATAGAATAAGGTGAAAACAACTTATCAACACACGTCATAAGCTCTCGTAAGTGCTTATGGGAGAATATAGACCCAAATAAACTACTCCAAAAATGTCCTAAACCGGTAGTTAAAGAGTTACTCTCAACTCAAGGCTTGACATTTTTCTTACCAGTTACCCTTAAACTGAGAAACCGGACCTCCCGGTTTTCTCTTGTCCCACCAATGAAGGCCAAATCCATAACCACCGGTAGCAAACTCCACCGGCGAAGCCCACTTCACCGCCGTGTACGACACCAATCCACCGCTATCAAACAATCTACGATAATTCAAATTCGAATTCCCAACAGTAACCAAGTTCACCCTCCCATCATCCCCAACGGTAACACACTCCACACCACCGTCCATCAAATCAATACAAGACTCAGAAACAGAATGAAGCTCATCCTCAGGTACAGATACCTCCGATTCAAGCGTCGCATCGGATGAATCAGCGAACAAGAAGTGGAGTGAGCCGGAGGAAGTAGAGGCGGCGATTACTGTTTTCTGAAGGAACTGAGAGGCTTTGAGGGAAGAGATTCGGGAAAGAGAGTTCCATGAAGACTGGGATTCGAAGGAGAGTGGGTTAGGTTTGAAAGAGTGGATTTCGATGGAAGAGAGATCGGAATCGTAATCGAAGGAAGCGAGAACCGCGAATCGGTTAAATGCGGATAGAACTGGAAGCCAACGAACAGCGTCAATGTATTTGTATTGAGGGAATCTGTGGATTTGTGAGGTTTCTGAATTTGCCGTCACTGCCATGGCCAGGGTTTTTCTGCATCAACAACGTATACATGCAATTCGCACAAACGAGATGTGGTAGGAAATAGGAGCATGTTTTTGAGACTAAAATACCCCTTATGATTCGACTTATTTACTCCTTCCTGTGTTTACATTAAAATTTCGAGGGTTAATAGGGTTTTTTCATCTAATTTGGGATAGATCTAGATTTAGGTTTTGTTTTGCAAAAATAGCCGTTGAATTAGCTATACTATATTAAAATTCAATCAAGATAATAAAAATGAAAAAAAAAAAGTTATAATTTTCAAACACTATATTTCGTGAGAAAAATAATTATTAAACAGAATCATTAGTTTAAACGCTATAACTCGTGAAAAAATAAATAAATAAATAAACGCTATAACTCATGAGAAAAATAATTATTAAATAGAGTCATTAGTTTAAACGCTATAAATTATTCACAATTTTTTGTTTTGTCAAATAATAATTTAGTCTCTTCAAATTTTGTTATTTTATTTATTCCTATAATTTGATATTCTTGTACTTTAAATCTATATTAAATATTTGTCCATCCAAAAACATTGATATGATATGTTAAGACAACAATTCTATAAAAAAAAATACATTTTTTTATACATAAGATTTATTAAATAAAAAAATTATTTTTCTTATTCTTCCTTTTTAATTTTCTCCTCTTCAACTTCAACCCTACCACTACAATACAAGGTCTTCATCCAAATCCAAAATCTTGAAATCAATAACTTCCATTCAAATCCATTACATGGTGATATGATATAGATTTACACACTGCAGAGGAAAATAAATTATTAAAGAATCTTGAATCAAATTATTAAATTGTTATTATTTTTTAATGTCTTCCACAATTTAGTCTCTTTACATTTAACTTTTATTATGAGTAAATCTACAGCTCCTACTAGGTAAGGAAGAGAACAACATCAAAATAAAGACATAATTTTAAAAAATAAAATGAGGGAAACACGAAAAATAGAATGAGAGATAATTGTTTGAATGAACAAAGTTTGACAAGTAAGTCCACACAACAAGTTGTTTATCTCTAGTTATGAATAACTAAAGCGTCCCAATTTCGAGCACTGAGGAGAGCAAGCATGTCGACCAGGAATGACTACATAAAGAGAATACATGTTGCCTTTATTAAGAATGTCAAGAGCCATTGATGATTCCATCTCAAAAATAAAGTGTCAATATATAATTTGTGAGCAAGAGTAATATCACGATAGAGGGTCCAAAGTTCAGCATTAATTATATTTGATGAGCCAAGTAAGCCACGAAAACCAATTATATAATGGCCAAATTGATCATAAAGCAAGTCCTCGCATGCACAAAAGTTTGATGAAGCACAACGAGAACCATCTCCACTGAATTTGACAATATCATGGGGAGGTAGTTTCCAAGCAATATAGATCTCTATCAGAACACATGGTAATTTGGAAGAGGCTTTGAACAATCATGAATAATAAAATCAACATCACTTCTAACTCAAAGTAAGAGGCAAGGTTCAATCTCCGTTTTCATCTTAAAAATGACATAATTATAGTATTTCAAAAGAACTCGTGAGCTAATAGATTTTATTTATTTTTTCATCTACTTTTTTCTTTTTATGTGTATATTAAAAAAATTCTCATGTATTTTTCTTTCTCTTTAAATAATAAAAAATCTCACATTATTATTTCATGTGTAAATGATAAGAAATCGTACATTATTCTTTTACGTACAAATCATGTCTTCTTATGTGTAAATCATACGTGAGAAAATTCATTTTCATTCTAAATCATGACCAGATAACACTTCCTAACATTATATTCTACCCATATTAAATAAAAGTGGGTGTCCACGTTAATGTTTACTAAAAATTTATAAAAATACAAAAATTGAACCCTACTATAACATGGTTAATTTAATTTTTGGTTAATAAATTGAGTTTTTTCAGCAATAAATCATAAAATCTGAAAAAATATCGAGAAATGAATAAAATGACGACGAAGCCCTTTATGGTATCGGGTTACGGAACATTTGAACTAGTAGCGTGTGGTGAGTTGCAAATGGATAGATAGGGATTGAGAAGTAGCAAATGGGAGTCACCGGAAGGAGCTTCAGCGTTTTCTGCTTTACTCCTTCTCTTCCAGCGAGGAGAAGGTTTTTCACAGTCTTGGCTAAAAAGAAAGATATTCAAGACAACAATAACGAGTCTCAACAGAAACCTTTTTTACTACCTATGAGGGTTTCAAACTCAAATCTTGCACGCGCTGCCATTGGAGTATTTGCCTTAGGGTTCATTGATGCAGGGTTAGTAATTGCTATGCTTTTTATTAATTTTGTTTAATTTTTAAATTTAATGATAACGATTTTGGTTCTTCAATTGAATGAATGTTTTAATTTAAACCTTGTTTCAGGTACAGTGGAGATTGGTCAAGGATTGGAGTGATAACATCGCAGAGTGAAGGATTGCTTAGGCTTGCAGCTTTTCTAGTGGTTCCTATATGTGTTCTTTTCATTTTCCTGCTTCCCAAAGAACCTAATCATTGAGCTTTTCAAATGCCATATATGTAAAATTGTGAGTTTGGATGTGAATTGTTGTGCGTGTATATATATACCGTGTCCTAAATATTAAAAAATCAATTGTTTATAAATTTACATAGTTAGGCATATGTTGGCTTTGAAAATTAAAGTCATTGTATGCCATTAACTATGTCAAACCTAAAATTTTAAGAAAAAGTTTGTGGAGTACACACAACTAATTTTAATTGATTGTGCATGATTTAGCAAAACCTAGAATTTACTAATTTGCAATCATCAATGTAAATGTTAGGTTTTTATGTTGGGTCTAACTCAATCTTATAAATCAATTTTGTAAGAATGAGTTAGGCACAACATCATAGCATATCAATCTACCCATCCATCATTTATATTCATGCACCAAGTCCAGTAGTGCTGGTTGTGAGGAGTATATTGAGAAAAACAAAAATCCCACATTGATAAGAGATAGTTTATAAAGAGTGAGACCTCTCACCTTACAAGCTGATTTTTAATAAATGAGCTGGGCTTAATATAAAAACTTAATAGTAAAGTAAATCGGCAAAATTTTGAAGGAACAAGCTCTTGTTTACCTGTTATGCTCTATGTGATTCAATCAATGAAGGGATATATTAAGAAATTCAGTTCACCTTCTGCAATATAAATGAGTAAACTTTCTATGACAACAATGTATAAATGACTAATTTTATAGTATGATTTCTCAGCACTACCTACCCCCCCTAAAAATCTTCATAGGACTCAATCATAAAATGTAGATGATTGGTTGAAGTTAGAACAACCTTAATTGAGTGAAAACCACATAAAACAAGTATTGATTCTGTTATATTTACTTCAAAAAACCTAAACTATAATTTTTAACTCTTCTGCATGCCAAAGTCTGCTTTTTCTATTATGCCTCTCTTGATCTTTCCACCGATGACACATGCAACTTTGACAAGGGTGTCTAATTTTTGTTTTTTTCTAATTACATGGGGTGCTTTGTCTTCACGAGTTTCTTCTCCCACACTTTATCTTTTCTCAAAAGCCTTCAATTTTTGTCTGGATTGGACAATCCGATCGTGTATTTAAGCAAAGGGGTCGGGAGAAGAAAACAACCTCTGTCTTTTGGTATTCCTTTTAGTTTTTAGGGCCTTAATCTTTGCCTCCTACTTTTTGAACATGGATCAACTGCAGTAAGGTGAGGATATTTCAAGTGAAAGCCATACTGTAACTAATGACAAGTGACCAATCTGCTTAAGACCATAATCTGCTTAAAGGCTTACTAATATGCTTTTATTTCTTTGTCTTGTTTAAGGGTGTGATTGCACTTTATTCCAACAAGATGATATGGGATAGATTATGATTACAAGAGAATTACTTTTGAGAGCAATATTTAGCTGTTCAACATCTGCACCTTCTTCCAGATGTTCCAAATCATGTAAGAGCTTCAACTTATCCCTCCTCTGCTTCCAGATCACATTATTCTCTCAGATTATTCACCAAGATGATATTATGTATTCAATAATTTAAAAAAGAATACATTTTTACCATTTTTAGTTACTAACTCACATTGAATTGATTCTGATGATATATCGACACTAGTAATAATTTTAAATAATTAATTAATTAAACGTAATCACACGTGTCGGTGTCAAAAACACCGGAGACACTTTCCATCAGACTATGCTTGCATGTTACAGCTACAATGTTGCAGTTTCTCCATATGAAGCTTAGGATGATTATTAATACACAAGCAATGTGCTTTAAATTGTATTTCTCAATAAATTAATATCAATTAAAAGATTATTTGTCTATCTACAATTACTAGGTGACATTATATTGGCACACACCACTTCAGAACCTCCTCTTCTGAATAGAATCTAAATTCATCTTGATCATGTGAAGATGGTGACAACCGAACAATAATAGACAGAAAATATAAGAAACAAATATTATTAGATATAAATATTAGTTATAGTTAAATGTAAAAGTTAGTTAGAATTAGTTTTTAGGTGGTAGTTAGTTTGTTAATCCGCTAATTCTCAGTATAGTGCGTATCATATTCATTTCATAATTTTTGTATCTTTTCTCATTGTATTAATATAAACTTTATTTTTAATATAAATATTTTTTCTTTTCCATGGCTTTTGTGAAAATTCTAACAAACATTTGTGAATTTTAGTTGCAACATCAATGTAGTTACAATTGTCATTGTATGAGAACATTGCCAGTTTTGTGATGTCACAGTCTCACATGACATTTTGCCCCAAACGACCAAGGCACCGACTAATGTACGAGTTCTAAGTTCAAAAATTAGGACTCTCTTAATTACACAATGCTTTACATCTTGGTGAAAATCGCAATTACTTTCCTGAGATTATCGTTTTACTTATTACACGGATGTTGATTTTAACTTCAATACCAAAATTACTCTTTATCTCATTTAACTACATAAAAAAGTCATTGATTATAAAGGACATTCTTAGTATACTATAATTAAATATAGAGAAATACTAATAAGTGTCTGGTTAGTGTCTCAAGGACAGTTGTTAAGCATTCAAATGCAGATTTTTTTTTTGGAAATTATATTATTCATACTTTTGAGTTGTAAAAAGTGACATTTTGTAATTAAAACTTATTTTTTTTTATTTCATTTTTTGGCTGTTTAACAAACAAATGCTTTTAGGGCACTTATTAACATGATCTTTAAATATATGATGAGAAAGTCAAATTTTGTTTGCTATTTTGTAGATGTATTTCTTATATGGTTTTTTTCGCTGTTTGGTAATCCACTGTAACTATTAGGACTGTTTTTTGAAAAAGAGGCACGGTTTGCTTGTCAAATTTCACCAAAATAGTGATAATGCATATACTATGTTTGGGTGATAATGCATTATGTCGTTTTACTCATGAATGAAATCTGATCTAATTCTGAGGCCCGACCAACATTAAAGTTTGTATATTGCTCACAAATTCAGATATGGTAGAAGAGCATGGCCCGTAAACATAAAACAACATATCATCTTTAATAGTCGACACGGGGTAGTTACACCTACATATGGGGCGGAACTGTTCAGCGTTGATACTTCTCCTTGTCTAAAGTAGACATTATTAGGTGACACAACATATATTTCATTTTAAAATAAAATTCTCTAAATAATTATTGAAAAAGATGATTGTAAAAAAAAAATAAAAGTGAGAAAAAGGTTTCAGACATATTTGGATATAATGTATGTTATACGTGCTTTTTTTTTTGGGTGCTAAGGAGGGCCAGATGCCAAGCCCTACATTTGCTCTACTTAGTAAGAATTGGGTGTTAAATACTCTCTCTCATCCGGTTGATTTTATATTAAAATTTAGTCAATAAAAATTAATATATTTAATTTATATTTATAAATTAAATATATTAATTTTTATTGACTAAATTTTAATTTAATTGTCTCTTATAAAATGACTTAAAGGAGTATAATATATGATAAATGCGCCGTTAAATATCTTTCTACTACTATGTATTAATATTTCATAAATAAATTTTCAAATAACAATTTTTTTTAAAAAATAATTAATGACTAAATAGTAAAATTGTTCTCTAAAATTGCTCATTGTATCAGTTTCATGATCAAAATGATATATATAATTACAAAATATTCATCATATTAGTTTCATGATCAAAATGATATATATAATTACAAAATATTCATCATATTTGTTATTAACACAATGACATTCATCTCCATCGTTATTAACAAAATGACATTAAATACTTTTAAGAAGTAGTTTTTTTTAAACAACCAATGATACTATGTTAATCGTTAATTAATTAGTATATGTCAAGAGGTGAGAATCAAACCTGAAATCACCTTATTACTGCGTTCCTTTATTCTCTTCCCTCAACCAGCAAATCAACTTTATATTTCCTTTCTAAAAAATAATAATAATTGTTGTTAGAATTTTGAAATACTTTTAAACATTGGTATAGTTATATCAAAATTACAATAATATTTAACATATTTTTTCATATATTTTAATTTTTAAATATATCTATTTAGATTATGTCTTAATTTCACCAGTGAGTTTAATCTAAAAAATTGTTAACATGGGACTCAAATAATATTTTTTTGTTGTTGTAATTTCATGCATGTAAAGACTGTAATAACAAAATCTCACAATTTTTAAAAACCAAAATGATTCTTTTTATCCATTTAAGTAAGTAATCTACTACAGGGTAGGTAGCCTAGTGTCACCCGTATCCGTGGCCATTGAATTATTTCAAATTTGTTGAACAACTTCATGCATACGTACACAATTTAAAAATGATTAGAGAGCATGAAACTATAGATCGGTAGGATCCAGAAAAATACAAAAATAAAAAGTAAATTACACATGGAAAACAATTATTTATGAGGTACAAAACAAAGAATAAACTTATTAATCTTAGAAATTAAAAAAAAATATATATATATAAAACAGATTGAGAGAAAGTTAATGACAGATACATCACAGAAATTTCAAGTGAAGACAAGAGATAAAGAATTTAACATAGAGCCGATTTTACAGACGGCCAGAAACAACCATCTTTTGGCCGGCTATCTCAATTTTCCAGCACAATTTTTTCTAACCCCATTCCTTAGCCCATCCCTTTAAAATCTTCTTCACCCAAACATTCATTACTACTACTATAATTCATTTACATTCTTTTTTTTCTTCTTCCAATTAATGTACCACCGTTAATAATTTATATATATCTTTCCTTGCCTCTTCAGTTATACACATCTTAATTATAAGCTACTTGCATCACTTTTTTCCATGGCTAAAATATCAAAGAAGCAAATACAGAAAGACAATGCAAGCAATGATAACAATAATTTGAATGCAAATAACACCGTCGTCACCAAGGTGAAACGGACCAGGAAAACTGTCCCTAGAAGTACTCCACCTCAACGGAGTTCAATATACAGAGGAGTCACTAGGTAATTCGGTCGATAAGCTAAAAATTGTACACATTTTTACCATTGATCAATCCATTATTATACTAGCATTTGTTGTTTGAAAATTTTTATATACTTTATATCGATCAGGCATCGTTGGACCGGTCGATATGAAGCTCATTTGTGGGACAAGAATTGCTGGAATGAGTCTCAGAACAAGAAAGGACGACAAGGTACTTTCATACTCTTTAATTAACATTAGTTTTCTTTTTCTATTTAATTATAAATATTTGATCAAGTTATAGCTAATGTTTTAATTTCTTTTCATGTGGCATTTAAATCATATGGTGGTGATGTTTATAATTGATTGTTGCAGTTTACCTTGGTAAGTACATACATATGTTTGATATTGATTGATTATTACCATCACAAAGAAATCAAAAGAATAATTGGTATAAGTATATTTAGTATTAAGCAATTGTGTTTGTTGAAATTTCAGGTGCTTATGACAATGAGGAAACGGCTGCACATGCTTATGATCTAGCAGCATTGAAATATTGGGGTCAAGAAACCATTATTAATTTTCCGGTACTTTTATTAATATGCATAGCGGATTAATTAATTAGTTCAGAAAATGAAAAATAACAAATTTCCATCAAATTGCAGTTATCAAACTATCAGAATGAACTGAAAGAAATGGATGGTCAATCAAGGGAAGAGTATATTGGATCCTTAAGGAGGTATTGCTCAAACATGTTTTTTTATAGTATCATAATTTTGCAAAGATTAATCGTAGCTTATGTCATTTTTATATTTAAAAAATGCAGGAAAAGCAGTGGATTTTCTCGGGGAGTTTCTAAATACAGAGGTGTAGCAAGGTACCACTATATATTTATGCATACAAATCCACTAATTAAGAATCAATTTAAAGTTTAATTGCTGAATTTGGTTTTCAATTAATGATGTAGACATCATCATAACGGAAGATGGGAGGCTAGGATTGGCAAAGTTTTTGGCAATAAGTATCTTTATCTCGGAACCTATGGTAAGTTTTCAATCATTGTCTCAACTTCTCTTACCCAACAATCAAATGCACACGTTTTTTTTCTTCATAAAACTAAATGGAATACCTACCTATATTAACATTAGTAATGTACTATCTCTTTGGATTCCATTATAAATAAAAATAGTATACGGTTCAAAATTAAGATTAGATATATCAATTTTTTAAATATAATTTTTTCTTGTATGACTATTTCATTTTAATTTTAGATGGAGTAATTAAATGCTTATATGATACCTTAAACATTTTTCATTTTTATTGCGATTCTTGAGTCATTGATAAAGATAAATATAAAAAAGTAAATTAAATTATATTGATAATTGAGATAATTTTATTTACTTCAAAAGTTACATAAACTTATATAATTAATTACATAAATAATTAATTAATGTAAAATAACTAATCAAATAATATAACTAAATAACCAATTTAATCAACTCGCCGATTAAAATATATCTAATAACTCATATTGTTATAACTTTCAATAACTAAGCATGTACACCACTCTACTCTTTTTTACCAACACCAATCTAAATTTTGGATAGACCAATTAATATAGACCCTTTTCATTTCAAACTTCAAATTAAATTGATTTTAAAGTTATTGTCAACGAAGACCTTAGAAAAGTGTCATTCAATGAATTACTTTTATTCATTGACCAAATGAGTTATTACTCCGTAGTATGACTTCTGCATGGGTTATGTATGGCAAACAATATCAGTCACATTCAATGGGACATGAAGTCGAATAAACTAAAGTTTTTTTTTTTTTATGCAAAGAGAAAATAGTGAACTAATGTTAGCATTATCTATTTAATGGAAGTACAAACTCATCTATTTTTTGGTGAATAAATTACAAAACAAAAACTTATCTATTTGATATATAAAAAGTAGAGATTAATTTTTTTACATATACATTCAATTAAATTATAAATTAGATTATATTAGCATTACGTTAGTACAATTACGTAAGTACAAGTCGCTTGTTAGCATTAAGAACACAAGATTCTTTACATCTTTACGCATAAAATGTGTAAGTATAATAACTACTCTACTTGACCAATACAAATTATACTATGTTGTCACTTTAGTAGGTTAGTTTTTAAAATATTAAATTTTGTGGGGCCATGTGTATTTTGACCAACTATTCTATCTTCAAATGCCTACATGATAAAATTCAAATGAATGCATATGTAATTTTACACAGACAATATACCCAAATTAAATTTTATATAGTTATTAGATGAAACTAGATTTTTCATTTTAATAAAGGTTTTCCTCTATAGAGAAACTATTAATGAATCCCATCCCATTCTTTCTCGTGGTTAATTTTTGTCATGAGAGAACATAATAATATATTTTATAATTCTTATTTTTTCATCTTAAACTAACAAACTAAGGTAACTCTTACATGTTGACTTATCAATATCTCTTATCATAACTTTGACATTTAAATCTATATATGATGCACTTAAAAAAAGTTTAAATTTATGTTGCAGCTACTCAAGAAGAAGCAGCTACAGCCTATGACATGGCAGCTATTGAATACCGTGGACTTAATGCCGTTACCAATTTCGATCTGAGTCGTTATATTAAGTGGCTTAAGCCCAACAACAACATCGATGATAATATTAACATTACTAATATTAATCATTTTGACGTTAACTCTAAATGTAGTAGTATCAATGACCAAAACTCTAATATTGAAGAATTAGATTTGAGCTTCGTTGACAATCAAACATCACTAAATAATAATACTATTGATGAACCCACGTTGGTTCAACCTCGACCAACTAGTGCCACGTCAGCTCTAGAGCTTTTGCTCCAATCATCTAAGTTTAAGGAAATGGTTGAAATGGCTTCTGTGACCAATTTGACAACAACGTTGGAGTCTGATCAATTGTCACAATGTGCATTTCCTGATGATATTCAAACATATTTTGAATATGAAGATTTCAATAGATATGAAGGAGATCATGATAACATGTTCCACGACCTCAACTCCATTGCGCCTATGTTCAATTGTGATGACTTAATTTGAGGGGAAAGAGAATTTCGAAATGTATTTTTTATTTATTTCATTTTTTAATTATGTTCTTTATTATTTATAAGACCCACACTGGCCCTTTATAAATTTTAACTTAGGATTTATGCTTTTAGAAGAAATAATTTGTCATTGGCAAAAATCAAATGTGAACTAATTGTATTAATATATATATATATATATACAACTCAAAATGTTCATGAGTATTTGTCTGCCCGATTAATTTGATGGTCTAACTCGGTCTATAATTTTTGGTGCATTTTTTTTATCTGACTTGAATCAACCAATCAAATGTTAAATGAGTTGTTTTATATAATGAGTTTTCTTTTTTTTTTTTTATATTACAAA